>JACTVC010000024.1:600000-997814 GCA_018417955.1 Laccaria trichodermophora
TAGCAACATCAGGCTACAATTTAACCTGAAACATGGCAGGTGAGCTTACACAAAGCGGGATTTGCCCGCGTAACAGATGAGGAGGCTGTCCTTGTCTAAGAACAAAAGTTGATGGGGAACTTTACTGACTGGCGGAAAGTTCTTCGCCTTTGCGATTCGTAATGGCTTCTGTAGCTCTGCGAAGAATGTCACTTCAATTTGAATCAGGAAGAAAGAACCCACCAGCAAAGGGATCATCGATCAACGCGACACAAGTGGACTGTTGATCGCTGAAACCCAAGGCCATCTGAGTTCCGTCATCGTTGATACATAGGCTTTGGATAAATCCTTGTATTTCGCGAAGGAGAACATCCGCCTTTGAACAAAATTGAAGTAAGCGAAATGAAGCAAAATTGAAGTTAATTACTTACTGTGTTAGGCCGTATATGTATAGCATACACATTTCCCGAAATGCACCCAGCAACAAACCAAAATGGAATGCTCGGGTGCCAACCAATGCTTTGCACTTTGGAGCCAGCGTCGTAACGTCTGAGAACTTGAAACTGCTTTTCAGAGGTGCGAATCTGAGGTTTATGTTGATATATTGATAGAGGAGGGCAAATTTTAACACTCACAGTGATTAACCCGCTTTCCTCCCCGATAGCTATCAAGCGACCATCGGGGGAGAAGGATACAACGGCTGGAGCACCTCCTGCACCCGGGATTTGACCAATATTGGTCAAAGTAATCGAATTCATTTCCGTCGTCTGCGACATGATTGGGTCTGAAGTTTGAGGCGTAGATGAATGGGACGAGTTGACAAGCGTTGTAAATGCTGCAGGTTGTAAATATGGGACACAAGGGGGGGGGGGGCCGGGAGCCGGGGGGGAGATGTTGCTGTCGAAATCCCGCCAAACTCATGACGTTCCATCTCTATAGGGACTTCAAGAGGGACCTTCCATAAAACGGGGATATAATGACGTCGCGATCGATGGCCATGGGTTGTGCATGCCCAGGAATTCGAATAGGAACATATTGCGGAAGGTCTGAATTCGAAAATGCTGAGGGACCTCAGTAGATAGATCTAGGGAGCAAAACGTGTTGTGCACATGATCAAGCTTATCAAGCGTGTTGACACTTGTTGAGATCTAGAAACAACTCTTGATCATGAACAACTCCAACGTTCATGGTGTTCAGCGCTCAGCGCTCACTATCACTCAGAGAAGAGCTTAACCTGGCCACTAATTATAAGCGCCAAGCTTCCCCCAACAGCACTGTGCTATTACTCCCTAATTCAGAATAGGCCATCAGTCGGTTTGCCCCTCTCCAGAATCCCCCCAGGAAATGATTGGGATCGACGCCACGCAGCAGTCCTCAGTATGCCGCATGGCGTGGATGTTACTAGTAATATCCTCGATCGCAAGGTTCGCATTTCATGGACATGATATCGATCATGGACACCGGTACCGGTCTCATACTAGTACTTTACGATTGATCAAGCAATTCCTTCTAGATCTTCAGGATACCACTGTCCGATGTGACGTCGATCGCATACACATGTAGATGGACATATACATGTCGATGCACTTGCAACTTCGTCAAGGATAAGTAAGTACCGTGCATTTATCGTCGTTTTTCTCTTTCCAAATTCGAGTTCGACTCAATCTGGAATGATTTACTTAATTCTTGAATTGTTCAATCGGCCACAAGGCCACTATACTCCCCCCACCCCCCTTGATGCCCCCCTTTGCTTGATCTATATATATGTCTCACCGGCCGCGGCTCGCATTCAAGTGCTCGTCAAACCACTCCCCTCTACTCTCAAGAAACACACGCGGTCAAATGGTAGGCACCTGCTGGCTCCGAATCCTTGTCGCTACAATCTTTTTGACAATGTCCCGTAGCCAGTGGAAAGACTTACCCGTCAACGTGAAAGGTCAGCGGCTTCGACCATCCGTGAAAGAACACTCTCCGTCGGACACATGGAAGAGGCCTGGATTGGGGCACAGGACGAACCTCCCCAGCTGGTGCCACTGGAAGAAGGACCTGTAATTAGAATCATTCACATATCTATCCTGGTCTCCCATCTGATTTCCCATCTAGCCATTGGGCGCCCACGGCTACCTCTACACCTTACACAGCCAAAAGCGGTCGATGCGGGACTTCCCCATTGTGAACAATGTCGACCCGACCACGGAGCTACCAGTCGTTGACGCCTCCAACTTTTTCAAAGGCTCACCATGCTTTCCTGACATCCCGCTCCACCAATCCCGCGTTGTCGTCGACTCACACAAATTTTTGGTCGTCGGCTACATTGACCAATACATTCCGCGAAACCAAACATTGGCCGGTATCAGTCGGAATCTAATTTGGCGTGGCGAACTCGCCGTTTTTCAACTCGGGATCAGGGTTCCCATTCTCTCGAGGTTTAGCGTGGCCTCCAACATTGTGAATAAGGCTTTACGCCTGTGAGTGCATCCGTCTTTTTGGTGGGAAACTCACACAGATGACTGAACTTGCCATCAGCTTCATGTCGAGAGTATTAGAGGCCGTCGAGGAGGATGAGGAGCCACCCGTCAACATCATTGTGAGTTCAGAAATGTTGATTTGATTATAACTTGTAATATTAATCGAAGTACTCAGGTTGGATCCGATATCTGATTCAAAGCACTTTCAAAGGATTGATCAATGATACGTACACATGTAGTATACGCACATATGCTTTATGTATTTTATACACAAATTATGCCGATGCAAATGCCCGCGACGTAATTCCAAATAGTGGGTCTCACTTGTTTGCCTCTTCTACCGGTACCATCCCCGTATGTGATGTGATGTTTTCTCCGTTAACATCCTGAAACAGCTAAGACGAAATGACACACCAAGCTCGAGCTCACGGACGCATTTGAGGGAATCCTGATATGCGAGCAGCCGAATTTTGAATCTCAAGAATACCAGCGTGACGATTCGGACTGCGATCCAATAAAGTACGTATGAGAGGATCCCAATCGTTCCAACTATTCGTAAATTTCTACGCATAGAAGTACAAGGATGGCGTAATGTAAATTTGTTGGTACAAATCAATATTAATATGGAGGAGGAAGCTACTTATGTGAAGTCGCTGCCAGGGTACTGTTAAATACTCAAACTTGGAACTCAAGATAGTCCTTCATCCACGCGCAGTCGAAAGCCATTCCAATTCAAACCTCGTCGATATTTTTTCCTTTGGCTGTGTTAAGCTTTCAAGTCATTGGCGTGTTTGTGGGTCCTTGTGGGTCCCATTTTACGACCAAACCGTGATTACAAATCTCAGCTACCATCTTTCTCAATATTTTGTTATATATACCATATGCAACGTATAATTTTTGATACCTCTAATGAAACTTTCTGTTAATCAGTATATCTATATATCTAGATCTCGGACTTCAAGAAACTTGCGTGTACCCGTGGCGTACGCGTACGCGTATAGCACACATACTTCAATCACCCCAGACTTTCAACTCATGACCAGGACCTGCTTTTTCGGATTCGGCCCCCAAAAAAAAGACGTTTGTATCAGATTTTCTATAAAGAAAACCAGAACGTGTTCGCGATCGATCGAAAAGGCGTGTTCTTTTCTTCTCCACGTCTGCGGGTGTCTGCCAAGTCGATTTCTAACGAGTATTGTGTGGTTCGACCTTTTAAATATTTATCTACTGTGGTACTTTTCTACGGAGTGTGTCCAGTCGTAATTAAATGCAGGAATGATAATATCATGTTTGGCCCGTGGATTCAAAATTTAAAAACTTTGAAGACAGTACTTAAGTACCAGTATATGGCTAGCTTCCAAATCCGGCTCCATGGCCAAACACAGCCAAAGTCACTGTTTGATTCCACCCTGACCGTTTTCCTTCCTCATGATCACCGTTTCAACACTCGTTGCTCGAATGGGGACATGCCGAAGTTGAACGTTGAGCGCTAGCCCAAATATATGCTGCCTCATGCATAAATTTGACGAAACGTTGACCTGGACCTCATGCCCACAACGGTCACGCACCAATCTTGAACCTAGCGCTAGCTTGAGGCTGAACCTGTCCAACCTGTCTTGCTCGAGCTCTCATGATCACACGGCTAGCCATCATGATCAGGCCTCGTCGCGAATGCTACTACTACGTATATACGGACCAGGCCTCAAGTTTTTTTAGCCTGAATCTGGCCTTTCCAATTCGCGCTATCAATACTGGCGATCCTGTGCGTACCGGTACCAGTCGCGATCGACACGAACTCCGATAGACAACACGCCACGATCGCGACGTACGCGTACTAGTACTAGTGGGCCTTTTATTGATCAAGCGCATACTATGCCTGTATGTGCAATTCGAACCTAGGTACCGGTGAGATTGTAACCCCATTTTTATCAAGGTACTGATATGGCCGTTCATGGTACGGGCCCGGGTTAGATCCTGACGTTCTTAACATTGGCGAGACTGAGAAAATATTTGGCGTGAATTCGAACCTGGCCAGTTAATACAAGCGCTAGCGGTGAATCCGGAACTGCTCGCGTGTGTGAAGTTGTCAAGCTTTCACTATATATATACTTGGGAGGGATCCGTATATACGCAGCGCTAGCGCTAGCGCGCCCCTTGACCTCGTTTTCATACAATTGAGGTATGCTGCGCATACATATATGCATATGGTGCGTCGTCTCATATATTTTACTGACATCGATATCAATATCATCCGAAATCTGGCTAATACATACGATGTCAGATTGATCATGAATTCAAAGCGCGTGTTAATTCGAGTTCCGCAAGGATATAGGTGGCATGTTTCTTGGGATATGCGCACATCGATATCGGTACCCTAGGCCTTCGGATTGAGTGCCTGACCGGAATGTCACATCGTGGTGATTAGGTTTACCTGAATTTATACTGGTACGTAGAATTACCGCTCTATTATTTTGATGAACGAACGACAGCGATACCTCACATATACACGGTACGAACATCCCACCCAATCGCAACGCCCACCCATCTCTTGCTAGTCGACGTCATAGTCAGCCATGCCTCCCAGTCACACATCTCAGGAATCGTTTTATACGTGTACGCAACGTATGTGTCCCTCGAAATTTGTAGGTGTGAATTTAGTTGCTCAGTCACCGGATATCTAGACCGCTATACAACACCTGCAACGATGCCGCCTTTGAGCTCAAAGCCCTCCCGAACAAGTATTTCTCTTACTAGTACTACATGTAAGCCTCTGCGAAAAAGGTTGTCGATTATTGTTGCCAATTGTGTTGGGCCTCTGTTCCAGCAGCTATTCCCGCCGATGGCCTACCGATTCGTTCCTCAAAATCTTCCATCGCCCCTGGGTGCCGCGACCAGCCGAATCCTTTAAAAACCGCCTATTCACAAGGTAGCAGTAACCAGTTTTACAAACAAGCTTCACATATCTAATCATGCCTATAGCTTCTGGTCGTCGCCCTCCATTCTCAAGGTCTCCGGAGCCCACCGCCTCAAATTACCGGCCTAACGCCTCTCTGAAAACATATTATGGGTCGGGTCAGTGGTAGACATTCCCTCTATCTAAAATATGCCTCACCCCATCATTATCCAGGTTCCGGGTATCAGGAGCGGTCCCAACAAGCAGGTAATACCGCCAAGCCCAACATAGGCGAAACAGGGCAAAATGATCCCGCCGACAATCTGAGAGATTCGAGAGCCTCTGGAGAGCCTCCGGCTTTTCGAGCAGTGCCTCACGAAGAATTCCGCAGCAAGGACAAAGGCAAAAAGAGAGCCCCTCCGAACGATTCTTGGTATGATTCGATTCCCAACATTCCCCCTCGCGATCGCAGCCCAACTCCGCAGGTTGAACGTCCAACTAGATATGCTGGTACTCCATCCCCTCAGGACCCAGTCTTCGACCGACCACCTTCTGCAGAGCACGTACGAAAGGACGATGGTGCCATGGAGCCTCCGACCTGGTCCATCATCAGTGGCCCTGCTACCCCATTATTTTACTTCCATGACCGTTCTTCTAGCTCCACCCTTCCTGAACCCGAAGTTGCTGCGCATTCCGACCATGGGTACTATGACAGTAACAAACAGCACAGTAGCAATATGTTTGCCGGCGAGGATGAACAAGGCGATGAGGAGGCCCCTGTTAGTGACGATGCATTTGGCGGTGAAGGACTCTCTGTGGGTGATGATGAATTTGGTGGTGCGGAGGCTTATGCGGGTGACTATGACACATTCGACGATGAGAACGGGAGGGGCCATTTTGTAAGTCACTTGTCCGATAGTATGCATATCTTGACGTTTGCTCCTAGTTTGCTCAAGAGTTTCTAAAGAAATTTGAAGAAGTTGGTCAACGACTGACCAATAATGTGAATTCGAATTTAGAGAAGATGGTTTCTTCTTTGGAGGCGCAGAATGCATCCTTTGAGAGGACATTGTCAAATTTAGTTTTCTCTCACGACAGAACCCCTTCTGTAGCAGTTAACGCTGATTCCGAGGTCAAGATCACAACTCATCCTGTTCGTAGGGATCCCAAGAAAATAACCTTGGCAGTAAGGGAGATCTCAATATTAATTTGAGCAGCTTACCTGGCTCTCTTTCACGCAGGACTCTGTGCGGAATCACCTTGTTCACCTTATGGGCCCCAGAGTTCAGAACGTCGACGAAGAAGCTGCGGACCTCTTTGCCGCAACGTCAGGCCTTCGACATGAATGGGACGATTGCTGCACAGCATCCCATTTCAGGATCGACATCCTCAATGGGCCGCGTTCCCCTTGGAATCGTTCTGCAGCTCGGGTAATCGCAATCGACTTCGCTCGTTTTCATGATTTGAATCTTGATGGACCCCTACTGGACGATATAGAAAACACATTCTTTACGAGGGTAAAGACTTTACGTGCGGATCACCTCAAAAGTCTTCGTCCAAAGGCAGGTAATGAGCTCGACTCGCAGAAAGTTCGTAGATGGCAAAGAAAACGAGGAGTGAGTTACCTCATTCAAGTTAACTTTAATTTCTGTTGATAGAAAGCAGGTTTTCCTACGCCGATTATCTGTCGCATCGAAGTATAAGCCTCTGGAGAAACACATACGTTTTCTCCAGCGCCTCGGAGTGGACGGCATGTCAAGCGACGAATCGGAAGATGAATGTGAGACACGGAGTACCGCTGCTCTCCAACGCAGGCCCATTTACCATGTTATGATGCCCCGCTGGAGGGCGCAGTCTGTCACGAGGTGGCTTCACACCCTTGATGGGCTTCATATGATTAGCCGTCGTGTCCGTCGGTCAAGGGGAGCGTTTCCTCGAAGGCGTATCTACAGTCAAGACAGGATCAGCAAGTCGACCAAAGTCATCAACTGTCTCCCATCAAATGTTTATGATGACATGTGGCTTGAGGAGCAACGGAAGGTGGAGGATGATCTATTCTCCTTACGCCCGGTTCATGTGAATTATGATTTATCCATTGATCCCACGATTTACAAGTAAGTGTCATAAGGCTTTGTAGATTTTTTTCTGCTAACCATGAATGCCATACTAGTTACGTCAGAAATCTTGACCCATCATATGCAGAATACTAGGATCATATATATGCGGAAGTGCGAAGTTTGTAAAAAACCTGTAGTCGACATATATATATGAGATTGCTGTCGTTATTAATGTGTGCAGGATCCTACTTCGGAGAAGACGCGAACTGGTAAGCGAGCAACTCGCGATCGACGGGAATGATATAAGCAAATTTTGGGTGATCGGCAGGGCTAACTGAGTTGTGTTGTTCCCTTTTTCTGAGGATCCCGTCCAAGCGTGGCGAAGAATTTTGTCGATAATCTGAGTGTACTTGCGCGAAACCTCGAAAGGCTTTGCGATGAGATTTGGGATGTATTTGCCAGCCAACACGCCAGGGTTGAGCTGTTTGGAATTAATGCGTGACAGTCCAAAATATCGCGGTGGACCACCTGTGACGTGGTCTGTCGGTAAGTCTGCCACTTGTTGTTTGAGGTCGAAAGTGAGTGAAATTTGACCGTCTGGACCGATCGTGCCTGAGAGACTGAAAGCCTTCTCCAGAAGCAGCGTATTCTCCGTAAGTAGTCTTGATATCCGTCAGAGCAGGTGAAACCAAAATGAGTGAGGGGACTCACTAATCCTCCTTCACATCCACATACATCACATTCTTTTCCTCCGAACTTGTGATGTTTGCGGGAAGGAGTGGGACGTCGACTATCGCGCATGTGAAGCGGTTCAGATTGCTTCGACATCCTGAAGGTTTGTGGGAGTTCAGGGAGTGACTAGTAGAGAGACAGGTCGTTTGGAGCGACCTTTAAGGGCCCAAAAGAGTTGACTACGTCGCTGAGCATCTCCTTCACTTTTTCTTCTCACTAAAAAAAAAATTAATCATGTGAATTACGTAATTAAACTGACCTTCGAAGTCACTAGTTGAGCAACCTCTGGGATTCCTTGAAGCACCTCCTCGCCACGGCTGTTGCTCGTTTCAACGCTCCCAAATATGTTGCCGGCAAACATGTCGGTGTGGTGGAGCTCGCGGTGAGTTTATCTCCATGCAAGGTCATAGCCCGAAGTTGTAACTCCTACGATACATGGACATTCATAAGCCTCATTGTTTTTCGTGAAAGTGAGAATGGAACAAAACAAGAAAAGTCGGTGTCTGTGAGGGCCTGAGAGACGCGGTCGAATGGGTTCAAGGCGCTGTTGAGACGCTGGTAAGCTGCTCAAAGCTTGGCGTCTAGATCTGTCACATCTGCTGTCGAGCATCTGGCAGTTGCAATGGTGCATGGCATCGTTGAGCGCGGGTTAACACCCCTTCTTTACAAGGGAGGTCCACGAGAGCAAATGATTTCAGTGAGTTGAGGGCAGTCGAAGTCGAAGTTGAGGATAAAGCGTGCAATTTCGAAGACATGACCTGGTGTCCGCTCAGATGTCGTGGAGGGTGAACAGAGAAAACGTACCTGAAGCAAATCCGGGAAGTCAATGTGTCACGCTAGCACGTAGAGACGTTTAGGCTCTTCCGGCTCTTTATGAACTGTTATTCAACTGCGAGGGTATTCATTCACATTGCTGTGAGACAAACGACCTCTGAGAGTCTTCATATGTTCGCTATACTCTGTATCTTCTTGCTGGCTATGAAACACAGGTAAGTAGCGTAGAGTCGAGGAAGAATAACACACCATTTGCTCTCGTCTGCTCCCTTGACTCATCGTTCCCTCTATTACCATAGCACTGACCCTGGGCACCGTAAGGATTAGATGTTAATATAAACGAAACACTACGACACTCACAAGCTCCCTGCCCCACAAACGAATCCTGTACCATCGCCGCGCCATTGGACGTGTCCAAATGCAACCTCATTCACGATCGCATTTTCTTCGACAATATAGTTCCACATTTGAAAAGACCGTTCCGGACGCATCGTCGTACTCTATGACCGTTCCACCGCAGTCACTGATATTGCAGACAGAACGTATGTCTCAGCGACGTCCTATAGCCGAAAGACCACTGTATTTCACGACGCAAAACCTAAAATCATTGGTGGCCAGAACGAGTATTTTAGTACGCTGTGGCTCTCACCGTGCACATCCCTTTCAAATTCCTTGGAGGTGGGTCAAGACAAGGCTAAGAAATGGCAAAGATGATGATATATATTTATATATAGCACATGTACAGCACAAGTACTTTAAATTTTTGTAGACAAACGTAAGTAATAAGTTTTCCCACGGTGCACATCAACCGTCCTCATTATAATGCATATGGTGAATGAATCCCTGTAGCTGCGCGCGAACATTTTCTGCTTACTGCAGCGCCCCATACAGACCTTGGAGCCAGCATACATCGACTAAAGACGCTCAGAAAAAGCTGGCTAGATCAAATTGTCAACCTCCAAAAAGTTTGTGTCGACTTCTCAATTCTGGCGTTCAAGCTCCTGCCCGGTGTCATAAATAATGGCGAAAGCCAAGCCATCATAATAGTCGGCGAGACAGGATTGGGGAAGACGACACCTAGTGCGCGTAATGAATCCCGTCATGCTAAAGCCTCGTCTGACCACAACTCTATTAGAATCCCGCAATCCGTTGCCTATCCAGACTTACATATCACATATCCTCATGGGTCTGTTGAAAGGTGTTGCCCAGAGGCGATCTGACCTCAAAATCATTCTCATGCCAGCCCCCCTCGATGCCGTCAGATTCCAGAATTACTTCAGCCTATACGCTCCAATGGCTCAGCCCCACTTGCCAAAGTCCCAGGTCGGTCACATCTAATAGAGGTCTTCTACACGCAAGAGCTAGAACCCTACGAAGTGGAGGCCAGTCCTTATGATTCATCACGTTGAAGATGAAGGCGATGTTTTGTTCTTGACCGAAGAGGAGGAAATCGAGGACGCGTGACGCAAGATCTATGCATGGCCGCGAACGGGCTGATCTTGTTCTTGGACAACTGCGGAAAAGAGATGTTGCTTACATGAGGGGGATTTTGACTTTGCAAACGCCTTCAAGAGGGCACGGTTCTCAAGGTCTGAAAGAACTTTCTCCGAAGCTGGAGGAAGGGAGGCGCTGGTGGAGGGCACAAATTGGGGTTGGGAGGGGGAGCTGGGGTTGTTGAGGGATGAGATCCGCACCGTTGCTGATCAATATAGGAAGGATAAAATGATGAGGGGGGTTTGTTTTTGTCTTAATGGATAGATCTCCAGTCACTCCAAGTGAATGGCCAGGCCATCAAGATCACAGCATCTGAAGGCACAGATGTAGAGCTCGCCTTCGTTTGAACACTGGTTTTCATACCTGCAAACTCTTTCTCAAGGACGGAAATGCTGCACGGCCCAGCGTATCGTGTCGGAGTCCTCACATTGGCGATGAAGGCGATGAAGTCGATGAAAACGTCTGGTGAATTTACATTATTTCCTTATCAAAAGGAGCGGTCGCTGACGGCTGTTCATGCAGCTGGTTCTATTTAATTCCCAACATGATCTCCCGCGCACACACCTCTCTAAACCGGCCGTTTGTAAAAAACCAACCCTACGGGGGTGGAGCTGCAAGGGCCGGGCGCTGGACGCTCAGTACGGTACCCCAACCGCTCACCCCATATCTCTTCATTGTTGCCTCTTCCAAACACAGGATCAGGGTAAACTTGCTTCACCTGCTGCTTAAGATGCGACGCCTCAGCTTGCATCGGCATCTGGAAAGGAGTTTTAAGTGAGGAGGAAGGAGAAAAAGAACGTGCCCAGGTCCTATATACAGAAAGCATGATTTCGGGAAAATCTCAACACACCCTTCCGCGAATCGCGTTCCCGCAAGAAAACAAGCACGGGCTCCCCCATCCATTGTCGATTTTCGCTCGGTGTAGGGATCGTTGACGATCGTTGTTCACAGCAAAGTTGATAGTCATTTGTTTGTCCAACACTCTCCCACTCCCATCATTTGCACGCCTCTCTCGCACCACCCTATCAACACTCCGTCATTCACAACAACGCCTCAGAAACAATGAGAACCAACTTCTTTCTCAGGGGCGACGTCCTTACCAACTCGCCCCGGCGCAGCGAAGAAATTCAGCGCGTTCTGTGCAACATTGGGAAAATCAAGAACGACGTAGACACTTCTTTCGGCAAGCATCAGTGGGCGGTCGTCATCTTGTGAGTTCTTATCCTTGATCCCATATTGCATACTAATCATCCTTCAGCAACGGCCTCCATACTTCGAGGACTCGTCAACGTCACTCGACAGTTTTTGGGTTCGTCCAGGGGGGCGAACGCTTCTGTTTTCAGTGCTGGGCAGCCCACATCTTTGAGGATGGACGTACGGAGATGTTCCCCGATTACGACCGCGAGCTCGATCTTGAAGACTTGACACCTATTACCTGTGAGTACGTTACTTAATTCCCTTGCCGATATTTATTGGAGCCAAAATTTCTACAGTCGTCGCCCGCAACGGTTCCGTCGCGCACACCGTCATCTACGAAACGGATGGATGGTATACGATGGAGTAGAGGAATGCGGTCAGGTCGAGGGAAAGGGAACTGTCACCATTTCTAATTCGCGAGTATGTAGAACCAAATTCACTTCTTGTCCTACTCGAACCCAGAAATTTCGTCTTACTACCTACTACAAACCGAAACGACATTGGAGAAGATGAACAAAGCAATAATAACGCGCACACGAAGACTTTAACTTCAATTCTAACGCGATGCACACACGGACATGTCCAGCAACGACTAAGTGTTAGATTTGGCATTTACGCGAACGTAAGTACATATACTCTTTTCCGCAAGTTTCTTTCATAGACTTCACTCTATTGCCTACTCCAAATCGAAACAACACCGGAAGCGACGAACAACACAACAATGTCGCGCGTACACGAAGGCCCAACATCAACATCTAACGCGTAAATGCCGCCGGAAGGGCGAGGAATCGGGAGAAATGAACGTATCCGCTACGGACAGGTGGCATTTCGCGTTTGCGAGTCGGGTATGATCCTGAGGAGTGGAAAGGTCACTGCTGTGATACTTTCCAAGTGAATTGTCGATGTGCCGGCAAAAGACACGAGCATTAAGCTTACCCCACTTGCAAAAAGGCCTTCGATGTGTCATGCTCCTCGAGTCTTTCTGACGGTTCCACAATGCCCTGCACCTTCCCTGCCCCAAGACGACGTCTCGTCGTCCGCAAAATGGTCACACACCATCCTCCAGCTTCCAAAACCCTTCCACCTTGCCATCGGTCCCCCAGGCTTAAGACGAAGTCCTGCCATCCGCTAAACGCCCTGTCCACGTGTGGGTTATGTTAGATGGCTTCGTTGCCCTCGAAAACTATGAAAAGAAAAGAATAGGAAGGTTTGCTAAGTGATTCAACACCCTAAGCACGAAGAAGCACTTACACATTTCGTTTAGCGTCATCACCGTCCCACCTTGCATCGACGCAAGGTATCGACTTCCGGCAATCGCTATATCGGCAAGATGTGGTCCTCCCAAGACTCGTTTCTTGTTTTCGTTCGATGTTGTAGGCTGGAACGACGTACGCATATTCAGTTTATGGAGATTTGGCACAAGGATGGACGTACCTTGGTCATTCAATCATTTACTGTCACCGCCTCTCATCCACCTTTCCAAAGCTCACCCACGACGTGTACATCTTCGTGTAAGCGTTATCATCGTCTTGCCGGCCTTCTCGTGTGTAGTTTCAGTTTGTAATCGGTAGCAGAATGAAACGTCTTGCCTATCCCATTGACCGATACAAGGACCGCAGGCGTTGGTGAGAACAAGTCCACCGACACTTTCGAAGGCTTCTAGTTGTCCGTCTCGTGCAATGGTAGCGCGAACCTGCTCAGAACCTGGTGTGATAGTGAACTTGCTCTTGAGGTGGATACCGTGATCAGCAGCTTGCTTGACAATGGATGCCGAACGTGGCATATCCTCATATGACGAGTTGGTGCAGGAACCAATGAGGCTGACCTTGATCTCTTCAGGCCAGTTGTTCTTCTTGGCCTCCTCAGCGAATTTGGAGATGCGTGTAGCCAGATCTGGTGTGAAGGGGCCGTTGATGTGGGGCTCAAGTTCCGAAAGGTTCTACTGCAAGATGAGTTACGAAGACATCTCAAATTAAACCTTGACATACAATCTCGATGACCTGGTCGTATTCCGCACCCTCATCGGCTTTCAGGTTGTGGGCGAACTGCTTAGCATAGTTGGCAATATCCCCGCGTTTAGTAGCATTGAGGTAGTCGACCATCCGATGATTGAAGGGGAACATGGATGTGATTGCACCGATTTCAGCGCCCATGTTGCAAATCGTAGCCATACCAGTGCAAGAGAGAGATTCGACACCAGGGCCCTTGTACTCGACAATAGCAAAGTCCCGCCCTTTACGGTGAGGATACCAGCGACCTTGAGGATGACGTCTGGAAAACGATAAGGCGTTGTTAAGGGATACATGAAGCGGATAACGTACCCTTGGGAGTAGCCCATCCACCGATTTTGCCAGTCAAATTGACACCGACGACCTTGGGGCACTTGATTTCCAAGGAATCCCAGCCATAATGTCCACAGCGTCCACACCACCAACACCATAAGCAATCATACCGAGACCTCCAGCATTGGGGATATGCGAGTCAGTGCCGATCATAAGACGACCAGGGAATGCATAGTTTTGCAGGATAATTTGATGGAGACCATAAGCGTTTCTTCTTGACGATGATACTGCCGTCAGAAAGACCCTTGTACAGCTCGTAACTGTTCTCGTCGATGATGTTGCTGAAGGACGCGGCGACATCTCCCAACGCGATGATAACGTTACTTCGGATGCTAGCGTCTTTGGACGTTTCGAGGATCTTAAACAACAGCTGGTGGTGCTGGTCGCAGAATCGCCAACTGACGCAGAGGAACTTGCTGAATGATAGCGTTGCAGCTGCTCACAGTGTTGGGCTCTGCAAACAAGTTTGAGATCACTCAGAAATCAATACTGGGACAATGCACGAACCCGCTTATTTGTTTTTGGGCGGTTTTGGAGTTGTCGGTGCTTGTGTTTGAGAGTGATGATGGAGCCCATGACTTCGACGATGGCTTGGCGCATTGGGTATGACTGGTGCGTGAGACGGGTACTCGTCAGGCGATGAACATCAGAAAGGAGCAAGACGGACCTCGGAATACAGCTGGTCTAGAAGGAGAATGAGTTGTCTGGGTGATGGGCGTGGAGCGGGCTCTGCGAATCTGACGAGGAACCTCGCGAATGCACGAGAACCTTTATTATCTTGCGCATTGAAAGTCTTGCCCGCGATCTCGCGGAGGATTTCGTCCCCGACTTGAACATCTCCAGCGAGGACGGTGAGGCACTCTGCCATGGGCTCGGAGAGGTGTTCGAAGAATGTTAGGAATGGAATCATGCTGGTGTTGACAGCAAGCGATTGACCATGATGATTCACGGAGAGACATGACTTTGTAGACCCAGAGATTGAGATCTGACTTCTTCATGTAGTGTTCGTTTTCAGCGACCGTATATGCGGGTCATTTAATGGTTCTACCACTATGTTAGAAGCTAAAGAGGGGAACAGAAGATAGAGACGCACTTCATAAAGTCGTCCCATTCAACAGTCGTCGTCCAAATCCGTTGCGTCTGAAGGCGGAGAACTGTGACAATCAGCCCAAGTGTCGCAGGAATTTGGTCCTGCCAAGTCCACGCCTCATTCTTCTTGCTCGCAGCTCCACGACCAGCCCCCCTCCCCGCTCCAACCTTCCCTCCCCTCCCGCTCCTGCCCTTGGTAGCAGCTGCCGGCGGTGGCGCATCACCATCCTCAGTGGCCTTGACCTTCTCAGCCGCCGTAACAAACCATTGCAGCAAAAACGCGTACAGCTCCAACGGCGTTTTGTGCGCCATGTACGACTTCTGATCTCCCAACTCCACATCACGCATAGTGGCCTCTAATTCCGCCAGGAGGCCAGAGGAGATGGAGTCGAGCAGTTTGCTCATAACGGAGCCATATTCGCGTCTGCGTGTTTGAGTAGACACCTATAAATTTCAAAAACCTGTTCGTCCGTAATTGCACTGCTGGAGTCGGCAACAGCCTCCACGGCAGCTACCAAATCGTCAGATTTTGGAGTGGAATTGGAATGAGGTAGTCACCTTCAAGAAGCCGCTCCGGATCCTCTGTTGTGAGATCATAGTCGTGTGGAATGTCGTAACTATCGAGCTCTTGAAGAGCCTCAACCTCTATTCGTAAATCGAAACTGCTGATCATCGTGGTCGACGTTGACTTCAAAGTTGAACGCATCGCGTCAGTCACGTGGACATTTTACAACTTGGCCTTGGGTTTGGCTGGATGATCGTTCAGACGTTCAAGTCTAAAATCTCCGTAGTTTGTACACCATGAGCCTCGTCTAATGAGTTGCAAAGCGTTAAATTTTTCGAAACGGTGATTTGGCTGGTCGATGTCAATCGCAAAGCAATATTCGACCGCCCTATTTGGGCAAGTCCTGAAAATACATCTAAAATAAATGTGGAACGATACAATGTCGATTAGATAATTTCCAAATACCAGATCAAAGATAAAATGGTATACCGTACACCACCAGAGCTGCGCCAGTCAAGTACTTCAGCTTGCATGAATCCCGCGACTGTGCCACAGAAGCCACCAGAGACAGAGAAGGAGACGCGTGGGCCCGGGGTTCCTTTCCGGTTTCATTCCACTTGCTAACATCCGCAGGAGTCAAACGCAACTTGTCAAAGACGGATTGGGAGAACTTGTCGATGTCCTTGTCTGTGACGTCCCACAAGTTCGCGACGAGCGTAGGGCTGATTGAAGATGTCGTTAATGGTAAGTGAAGCGGGAGACAGTTCGAATACGTACCACCCAGCGAGCATGTAATTGTAAGGTGTTCCCGTCCTATAAAGTCGCCCAACTCCCTGAGAGCACCCGATGAACAACCCCAAAGCATAGTTGCAGCACATTTCGGAAGGCTGCGAGTCCTATGAGATCGGATATACTGTTCCCCACCTCCATGGCCAAAGTAACTACAATAAAACCATTCATATCAGCAGTATTCATACGAACAAGAAGAAGACTTACACAACCAAGTCCTGCGTCTTCAGCGCATTCACGAACTGCTGCTCACCAAGGACCAAGAACAAGTGTTCGTCCTGGTCTTAAGCCAATGAGCTGGTCGCCTTGCCCGTGGTTGTCTTTTTCCACTGCCGAAGCTTCGCCGCGTGTTCTTCCATCACAGCCCGAAGGTCAACCACCAGCTGAGCGATATCGACTTCCGCAATAGCAACTGGAACGCCATGGAACCAATAGAGGTCCAAGATCAAGTAGATAAGATCCTCGAGCTCTTCATCTTTGCACTTCGGTTGAGAATCGGATCATTAAGCGTCATTTGACTGGGTCCCTGTGCCTGCGATATGGTTTTCTTGTGGTTTCCTGCCCGCTGCTTCGATTTCTTGTCCTTAGCGTGAA
The DNA here is from genome assembly GCA_018417955.1 of Laccaria trichodermophora. Lineage (NCBI taxonomy): Eukaryota > Fungi > Basidiomycota > Agaricomycetes > Agaricales > Hydnangiaceae > Laccaria > Laccaria trichodermophora. Next base: position 616,914 of record JACTVC010000024.1, read on the forward strand.
GGCTACGCTGAAAGATCTTATCGAATTGCGCCCGGAGATCCGAAATCATCTCTGGAGTTGCATCCGACCGTGGACTTAGGATTGTCTGATATACATAGTCAACACATGTCAGACGAAAAGACAGAACCCACTAACCTTGAACGCTCCCAACCAGCAAAACTCGATATTTTCAAGCAGCTCGCGTAACCTCGTATCCAGACTCTCACCACGTAGCCTCCACCAATTCGCGCGAGCCTCTTTGTCATCCGATTTGATGTTGACGGCTGTCTTGGTACCCTCGTCACTCAACCTTACGATCTCGCGCAACTGACCAATAGCATCGTCATCTCCGTTATCTCTCCTTCCTTTCAGAGGCACGCAGAAAACAAGTGGTTGGCTTCCTTCAACTCCGCCTTCTCGTCGTGAGATGAACAACGTGCTCTTGTCATCTGTGATATTGATGTTGATCACGATCCAGTTCTCCGGAAGGTCCCCCGTCTCCGAGGTCGAAAGTGATTGAACGTCAAGGCGTCGTGAGCGATATTTTTCTCGGATAGAGGTCCAGTAAGCTTGAATCAAAGTACCTTCTCGCAAAGCACTGTCTTCTGCATCATCATCGGACTCTAGATCAACGTTGAATCTTCCAGGGCGTTCTATCTTTGGCCGAGGACGAGGTGTCCCATCAGAGGTGATAAGTGGCCACTGGAGGTCGTCGGACTTCTGAAGTGCGGAAAATTTGTGTTTCAATGGATTCCAACATCTCTCTCCGCAGAGTGATTGCAGTCGAAACATCTGTGGAACCATCAGTATCCCCAATCACGCGTGTCAGAAGCAATCTCACCAAGTAAAGTCGCAGTGACCGCTGAGCCGCCATTTCCTGGTCTACCAAGGGAGGTTTGGAAGGCTTTGATCAGTGCGAGAGAGATCGCAGCATCTTGAAGCTTGAGGACGCTACCATTCCGAAGTCAATGACAGGTTTGCTTGGAATAGCTTCTCCGCCTCTTCCAGAGCGTTCAGAACATCTTGAGTAGGTAATGCGAACGCAGCCTTGTGCGTAGTCGACATTCCCATGGGAATAGCGATTGCTACGATGTACTGGTAAGGTTCTGCAACGAACGTGAGAATGAACAACTCACTAGACTCGGTGAGGGAGCTAAGGAACATATCCATTGTGGAGAGTTAGTTTGCCCATGAGAGAGTTCTCATTCGCCTTCGAAATCGATTGGGTCAGATGTGTGCATTGAAAAGAAATCGAGGTTTCTTACCTTCATTCGGGATGAAGATGGCAGGGATAAAAACTTCTCAAGCAAGCCATTGAGGTCTTCATCTGGCTGATTGCGTCGTGACCAGACTGCTTTTGTCAGAGAAAGGTAGCAAAAAATGACCATGAACGTACTTTGCTGGTGAAGAACGGCTAACAGAGTGTCAGGGAGAAGCTTCGTCCCCAAACGTCAAAGTCTCAAATTGCTGGAACGCGCCATCAAGCCCCTCCAACATTTTCAATGTCGAAAGATAAAGTTCTTGCGCATTCTCATGCTGAGCGCTTCGCTCATTACGCTCTGCTCGGAGTCGATGAACGATAATAGTGTCAACGCCTGGCAGGTGAGAGAGTAACGCAGCAGCTTTTACCAGTGTTGCATTTGCCTCCTGCAGTTGACCAAGATGAAGCTGAACCTCTGCCTTCCTAGACAACGCACGACTGTGGGAACGTTCAGTGCTTCAGCGAGATCCTGACCCTGCTGTGCAAAGTGCTCAGCTTCCTGGGGAGATCCACGCGTCAAGTACATTTGCGACAACGCGAACAGAGTGGAAAAAAGTCCCTGAGCTGTCCGCCACTCCAAATCATGTCTGAAAGATCGCGGAGGGTATGTCTTGTTCGGCGTAGGCTGTGATTGTGCTGGAGCGGATGTTTGTTCAGCCGTAAGGGCTTCTTTCTTACTGTAGTTCGTCAGCAGGCTCGAGATCTTCATGCACTGAGGCGGTAGTACTAGTCTGAGTTGAGTTCGCGGCTCAACCGGCCCGCAAGGCACGTGAAAGGCGTGACGCGTCACAATATCTTCTTCATATCCTCAGCCTTTCATCGTCGGAAGAAATTTTTATTATATTCACAATCTAAGCCGTAGTAAGATGCTGATGTTATTGAAGAAGAAATTTTGAATTTCTTCTTCATTTCCTCGCTGATATTATCCCTGAATAATTTATTATTTTATCTCTGATTTATTCTCAATATCTTCTGTGAATAAATAGGCCAATGCCCCCAGTGGTTATGGTGTCCTTGGCCCTGTCTAGGTTATGGGGATGAGGTTGAAGGATTGACAGGATCTTACATATTGCCAGTGCTGCAGCATTAGTTTTTGACATCATGCACAAGTTGTCTTTCACATTAGGAAAGGCTATTCTAAGCCTTTCATATTGATACCTACTGTCCTATCTCAAAACATAATTATAAGTTCATGTGGGGATATGACTGAAGGATTGCCATGACTTTACATATTGCGATTGCCACATTATCAGTTTTTTACATCATGCCCAAGTTGGCTTTCACACTGTCTGCTTTCATGTTGATATCTACTGTTCTGTCTCAATACATTGTCAACTTACAACATGACCTGACTTGGGGACACCTTCAAGGATGAATCAGCCCATCATCATATAGCACTCAAAGAGCTGATATCAAAGTTGACTATGTTTGGGACAGGCCAATAGCTATCAATGTGAAGGCAGACAGTGTGAAAGCCAACTTGGGCATGATGTAAAAAACTGATAATGTGGCAATCGCAATATGTAAAGTCATGGCAATCCTTCAGTCATATCCCCACATGAACTTATAATTATGTTTTGAGATAGGACAGTAGGTATCAATATGAAAGGCTTAGAATAGCCTTTCCTAATGTGAAAGACAACTTGTGCATGATGTCAAAAACTAATGCTGCAGTACTGGCAATATGTAAGATCCTGTCAATCCTTCAACCTCATCCCCATAACCTAGACAGGGCCAAGGACACCATAACCTACATGTCAACTACAAACTTTTCTAATGAAAAAGCACACTACAAACTTTGTAGTCTAAAAAAGCGGACACTACACACATTTTCAAATGAAAAAGCAGACACTACAAAATTTTCCAATAAAAAAGCGCACACTACAAACTTTTGTAGTCTATAAAGTGGACTCTACAAAAGTTTGTAGTGTCAAAAAGCACACACTACAAACTTTTGTGGTGAAAAAGGCAAACATCAGTAAAAGTTGTAGTCTATGTCTAACTTTTGTAGTCTTTTGTAGTCCATTAGTAAATTTTATAGTCTATGTCCAACTTTTGTAGTCTTTTGTTATCTTTTCTAGCCATTAGTAAAATTTGTAGTCTATAAGTCACTTTTGTAGTGTGTCAGAGTCAATTTCCAATTTAGGGTATATACCTTCCTTTTTTGAGTCAATTTTCCCATGATACAACTATCATAGCCTTCTCTATTAGCTTTCTAAATGTGTTGAAATCATGTTGTTTGGTGTTGTTTTCATGGAGAAAAATGCAAAAAAAGCCAGTGGTAAGAAGAATCTCTTGCCTGATATCTTCACAATAGGAGCACTTTAGAACATAATTCAAACAGATTTGGGAAGCTACAGCACAGGGCTACAACTTTCATTTTGGGCTATTTTTAACAATTGGTCATGTGACCACCCTCACCATAACACATTGGACAGACCTGACAGGTATTAATGAAATCGGCCTGGTATGGTAATGAAATTCCAATAATATTCACCTAGGGAAGTAATGATAAGAAATGAAATCAGCCAGGTGCAGTAATGAAATGCCAATGATATTGGGCTGGGGGAGCAATGATAAGTAATGAAATTGGCCTGGCAGAGCAATTAAATACCAATGAATTAGGCTGGGGAGGTAACAATAAGAAATGAAATAGTAATAAAATCGGCCTGGTAGAGTAATGAAATACCCATGATATTGCACTAGGGAAGCAATGAAATGGTGATGAAATTAGCCTGGCAGAGAAATGAAATACCCATGATATTGGGCTGGGGAGGTAATGATAAGGAATGAAATAGTAATAAAATCAGCCTGGTAGAGTAATGAAATACCAATGATATTGCACTAGGGAAGCAATGAAATGATAATGAAATCAGTCTAGTAGAGTAATGAAATACGAATGATATTGGGCTAGGGAGGTAATGAAACAGTAATGAAATTGGCCTGGTACAGCAATGAAATACCAATGATATTGGGCTGGGGAGGTAATGATAAGGAATGAAATAGTAATAAAATCGGCCTGGTAGAGTAATGAAATACCAATGATATTGCACTAGGGAAGCAATGAAATGATAATGAAATCAGCTAGTAGAGTAATGAAATACCAATGATATTAGGCTAGGGAGGTAATGAAACAGTAATGAAATGGCCTGGCAGTACAATGATATCCATTTCATATCTGTAGTCCCAGTTTCTCATATCATAATTTTAGTTGGCCAGATTTAAATGACTGTGCAGGCAACTGCCCAGGTTATATCATAAAAGTGGTAGGCACCACTCTTCCCCCTTTCCACACTCCCTTCCCCCTCTCCACACTCCCTTCCCCCTTTCCACACTCCCTTCTCCCTCTCCACACTCCCTTCCCCCTCCATTACTCCCCTCCCCTCCCTTCTCACTCCCCACCACCATCCCTTCATCACTTTTCATCACTCCCTCCCCTCCCTGTAAAATTAAATTGTAGTAAATAGACTTAATTAATTACATTCAATACATCTTATTTTTCACTGGTCAGATTTACCTATCATAAGGCATTCTTAGCATTAACTTGTGGTGCAAATGACATAAGCTTGTTGAGTACTTAGAACAGCTATTGCAAATGGAAGCTGGGATAGATGGAAGAAAACCACACATTTCATTGTTGACTCTTATCATTATATCAATCATTGCACATTGGATTATTTGTGCCACAAAGGGTGTAACCCTGGTCAATTAAATGGTTCTGCTCCAAATCTTGTCAAAGTTGCTCATGATAAGAATGGTTGACCATATCTTCAACAGGCATTTAATACACAAGTATGCATTATGCACTTCTATTAATTTTAATTTGATTTGACTTACTCAATTTCAGGCATGTGAACAATTGAATTCTTGGCTTGGAGGATTTGAGTCCATTCTCAAATGAATGAAAACTGGAAATTTTGATTGGTTTTTGCATACCATGCTTTTCTATCACACTCAGCATGTTATTCAAAAGCAAGAACAGCAGGAAGAGCCTCACCAAATCATTCAAATTAATGATGATGAGGATGATGACAGTGAAGAAACTATTATAGAGAGACATTGGGATGTGGAAGATGATGACTAAAGTGGTGTATTATGTAGTATTGGATGTATTATATAGTATTGGAGTCAATGTTTTTTTTTGAAACTGCACTCAAACATTAAATCCCTTAAGACAGTCAAAAATGAGTGTAGTCCACCTGAAGTCAGGTGGAGTCCAGACAGAGTCTATGCAGACTCCAGATGGACTCTGGCTGCATGATCCTGAAATACATAGCTTTGTTTGTATTGTAGGCGGAGTCCATATGGAGTCTAGATACCCATCTGGAGTCCAACCAGAATGTGTGGGGGAGTGTAAAGGACACCCCAATGCCCAGCTCACAGGTGTGAAACAATGTGCCCAGCACCTGGCCCATATTGTTCTGAGTAAGCAAAACATGTATATAAACTCTACTTAACAAGTTTCAAACCCCATTATTGAATTATTAAATATACACTGAATTTATCTGGCAAGCCACATTGAGCCATTTTTCAGATTTATTTATAAAAATTGCAAACTGAACACTTAGCACTCTGATGTACCTTTTTGCTTAGAAGTCCATCAGAAGTCTTTCAGAAGTCCAGTGGAAGTCCAGCAAACTGATGACTTGGCAAGTATTACTGGTTTCTGCCTCTGTCCATTGGAAATCCAGTGAAAGTCCAGCAGACGTCCAATGGACACACAATCTGGCCAGTCTAACCATTTCTTGCTTCTAAGTGGCTTGAGCAGACTTTCACTGGGCTTTGCCTGGACTTGCCTGGACTAGCAGTGGAATCCAACCATGTCCAATGGACTCCGATGGACTTCTGATGGACTGTCAGCTGGGTCTGTTGGAAATGGCAGGGTCTGCTGAAAGTCTGTCAGATTCTGTTGGACAAACAGTGGGAGTGTAAAGTACTGAGTGCATAGGGTGATATCCATCTCATTGTCAGTAGGTGGATGGTTGCATGTATCATTGTGATTTGAAGCTTAAAGGCAATCATGGTTGGCCTTGTTCATCCTGTGACAGTGTTTCCTGCAGGTATTGTGCCTACTGTACATACCACAACATTGCAACTCCATTTTTTCCTAATGAAGGACCTCTTAGCCCATACTTTAGCTACTTGCTTGTTGTTATAGGCTATGTTCTTGAATTCCTTCTTTAAACTAATACTTACCCATGGTCAAACTGTAGGACCTGCGATAAGACTAAGGCTGTGAAGTGGGACTCAGATGAACTTGAGGGCTTGAGACCTGACACCACATGGCATTGAAGATAAGAAGGATGATCCTTCTGCCTTAACTCTCACCATTCTCTTAAACTTTTTGTAGGTCACTATTTCCTATCCTCAGTCTTCCAGCAAAACTATTTTTATAGAGAACTGTGCCAAATTGAATGAGTAAATGAGTATACAAGCCAGGTGTTGCACATGAGGCTGTGGCTATGTTGCAGTCACAGTGCATTTTCTTTAAGTTGGCTCCTTCCCTTTTGCTTTTCCAAGTCTCACTTTATATAGCCTTGCCTGAAAGATGATCTGTCAACTCTTTCATCAAAAAACCAAAATCGACTGCCAACAAGACAATGGAGGACATTGACGACGACACGAAAGCAACGAGGAAGGAGAAAAAGGCAGTAAAGGGGAAGGAAAAGGGCACCAAACATGCACGGTACGTTGTTGCCCTATGTCACCACTCCCTCCTCATGTCGTTTTAGCAAAACGGCCATGAACTGTGCACAGGACAACGCTGCTGCTGATGCAGCAGGCCCTCCTGGTCATCTCACTAGGTGTGTGCACCCCGCTAACCCCCTTCCTCCTCACCTACACCCTTTCATAGGGCCAAGCATATCCTCGAGGAGAGCGGGGTGTCCATTGCACCCTCCATGCTGTACTTTACCCTCCCCAGCTTAATCCATATGGAATCCATGGAAGGGGGGTGGATTCCAGGAATTCCAGATGGATTCCATGGAATGGCTGATGGACTCCATACTTTCTGGAGATGGAATCCATGGAATACCTGATGGACTCCATACTTCTTTCAGATGGAATCCATACTTTTTCCATACAGAATTCAGATGAAATAAGTCCCAATTCCACAATTATTATCATAGAATCACAAGTCCAGACTTAATCTGTAAAGTTCCAACTTAAACACTAATAAATGAAGAAAACTAAGATGTATTGAATAAGACTACATAACTTTATTTTACTACATATAATATCAAAGGGAGGGGGAAGTGATGGAGGGGAGTGGGAGTTGTGGAGAGAGGGAGTTGTGGAGAATGAGGAGGGAGGGGAGGGGTGGAGAGTGATGGAGGTGGGGAGTTATGTAGGGGAAGGAAAGGTGGAGAGTGGAGGAGCAATGGGGGAGGGTGTGATGTGGAATAATGATGGAGGGAGGGGGGAGGGGCTTACCTGGGCTCGTCACTGTGTTTGTGGATGGGCGGTGGACATTTTCAGTGGGTGGGGGACATTGTTTCGTGGGTGATGGATGTTTTCGGTGGGTGGCGGACATTGTTTTGTGGGCGTCGGATGTTGTTTTGTGGGCATCGGATGTGGTTTTGTGGGCAGTGGACATTTTTGGTGGGCAGGGGACATTTTTGGTGGGCAGGGGACGTTTTCAGTGGGTGGGGGATGTTGTTTCGTGGGCAGGGGAGGTTGTCGTTGTGGGCGGTGTCCATTTTTCGTGGGCGGTGGGTGGTGGACGTCGTTTTCGTGGGCGGGGGATGTCGTTTGTGGGCAGTGGGCGTTGTTCGTGGGTGGTGGACATTGTTTGGGGTCGCTGGACGTCCGTGGGCCGTCATTTTCGTGGGCGTTGGTCTTTGTTGGTGGGCGGTTGTTGACGTTGGTGTGGTGTGGTGGTGGTTTCTCGTGGCTGAGCAGATACGACGACTGATGTTGTCGTTCGCTGTCTAGTTGCCTCATCGCAATGTGGCACCTGTGGTTTTGTGTCAAAAAGGAGAGGGTGGGGTGGTTGTTCCCACTCACCTGGGCTGGGCCCTTGTCATGCGTCGTCAGCGTCAGCGTCGTTGTCGTTGTCACAGGCGGTCGTGGTTTGGAATGGTGGTGGTGGTGGTAGTGGGAAGGAATGGAACGACATGGCAACACTTCAGCCACAGCTGTCACGTTTGACGCGGCATGTGCCCAAAAGCGATATATAGAGAGCTTTCGTTTCTCATATAATAATGCCTTCATGGCTCAGTTGGCTTGAGCACTGCTTATATTCATGAGGTCAAGAGTTCAATTCCTTTATATGTAATTTTTTTTATTTACTTAAATATAGTAAGGACACTGTATTCTAATGGTATAATAGTCATTAATTCCTTCCATGGAATCCATATGGACTGCTCCATGGAATACATGTGGATATACCTGCATTCCATATGGAATCCAATGGAATCCATATGGAATGGTGTTGGAGTCCATATGGAATTAATCATTCCATGACCATTCCAGCATCATTCCATATGGAATCCATGATGTCCATGGAATCAGAAACTGGCTGTGTCCTCAGCCAACATTGATTCCATGGATTCCATATGGATTATACCAGGGAAGGTAAAGACCTCCCTCCATGCGTGCTTGTTCAACAAATGCCACCCACATCCCACCTCCACCTGAGCCCATTGTTGGACGGCAATGCCACTCGGATGCAGCAAGAGCCCAACCAGCAAGGTCAAGCAAACCACCCACGACAGATCCAATACTTATCACTCCCCCACCTATTCCTACTGGACTCCGGGACTCCAGTAGGATTCCTACTGGATTCCTACCGGATTTTAACAAAATTTCCAAAAAGGCATTTTCACATATTTCTCCATTCCCCCTCCTACTGGACTCCTACTGGACTCCAACTGGACTCCAACTGGACTCCAACTGGACTTAAACAAATTAGATGAAATGCTCCACACATTGAAGTCCTACTGGATTCCTACTGGATTCCCACTGGAATATCAACTTCAATGTATTACCAAGTCAGAACTTCAAATTTCTATTCAAAATTCACATTTAAACAAATGTTGTATTGTGAAATGACAACTAAATACAGAAAGATATTTTACTAATGTAATGAGGGAGGGGGAGGGAGTGATGGAGTGATGGAGGGAGTGGTGGAGGGAGAGAGCTATGGAAGGAGGGGAAGTGAGTGAAGTGAAATGATGGAGGGGGGAGGGGGTGAGAGAGGTGGAGGGAGGAAGAGAGGGAGGGAGGGAGGAAGAGAGGGAGGGAGGGAGGAAGAGAGGGAGGGAGAGAAGGATGGTGGGAGAGAGAGAGGGAGGGAGGGAGGGAGGGAGGGAGAGAGGGAGGGAGGGAGAGAGGGGGACAGAGACACATAGGCGGGGTGTTTTTCGAGGGCGGCGGATGTCATTTGTGGGTGGTGGGCGTTTTTCGTGGGTGGCGGTTGTCATTTGGGTTAGCTGGGTGTTTTTTGTGGGCGGCGGTTGTCGTTTGCATGGGCGGCGGATGTCGTTTGTGGGCGGTGGGTGTTTTTCGTGGGCGGCGGATGTCATTTGGGTGTGCTGGGTGTTTTTCGTGGGCGGCGGTTGTCGTTTGCATGGGCGGCGGCTGTCGTTCATGGGCGGTGGGCGTTTTTCGTGGGCGGCGGGTTGTCGTTTTCGTGGGTGGCGGGCGTCGTTTGTGGTGGTGGGTGTTACGGTCGTCGTTGGCGGGTGGGAGCGGGTCGTCGCTGTCCCTCGTCTTTCTTGTTTGTCGTGTCGGTGGGCGCTCGTGGTTCGTGGGTGGTTGTCGTGTCCGTGAGTGGGGTCGTCGTTGCGTGCCGTGGTCGTTTGTTGTTGTCATCTGTCGTGGCCGTTGTTGTTGTCGTGGTCGCGTGTTGTCGTCGTCCATTGTGGTCGTGGTGGGCGACATGTTCGTGGTGGGTGAGCAAGAGGGTGGTGATGGTGGTGTTGTCGAGTGTTGTTGGGTTTGGGCAAAATTCCCACTCGCGGAATTCGCCAACGTCCTTTCCAGGAAGGAGGTCAGTACGTTGGTATATAGAGCATATAATAATGACCTATAATAATGCCTTCCTAGTGTAACTGGTAAAGTGCTTATAGTATTGTCCCTATGTCCATAAGGTTGAGAGTTCAATTCTCTCAGGTTGCGCTTTTTTTTATATTATATAATAACAACAACAGTGACAAACTGCTGGTCCTACTGGGCTCCCTGTCCCCGGAAATTCCTACTGGACTCCTACTGGACTCATTCCTTAAAAATCCAGTAGAATTCCACAATTCCTGGTGATTTGGGATCATTCCAGTAGGAGTTTACTAGGACTCCACTAGGACTAGGATACAAAATTTGTATGGTGATCAGCCAACATAAAATGTGTCCCAGTCCTAGTCCAGTCCAGTAGGATTCCGGGAATCCAGTAGGAGTCCGGTAGGAATAGGTGGGGGAGAGTAAAGAGCTCGACAGATCGCACAGTGATGACAGCCACAACAACGACAACACATTGGACCCCCATGAATGACAACACGCGACGGATGACAGATGATGACGACATGTGATGGATGATGATGACATGCAACGGACAACGACGACATGGTCAACAACATGCAACGGACAATGACACCCAACAGACAATGACATGCGATGGACAACGATGACACAACATGTCAAATGAGGACGACAGCGACGTGGCGAGGACAACAACACATGAGAACAATGACACGACACAATGACATGTCAACGGCGATGCAAGTGGAGGGCGACGAGGACTTGGCACCACCACTCCCTCACCCTTTATCAGTCCATCCTCTTCCTCCTCCATTACTCTTGCCCCCTCCCTTCCTCCATCCCTCCATCCCTCCCTCCCCCCCTTCATTCCTCCATTCCTCTCTCCCCCCTTTCTTCCTCTCCCCCCTTCTTCCCTCCCCCCTCCCTTCCTCCCTCCCCCTTCCCTCCCCCCTTCCTTTCCCTTCTTGAACACCACCTCCCCCTCCCCCTCCCCCTCCCCCCTGTGACATAGAATGTAGTAATATTAATTTATGTAGATATTAAATATACTTCAATTTTCTTTTTTTTTTTGAAATCTAAGTGTCTTCAATCTTAAGGTCTGGCAGTCCAGTCCAGTCCAGTCCAGTTTTGTGTTGGGAAAGTCCAGTGGAGTCGAGTTTGTCCAGTCCAGTCCAGTCCAGTCCAGATTTGTGTTGGGAGTCCAGTCCAGTCCAGTGGAGTCCAAATTTGTGAATATTGTTATAATGGTCCAGTATGTAGTGGAGTCCAGTGGAGTCCATGTGGATTGCATGGGGGATAGTAAAGTATTGACTGTTCTGTCTCAATACATGGTTAACTTACAACATGACCTGACTTGAGGACACCTCCAAGGATGAATCAGCCCATCATGCTATAGCACTTAATGAGCTGATATCACAGTTGAATATGTTTGGGACAGGCTAGTAGCTATCAATGTGAAAGCAGACAGTGTGAAAGCTAACTTGGGCATGATGTAAAAAACTAATGTGGCAATAGCAATATGTAAAGTCATGGCAATCCTTCAGCCATATCCCCACATGAACTTATAATTATGTTTTGAGGTAGGACAGTAGGTATCAATATGAAAGGCTTAGGATAGCCTTTCCTAATGTGAAAGACAATTTGTGCATGATGTCAAAAAGTAATTCTGCAGCACTGGCAATATGTAAGATCACATCAATCCTTCAACCTCATCCCCATAACCTAGACAGGGCCAAGGACACCATGGCCTACATGTCAACTACAAACTTTTGTAGTCTAAAAAAGCAGACACTACAAACTTTTGTAGTCTAAAAAGCAGACACTACAAACTTTTCTAATGGCTCTCATGCTCTCTTTTGCATAAGATTCCTCATACCAATGTATCTGTATATTCCCCAGCCATTTTCCCATCAAATATGTGCCATGTATGGGATGGATGGGCTAGGTTGACTTTGGATAACCTTTTAGCCCTAACCCTAACTTTGTAGCAATACTTTACACTCCCTGGGATGTTCTACTTGGACTGGCATGGAATGAGGATGGAATGGATAAATTCCATGGATTCCCACCATGGAATGAAGATGGAATGGTAGATGGAATGGATTTCTAACATAGAATGGTATGGAATGAAGATGGAACCCTATGGAATGAAGGTGGAATCCTATGGACTATTTCTTTGGATTCCATGGGCTATTCCATCTGGATTCTATATGGAAGAGTTCAGGTCATGTGACTTCATGCCTATCATATTTATTGTAAGTCTAATGTAGTCAGCCAATTGATTATTATATTTTGTTCTATGATAACCTCACAACTTTCTGCTTAGAATAGTTATATAGATTAAAATTCTAATATATTGAAGTGCTACACAAAGATTATTTTACTATATTCTAAGTTAAAGGAAGGGGGGAGGAAGGAAAGGAAGAAAGGGGGGAAAGGAAGGGGGGGGAGCAGAGAGAAATGGAGGTGGAGGAAAGAATGGATGGACAGGGAAGGGGGAGGAGGAAGGGTGTAGAGACAGGGAAAAGGAAGGGGGAAGGGACAGGGAAATGAGGAGGGACAGAGAAGGAGGGAGGGAATGGAAAGGGGTATATGGAAATGGGGAGGAACAGGGGAAGGGAAAGAAAGGGGGGAGGGACAATGCTTGTTGCCATGTGTACGTGGCAGAGTGGGATGCGCTCATTGTCGTTGACATGGCTGTCTGTTAGCATTGTTGTTGTTGTTGTCATGCATTGGTGTCATCGTTGTCTGGCAGCATTGTCCTTGTCTGTTGGCATCGTCATCCAGCAGCATTGTCCTTGTCCATTGGCATCGTTGTTGTTGTTCTTGTCGTCTGTTGGTGTCCTCATTGTCGTCTGTTGATGTGGTGGCCATTGACGTGGCAGTGGTTGGTTGTGCATGTCATCGTTGGCCTGGGCATGGGCATTGACATGATGGGGATGGATGGGATGGTGCTGTGGGTGGTTGTGCCATTTGGTCGTTGTGGGCAGTCATTGCTGTTCACTGTTTTTGTGTGCTGGTGCTGGTGGTTTGGAGAAAGGAAGCCATGTCACATGTTGTGACAATGGCATCACATTTGTACTCCCATGTGAGATCACATGATCAAGTGATCTGGATTAATTATTTGGAATCCAATGGAATCCACCTGGAATGATCCAGGGATTCCATGTGGAATCCATAGTGACTATGGAATAAAAAAATAGCTGGGGACTCAGCCAAAAATGTTCCATATGGAAAACCCTGGGGAGTGTAAAGACCTCAGTGATCCTGCCTGATGAGTAAGTTTGCCATGAATTTTGAACACATATAGCCCTCCACCCTGATTGACAGAATCATCTGTGCCAGTAAGCAATTCAAGAAGCTCTGGAGGAGGCTCATGCAATTTTGGAAGATCAATCTTCAATCTTTCTACTAGAGCAACACATGCCAAACTTTATATTATTCTGGTGTGAAGAAGATAGCTTCTCATCCATCCAATGAAATGCACCACATTCAGAGCAGACTACATTCATATGCTCTAAATCATGTACCTGCCAGGTAGGACTAAAGTGCCTTTGTGCTTCAGGAATTTGAGCAACTGCTGCAGGTGGTGGCATAGGAAGAGGATTTGGTGCAAATGGGACTGGGGGTGGAGGAATGGGTTGGGGTAAAGCCATTTCAGGAGCAGGAGCAGGCAGAGGGGGTTCTTCAGGAGGAGGGAAAGGAAGAGCATGTTGATTCAGATCCTGGTATGCAGATAAATTGTGAAACTGCAGAAAATATATATTAAACTCTGTAAGAAACACACAAATATATCATATCAACATAAGCCTGGTAGGCAGCTTGAAGATGTGCAGGTAGATTGGGATACTGGAAAAAGAATTATGCTGTGATAAACACCCAGGTATATCAAATACCAAATAAAGATGAGGAGGGGCCAGAGCCTGGTACACAGCTTGAAGATGTCCAGGTAGATTGGGATACTGGAAAAAGAATCAGACTGTGACAAACAATGAGGTATATCAAATCAACATACCATGGCAGCAGGTGCAGGTGCATTGTCTGAGCTGGTGGTGGATGGACTACATTAGGATGAGGATGAACCTGATGTCCACAACCATGGCCACAGCCTCAACCTTGACCTTGACCTATCTGAACAGGAATAGGTAGAAGTGCAGCAAGCTGCTGAGCTAGAGCAGCTGGTAGATAATTATATTGTTGTCCATTGTATACAACAGGAGCAGGAGCAGGGTGTGGGGCATGCAGAGGTAATTCTAAATTATTCAGAGCAGAAACATGTGAAAGAGCAGGAGCAGCACCAAAGGATCATTTCCAGGAGCAGGATTTGGAGCATGCTGAGGTATTCCCAAATCAATAGGAGCAACATGCCCTGGGAAGTGCACACCATGAGTAGCATGACAACACTGGGGGCTATCCAATGTGCGATTGTCACATTCTACACTCTGTCATATTTACACTCAAGGTGATCTCGTACTGCTCAACTTCATGGGTTTCATGAGCCCAACATCTGGCCCATGAAAAGAAAACAAGAGTTCAATTGAAACATAAGTCACCAGGTGAGATGGAGATGGGAAGGGAGGGGAATGGGATGTCCTCCTGCATGTCCTCACTCATTTTCTGGCCTGTTCAGTCAAACTAAGATATTCAGAATTGTGGGGATGTGCCACATCCTGCAGATGGATAAAATAGGAAATTTTCCTTATTTGGTAAGGCATAGTAAGATTCTTTTCCTCCACTAGACCCATTCTACTATATAAGGAGATAAGCTGACAAATAATCTCCCTATTTGGTAACCTTCTTGGCTCTGTCCTGGGCTCTATCACACTCTGCATGTCCCTCACTCCAGGTGTGTCCATTTCTATGAAAAGCAGCAATTCAACTTTGATTAATGCAGCACTTGGAGTTATGCACTTTCTGTGACATGGACATCTGAACAATTGAATCAGGCCAATAAAAGAAACTCCAGGCAGAATACATGACCAAAGAGTGTGCCATTTTCACTTCAACAAACCATGACCCTACATAGTTTTCTAGGTGATTGAAGCCTGCCAGAACATTTGCCACAAGTGAAGCCATAGATGAATTGGAGGGTGAAGTCTGTATAGTGTTGAGCATTGATTGACAAGAAGTAGCTGTTGAGAGTACACCAGAAATGGTTGTAGTAGTGCATATTTCTCTGATTGAATTATCAAAATCATTTGTAGCAGATAATATAGCTCACTCTGTTAATTGGTTCAAGAATTTGTCAATATTATCTGCAAATGGCTCCATGAAAATACCCCTTCTCAAGTTAAAAGAGGCATAAATAAAGATTTCTTAGGCACATTTACATGGAAGATTTGATTCACATACCATTTCCTGCCATAGTTTTGTCTGGACCCAAGTGGCACCTTCAGGTCCTTCTCAAATAAGTGTTTGACATGCATTGCTGCACTTCTTGTATCCTCCACATAGATGTATATGTGTTTTATAACATTAGTGTTGTGTACCAGGGGATGGGTATCCACCTTGTATAGATATGGAAAGTGAGCATTGTGGTTTTGTAGTAACAAAGCTTGCCATCTTTGATGATCTTAAGGGGATCTGATAGAGTCTGCCTGTGGACTGCAGGGTGGATGGATGGACCAGATCAAATGTGAAAAAAATGAGGCTGAAATAGGTCTGGAAGAAATGCAAAAATGTGGCTGAAATAGGCCTGGACAAATTGCAAAAATGCAGTGGAAATAGGTCTGGATTAAATGCAAAAATGCAGCAGAAATACGCCCAGATTAAATGCAAAAATAGGTCCGGATAGAATGCAAAAACACAGGGGAAATAGGTCTGGATGAAATTTAAAAATGGGGCAGAAATAGGTCCGGATTAAATGCAAAAATGGGGCAGAAATATGCCCAGATTAAATGCAAAAATAGATCTGGATAGAATTCAATAACACAGGGGAAATAGGTCTGGATGAAATTCAAAAATGGGGTGGAAATGGGTACAGATGAAATGAAAAAACACTGTGGAAATACAATTGTGTTACACCTGTGGTGGACAACTTGTTGCTCTGTTGGACACAGGCCAACAGGTCTTCTGTGGTACCTGGAGGCCATGCCATTTGTTAAGCCCATTGGTCCATTACACCCAGACTAATGATTGGTCTGTCACATCCATGGACTAACAATTGTTCCATCACACACCTGCAGAATAACAATTGTTCTGTCACACCCGCGGATGAACAATTGCATTACACCCACGGCAGACGACTTGTTGCTCTGTTGGACCCACAGGCCAACAGGTCTTCTGTGGTACCCACAGGCCATGCCATTTGTTAAGCCTGTTGGTCCATTACACCTGCAGGCCACCAGCTAGAGCTCCATGGATGTGTATTTAACATCCTGAATGCCATTGCCCCAAAAATGCAACCAAAACAATGTCTGGATTTGTGATTAACTTGGTGAACATCCCTGCTCTGAAAATGTGGCCAAAAAAACATCTGGATTTGTATTCAACATCCTGAATGTCATGGCCCTGAAAATGCAGCCAAAGAAATGTCCAGATTTGGGATTAACTTGGTGAACGTCACTGCTCTGAAAATGCAGCCGAAAAAACATCCAGATTTGTATTAGTGCAATAATGTCCAAAATTTCAGATGTTATCTTGACAGGGGCTGGACTACCCATGGAATACTTTGATATCTGAAATTCTAGACTACAAAACTTTGTAATGACCAGTTGAACTCAGGCAGAACTCTCTCAATTCTTAACTGATTTCAATGTTCTTGGGCTTGTTTTGACAGGTAAACCTGTGGGGTTGTGTGTATGGGTACTCTACAGGTCATGTGTGGGCCACTTGTCTGATATCTATAGGTTTTTTTAGTGTCCTTGATCATGAATGAGTATATGGGTTCATAGGTCTATGGTTGAAGGAGTGAAAAGGGTGGACATTTGACATTGCTGTATCATTGGTTTATTATGAATAAGTACATAGATTCAGGGTGCTATAGTTGAAGGAGTGATAATGGTGGGCATTTTGCCATTGCTTTCACTGTCTGTGTCATCTCTTCAACCATACATCCCCATGAACATACTGTATGAAGTACAACTTATTCATTAGTGTCTGATCTCCCAAACTTGAAAGTTTGTACTCCACTTTTCTGACATATAATTTGTAGTGTCCTTCACTATGAATAAGTACATAGGTTCATGTGAATACTCCTTGAATCATATCTCCATCAACATATATATACTTGTACATAGTAAACAAATGATACAGCAATTGCAAAATGTCCACCCTTTTCACTTCTTCAACCATAGACCCATGCTAAAAAACCTATGGATATCAGACAAGTGGCCCATACACGACCTGTAGAGTACCTGTACCCACAACCCCACGGATTTACCTGTCAAAATGAGCCCAAGAACATTGAAATCGGTTAAGAATTGAGGGAGTTCTGCCTGAGTTCAATTGGTCCTTACAAAGTTTTGTAGTCTAAAAAGCAGACACTACAAAGCTTTGTAGTCTAAAATTTTGGACATCAAAGTATTCCATGAGTTGTCTGGTCCATGTCAAAATTACATCTGAAATTTTGGACATTGTTGCACTAATACAAATCCAGATGTTTTTTTGGTCGCATTTTTGGAGCAGTGAAGTTCACCAAGTTAATCACAAATCCGGACATTTTTTTGGCCACATTTTCAGGTACTTGAAGTACTAAATTTCGGACATTGGAGCATTCCATGGGGGTTGTCTGGCCCCTGTCAAAATCACATCTGAAATTTCAGACATTGGTGCAGTCTACAGGGATCATTATATCTGGATGGAAGTATCCTAAAAAATTTCGGACCTCAGAGCAGTCCATGGGGAGTTGTCTGGTCCATGTCAAAACCACATCCAAAATTTCAGACATTGGTGCACTAATACAAATCTGGATGTTTTTTTGGCTGCATTGTTGGAGCAGTGAAATTTACCAAGTCGACTACAACTCCAGACATTTTTTTGGCCACATTTTTGGCTGCATTTTCGAGGCAATGACATTCAGAATGTTAAATACAAATCCAGATGTTTTTTTGGCTGCATTTTCAGGTACTTGAAGTACTAAATTCGGACATTGGAGAATTCCATGGGGGCTGTCTGGCCTCTATCAAAATTCCATCTGAAACTTCAGACATTGGTGCAGTCTACAAGGATCATTATATCCAGATGGAAGCATCCTAAAAAATTTCAGACTTCAGAGCAGTCCGCAGGGGGGTTGTCTGGTCTGTGTCAAAATTACATCCAAAATTTTGGACATTGGTGCACTAATACAAATCTGGATGTTTTTTTGGCCACATTTTCGGAGCAGGAATGTTCACCAAGTTAATCACAAATCCAGACATTTTTTCGGCCACATTTTCGGGGCAATGACATTCAGCATGTTAAATACAAATCCAGATGGTTTTTCAGCTGCATTTTCAGGTGCTTGAAGTTCTAAATTTCGGACATTGGAGCATTCCATGGGGGTTGTCTGGCCCCTGTCAAATTACATCCGAAATTTCAGACACTGTTGCACTAATATCAATTCAGATGTTTTTTCGGCCGCATTTTCGGATCAGTGACATTTACCAAGTCAACTACAACTCTGGACATTTTTTCAGCTGCATTTTTGGGGCAATGCCATTCAGCATGTTACATACAAATCTGGAAATCCAGATGTTTTTTTCGGCCGCATTTTCAGAGCAGTGACATTAACTAAGTTAATCACAAATCCGGACATTTTTTTGGCTGCATTTTCAGGGCAATGTTATACAGCATGTTAAATACAAATCCGGATGTTTTTTCAGCCACATTTTCAGGGCAGTGACATTCACAAAGTCAATGACAAATCTGGACATTTTTTCGGCTGCATTTTTGGAGCACTGGTATTCTGCATGCTGGTGACAAATCCCGACCTTTCTTCAGCTGCATATTTGGGGCAGTGACATCCAACATGGCAACCACAAATCCAGACAATTTTTCAGTCGCATTTTCGGAGCACTTGCATTCAGCATGTCAATGCTCCAGGTGATCTCTTGAACACATGTGGCCCAACATTTGGCCATTCTGTAGATTATACTTTGGGTACCTATGGTATCATTGACTATGGCAATAACCACATCTGCAGAATAGGCATTGGGCCACACATTAATACCATATGCTGTAAACATCCATTGGTCCCAGGTATGGATCCATAGTGTCCATGTGTATTGGGCCCATTGGGGTAGCCCTATGACTTATTGGGACAATTGTCAATTTCTATTGTTATGGTACTATAGTGATGTCTATGTATACTTGTGAACCCTGACCCACTCAAAGCTAATCTGATGCAATGTTTCATTATCCCAGATAGATTCAAAGTTGATTACTCACATGGCTGGAATTCCACTAAATCCAGAACCATCAGGCTGTATGCTGCATGAGTTTCAGACAATTAGACATATGCTCTGAGTGACTTCTCTGGGCTTGTTTGATTTCATGTTGTCAGCCATGATGGAGGCTGGCCAAAGGCTGACCTTGATAGAAACCCTCAATCTGTATGTCTTCCAGCTTTTGTTTGTATCAGAGCTAAAATCATCTATCAAATAGTCATGGACAAGTCTTTTCAGCTCTGCCTTTGGTGGAGGTCCTGTCTGGCATTTGGAGACAAAATTAGCAAGACAGGCTCTAGACAGGTGGAGAGCTGATGTTTGTCAGGAATATCAAATCTATGTGCAAGAGATAGGTGCTCTCCACCAGTTGACTCATTCTTTGCAAGAAAGTACCTCCATTTCTTCATTGGGAGGCTGAGATATATCTTACATCTTTTTACAGATCTACATGTGCTCTTGAAGAAAGGGAAAGGCCAGCCCTTGATACAAGTCTGCTTCCCAACCCTCCCAGAAGGCCCATCATTAAAGAAATTTGCAACAACCCATTTAGTGCCTTTATTGGATTTGGTCATCACTGTGCCAATGACTTTCTTTTCTTAAATGCAATATTTTCAGGCATGGCATCATACCTCATCTGCTCAAAAGACAACTTCTATGAAGCTTTTAAAGATGCTATCTATTCAGGGCAGTTAGCAGGAATCACCCACCAACACTGAGAGCCCTGAACATACCAACAGGCCATAGTTGATGGTGCCTGCTGATGGGCCAATAAGAGACAATAACCTGGTGTTGATGAATTGGCTGATGCAGTCCCATAAATAAGGTAATGAAGGGTCAGCTGGCAATGTAGATTTAGAACAGCCAGATCAGCAGGAATTATACCTGGAGAGTGAAGGACAACTATTTGTATATCAGCTGATGGAAGATAGCTATGCAGGATCAGTTGACAGATTTGAATGTTCCTGGGTTGGTGATCAGCTGAGGGTCTTAAATTCTGATTAGCAGGGTCAGCTGGTGGGACCCACATTATTGTAGTCATGGCTTGGCTGATCAGTCCAGCAAATGGATACTGCTACTGAGTCGGCTATGAAACTTGAGCCAGCCTGGCCTTTTCAATATGGACTAGTATATGTTTTCTGCTCAGCTTCCATCTTATGCAGCTGAGCAGGGTTGTTTGAGCCAGACCTGGGGTTCCATGCCTGGTTGAAATGTCCAACATGTGGTATGTTTACAGGAAAAATGACTTTCCCAGATGATTTAATATTAAATTGTTGAAGTACTTTAGCTGGTGCCATGTCCAGATGCAAAATAACCAAGCAGACAAGTGAATTAAATCAGTAAAGACACCCAGGCTGCACATTGGGTGGTGCAGGTGATTAAATTAATAAGTTGAAGTTATGCAGCTGCTTGAGTAAATGATCACTGAGCAAACAGGTGAATTAAATGCCTGGGCTGCACATTGGATAACAGAGCCAATTTAATTTTACAGTGTTGAAGTACTTTGGCTGGCACCAAGGCCAGGTGGAAAATAACTGAGAAGAGAAGAGAATCAAATTGGTAAAAGTGCCTGGTCTGCATCTTGGATAATAGAACTGATTTAATGTTAAATTGTTGAAGTACTTTAGCTAGTGCTGAGGCCAGGTGAAAAATAACCAAGCAGACAAGTGAATTAAATTGGTAACAATGCCTCGGCTGTGTCTCACATAATAGAACCTGCTTAATATTAAATTGTTGAAGTACTTTGGCTGGGTGGAAAACAACCAAGCAGACAAGTGAATTAAATCAGTAACAATGCCTGGGCTGTGTCTCAGATAATAGAACCTGTTCAGTATTAAATTGTTGTACTTTGGCTGGATGGAAAACAACTGAGCAGACAAGTGAATTAAATCAGTAAAAGTACCCAGGCTGTGTCTCAGATAATAGAGCTGATTTAACATTGAAGTGGTGAAGTACTTTGGCTGGTGCCAAGGCCAGGTGGAAAATAACCAAGCAGACAAGTGAATTAAATTGGCAAAAGTGCCCAGGCTGCATCTTGGGTAATAGAGCCGATTTAATATTAAATTGGTGAAGTACTTTAACTTGTGTGATACATGCTATGATAGTGTGACTGAGGTCTTTACACTCCCCAGGGTTTTCCATATGGAATCCATGTGGAATGGCTGGATTCCACCATCCCTTCCATGGATTCCATATAAAATATTTTTGGCTGAGTCCCCAGCTATTTTTTTATTCCATAGTCATTATGGATTCCACATGGAATAGTGATGGAATGGTACATTCCACAATGCATCACACACATCAACACATCACAAATCATGGCATCACCGACCCAAGAAAACTAGACTTCATAAAATATTCTGAAGTCTACCAAAGAGAAAAACCATAATGATTTGCCATGTGGTCCAGGATCCATGTGCAATATCTAATAATGGAGGGAAAATCAGTAAGTGGACTGTTTACCTTGGATGAACCAATCATGAAAAATGTTTATGGCAATTTCCACACATGCATCAATACTGATGCATCACATTGCCAGAATAGAGAAAACACAATGAAAACTTAAAATAAGTCAGTTCAGTTGTGTTGCACATAACTGAACCACTTCAAACCTTTACTAAAAACTATTATAAAATTGACCCAACCTACCAGGCCATGCACAGACATGTAATTAAAAATAGAAAACATAGAATAATATAAAAGGAGGATGTGCACAGGCTGAAGAAGTCTGAGTGGAAAAGAGAGTCCTTTGGTAGTTGTAGAAGCAGCAGGAGACATTTTCTTCTTGGCTTTCTTCTCTTTTTTGGTTGCTGTGTGCTTGTTGACTATGGCAGCAATGGAAAAGAATGGCAATCATCATGTCACACAGCATTGAGACATGTCACCAGACCATGAACAGAAATGTAGGTGGTCCAATTCTTTTTGTAGCACCTGATGATTTTCTTATAGATTCCAATGACCTTATTCATGTCTCAATAAACCCAGTAGTTATTGTGCAATCTACAGAAAGTCACAAAACCTTCATATGTCAGATGCCATCACACATAGATCTTCTATTGCTTCATACTATAGACGAGCCTCTCAGGTTTGTCATGGAGGGGAAGTTGGAGGAAGGAAATGAGAAGTGCACTTCAAGAGGGAGCATCCTAGATGGCTCAAAATGGTGAGAGTTGTTAGTGACGGCTTCATTGGATGTTTGATGGGAATGAGGGTGAGGGGCTTGAAGAGGCAAGGGGATGTTAATGATGTGCCAACCCATAAGGTCTCCCTGGCATTCATATGGAGACACAGGGAAATGTAGTGGCAGCAGAGGGAATGAAATGTCCAAACTTGCTGCATTGTATTGCTTACTGCTGGAGTTTGCAAAAAACAATGAGGCCATGGGGTTGGCAGGATGGGACTGGTTGGTGCAAAGAGTCTCTGGAATGTGCCATTCATAAAATGGACCAGTTTTGTTGGTGTTTTCCATCTTCAGTGGAATAGGTTCTCTGTCTACATGTTGATGCAGAAAGTGAGGGGATGGCTGCTAACTGAAGGGGGCATTCAGCCAGGTCACCTGGCAACCAGTTTATATGAGTATAATAACTGCAGGTCTCCCAAGCCACCTCTAAACTGGCCAGGTGATGATTTGGAGTATCTGCAATCTGTGAAAGGTCAATTGATAATAAGAACAGCCAGTTCAAGGGCTGTTGGAGTTTGCTGGTGCCATGGACAACTGTAAATAGTGACAGTGCAGTCAAGTCACTTTCCATTTACAGCTTTATGATAGTGCCACTTGCAAGGTTGGCTGCTGCATTGCTGAAGTCCTGGGTGACTAAAGGCTATCCCTCATGCTACTAGTATGTAAAATGTCAGCCTAGGGACTGAGCAAGGGTTAAAGATGAACCAAAGTCACCTTTCACCTTATCATGGTGAACTTCCCAGCAAGTGACAACTCACTATCATGCAGGTTCTTGTCATTCTTGCATTGGAATCTGGTGCTGCTCAAAGATCTTGGGACAAGGGTGCTAAAGATCTTGGGACCCTCATCCCAAGATCTTGAGCCTTAGGTCAAAGATCAGCAGCCAAGGCTGCTAACTGGTGTTGAATTGTAAAAATAGAATCTTGCAGTGGTGCCCATCCTCAGTATCTGAGCAGGTGAATCTGCAATAAAAACCACCACCCAGAGAGGTTTGAGAATTCTGAAGATCCAAAATGAGTATTGAGAGATGAAGGGTGGAGCTGACACTGATAGACAACTGGTTCTGGCCATGTTCGAGAACTACTAGTGATGGTTTATCTGAGTCATCATCCAGTGCAGATACATGTTGCCATCTATTTCTCACTGAGTTGCTGATTTGATGGATTTAATGGTATACAGTGCAAATGATGCCTTGGAGAGGTTCCTAATGAGGTCTTATCAGTGCCCCCTCTATTATTTCTGCAGGAATCTGGTTATTCTGGTGGATGTCTGGTGGATTCCTGCCTTTCTGCTAAATGAATTTACACAGGAATGCTCCCTGGAATGACCTTCCCTGGAATGGGCAGGAATAGCATTCCTGGGAATGTGCAGTAACAGAATTCCACTGCAACCTGATTACTTTAGCTATTTGTTATGTATTATTGTTTATTTGTTTCTGATGGGTAACAAGCAAGCATTGTTTGGCAATCACCACTTACCAAACATAACTACAATGTTTGTTTGGTGCCAAACATGGTCACCCTCTTCCTCCACCACCACCAACCATTGCAACTGTTGCCCCCATCACACTTCAGTCACCCACTGACAACTGACTATTAGTCTTGCAAACTCCATGAATACTAAGGTCTTTATTGTCCCCCTGTAATTCCTGCTGAGCTCTGTCAGAGCTCTGCCAAGCTTGGGTGGTTTTTCAAGGTAGGGGGGAAAAAGTTGGCTGGGGGAGGAGGACAGAACTTGGCAGGACTCAAACCAGCCCAGAGGTTAAATCCCTCTACCCAGGCTTCAATAAAGTTGCACAGATGGTTGTGAAAAAAAGATGGACAATGATTTCTTTTCCTCTTGAATAGCTTTCTGTAACACTTTATGTCACCAAAATTGTTCTTTCACACTCTGTGATCAAGGCTCAGTCAGAGCAGCATTATATGAGGGGAAAAACATCAAATTATGATATATGGATAACTTTAGTTTTAATGTACTCAATTTAGATAATATATAACTGAATTTTTGCTTCATAACACAATTTTTTTTGTAAAGAATGGGTGAGAAATGAATGAGATACACCCATTTATATAACTGAAGCTATGTCCTCAGCTACTCAGGCTGACTTACCCACAGATATATCCATACTGTGCCTTATCTGATCCATGGGTGGGAAAATCCATGGATCAGGTACAGTTAATACCCAGGTGTATCCATGACAGTCCCTAGTGGGGGCCAGTACTTTGCATAGCATACATAAGTCCTTCTTGTGGACCTAAAAATTTAAAGAACCTCATGTTTCTATAATGGGAGCAATCTAGAACATAATTTGAACACATTCATAAAGCTACAAATGACTTGTATTTTATAATGATCATTATTTTTGGTCATGTGACCACCCTCCTGACATCCCATGAGCCACAATGACATGTATCATCATTCTATGATTTTCTGAGTTTGTTCTATATCTGCAAATGGACCCTGATCTCTGAGAACAGCCACATCAATCCCTTGGAAACTATGGGCACTATTCTTTTTGCAATTTTTCCTGATTTTATGACTATTTTTCTGTTTATAGTAAAATGTTTCCACAGTCTTATTTGCATATATCCAAGAAAAGAAGATAGCTAGCTAAATTTTGTAAGCTGTAACAGCATACTGTATATACCTGTAGCTAATTTATGTTTTTAGTCAAAGTTCCCACAGTATCAGAAGCACAGCTCCCCACTTAGCTCTATAAACAACAATTGTAGCCTCTTTCCTTACCTTTACAGAAATATATAAATAATGTCATATAGACCATTCCTCATTGAGAAAAACACAAAATACTGAAAAAAATTGGACACTTCTTCAAAATAGTCACATATTATGACCAATATCTCAATAAGAAAGATAATAAGCTTTCTTTTAGATCACAATTATTGTGTCTATATTTCAGATAAGAAGCAGTGGTCTATCATGGGTCGTTATAATGTTGTAGTTGAGGATGATGAGGAAGCTATTTTGGAGGAGGACAAGATTGATAAAGTCACATATATTCTTTGGCTATTCTTGGTTTGAATTTTATCTAAGTTATATTTAGGAATATTACCATGAAGAAATGGTTGCTTCTGCAATTCCACCATCCTTTGATCAATGCTGTCTCTTTTCATTCTAGTTTGGGGTCTGTGTCAGGGAAGTCACTTCTTTCCTGAGAGTATCCAGGGTCTACTCTGGATACTCAGAGGCTGTCACAGAACTCAGGGCATCAGGGCGCCCTGGAGCACCCTCAGGTACAGGTATGATAACACTGGTACATTTCACTATTTTGATGCTTTGTGTAGCTTCTCATCATGTTTTAGATTCACCAGAGTTATGCTATCAACTCCAATTATGAAAGGAATGGAAGAAGTCCTTACAATCCTTATCTGCTGACACCATCAGACCAGCCTGGGGACCAACAGATGACAAGATTACAGCTGCTTGAATCACACAAGTCACCTTGCATTTGTATGATGACTACAATAATATAGAGGAGGAGTTCAGGCCATCCATGGGGATCGACAAAGTGAATGATGAGGTGATCATGAACTTGAAGTCAGATGGTTTATATAAAGTGCCCAAGGACATCACACAGATGTACACTCAGATTTCCTACCACATCCATGCCGCCATTCTGTATGAGGGCCATCTCAATGTCACCAACTTTGACAGTGATCTGCACAAGTGGGCGTCTGCCACAGGTCTTTCAGCTTAATGTGTGTTGTAACCCTTCCCCCCCAGATCCGTTTATGCTGAGGTGATCATGAATCTCTGACCAGGCATTATTTCACCATACAATGCCTACATTGACTACCAGAGGATGGGATCTGCCCTTGTCTTGAACACTAACTCACCACCCACAACCCACATCAGCAAAGATGGCATGGGCATCACCTTCTGCAAACATACCCTCCACATCGCCCAGTGGAGGCAAGATTAAAAAAGCTGGCATCTGAGATAGAAGCCAAGCTCAAGAAGCTTTGTAGGGGCCAAGATAAGCTCCTCTCAATACTGAATTGGTGGCAGATGACTGGGACAACCAAGATCAAGGATACAGCTGGATGAAGAATGCAGAGTTTCTCCCTGACAAGCATCAGCTGATCAAGGTCATGCTGCAGGATCCCAGACTCTGATTCACCAAGCTGGAGGGGACCAACCTCAAGTTCAACATATTCAAAGACTAGGACTTCCTGCACCAGTGTGACTCCCTCAATGCCAAGCTCAGTGTCTTTGTGTTTATGACAGCTAGTCAGATGCCTCACCTCAATGAGTTCATTGACTACAAGTTTGCAAACTCCACTAAACCACACACCATCTTCCTAGATGGAGAGGACTTGTGGCTCGTCACCAGGCAGGGAAAAACTGACACACAACAATTGAAGGAGTCCTTCCTCCCCATGAAATGTCATCCAGAGCTCACTGATAGAGCTGGAACTCATCCATATGGCAATGCAGCACAAAGTCCTTGCAGAATATCATGTCTATTCAGAATATCTCTGGGGTCATCACAGCAGCCCAGATGACTGCCTTGATTGAGCTTGTATTGGATTGCTACTGTCAGGTTCAGACCAGCATTTGCAATTATTGCCAGCTATGTGTTGAGATAACATGCATTTTTCTTGGTTCAGAGGGTGAGGTAGATGATGAGGAGCAGGATATCATGGCAGGGCAGGCTGGTCACTCAGCTGCCACTGCATGTATCAAGAATGCCACCCATGCTGTTGCTCTGCACTCACATTGCGTTTCAGAGGAGTGGTTGACTAGCAGTTGACCTCTAACCCTTCATCATTGTGGATAGTGAGGCACTCATATGCATGGTGTCCACCTTGCTTGTTTATGTAATTCAACAAGTTAAAATTGGACTCAGGGAAGACATCATGTCTGCTGTTGCTGAGGTGCTTGCAGCTACTCCTATCACCTCCTCTCATGCAGTCAACCAACTGAACATGCAGCAACTACAACCAGTCAACTTACCACTTGACCAAGATGTACCTGCCGACACTGGATTTGTGTTCACTGAACCCTACTTTTATTAAGTCCTAAGTTGCCCACTGAGTTAATATCTACTTAACATAGGCCTTGATGGATTTCCAACCCTCTCAAGGCTTGAAGTTATTCTGAGTTAGATTATTGTTGTGTTATTTTCTTTACCCATGATCAACCTTGGTCATTGTTTTAAGTACCACCATCATCCACCTGAGGACCTGCTACCAACGACAAGAAATCATTACATTGTCAAAACCCACCAAAAAATTAGGTGAACCCCCTCACAAAGGAGCAACTTGGAAGCAATGCTAATTCTATAGACATCAAATATTGGCAGTGCTTTGCTAAGTTTGATAAGTCCTTGATGTGGGAAAACTTCCTATGTTAACTATGTTGGTTGATATAAGCAAGGAAGATGTAAGTTACTCACTGTTTTTCTGCTCAAGCTGTCACCCTGTGACGAGCAGACTGCTGCCTTCTCAACAAAACCCCCAGCCATTTGTAATGGATGCAGGGGATGTGTGCTTGATGTTGGTAAGTCTCAACAAAACTTTATTTTTTTCATTGACTTACCTTCCTGGTTGACAGGATGCCTCTTATGAACAGGAGGGTGGCAGAGAGCAAGGGCAACGGGAGGAGGGAAGGAGGAGTGGGAAAAAGGCAAAGGGGGGTCAGTCAAGTTTGAGCTTGTTGAACCTGCCCTTTGGGGTTTGATTACCTGTTTACATTGTTCTGTCACTGGCCCATCCTGTGTTAGAATAATGTAAGTAGGCCCTATTGCCATTGATGGGGAGTGGATGGGTGTAACAGGTGTTCCATGAGTGGCTTGTTCAGTGGGTTGCTAGCTAATGACAAGGGGTCTGGCAAACATGACAGCTATAAGAGTTACAAAGGTGTGAAGACCAATCTATGTGATTGGTCTGAGTTTAGCGTGTACTAAGTGGAGATTGTATGAGCTTCAGATATCTGTTGCACAATCTCTACTCTCCCTCAGGAAATCCTTAAGAGAGCAGTACATGGGAAACGGCTTAACATAGTAGTGGAATACTTCTGGAAGAGTATTCAGCGATCTAACAAGACCAAATCACTTACTTGACTTGCAGGAGGGAAAGCAATACAAAGCTTGATCTGAACCTGAAGTTATGCAGTGGTGGTTTGGTGAATAGAAAAGATGAAAAAGTACACATGTAACTAATGTTATGTAAACAAGTTGAATCGTCGTATTTCATAATCAAATGTAATTCACAGTAATGTGATTGGACAAGAAGGGGCTTGCCCTATGGAGGAAGCAAGGCTTGTGACATTCCTAAGGGGAAATTATATAGGAGTGCACCTAGTACTAGGTATCTGTTACAATGGGTATGGGACAGTAGCTGCAATGATCAATGCTGTGACTTAAAATGAGTGCAACACTGAAGATCAGCCTCTAACTTGGTCAGACTATAGGCTCTGTGGTTAAGAATAGCCACATACCTCTCCAGTTAAAGATATGTGCCATATGAATTGGAGGATATAATGGGGTGATGGAAACAGAGAGAGTTGTATTCACACTCCCAACAGACCACTGGGCTCTTGGCTCCTTTTATCAGTGTGAAGTTAGGTGCAGAAAGATACCCAACCCTAGAATCGACAGGCTCTTGGCTCCTACTGTCAATACCAGGGCACACAAAGGTATGGTGGGACTCAAAGTGAGTAAAAAGTATGGTGTAGCATGGGTTGCAGAGGAAATTCCTGCTTTTAAGCATGTTTGTTTGGCTAGCATGTGCTGTTCACTTTGTACAATTTGTCAACATGAGGGATTTCATTCCTTTGATGATGAGTACAAAATGAAAAAATACAGAGTTCACAGCGGATAGTAACCTCAGGCTCAAAAAATCCCATGTATGTGTTGTTTTGGTTGCTGTACCAGGATGTGTGAGGTCTTTATTGTCCCCCCACAGATTCCTGCAGGATTCCTGAGCATTCTTGCACAATCCTGGGACTGTATATTGGCTGATGTGCCAGCCAATTTTTTTGACTTGTGGCTACCACTTTTATCATAAAACTAAGGCAGTTGCCTATGGTGCTGTGTGTAAAATGCCATGGTTTTTCATGAAAAATCTCATATAAGGCTGGCAAGTTGTCATTCTCATAATGCCTTGGATTTCTTTCATAACCCATAGCAAAGCATGGTGTAGGCAATTTCATTAGATAGCAACCCTCTCAACCCTCTTTCATTGTCAATTTCATATCTTTGCAATGCATTTTTCATTTCAAATAGCCCACATTCTCATTGCCTTTCATTTGAAATCCAGTGCACTTTCATTATATATTTTATTAGCTATTCTGTGCACTTTCATTTTCATTTCATTCTTGATGTCATTGCAATTTTTCATTTGGAGCTGTGCTTTCATTACCATTTCTTAGAATTCTTATTAGGATATTTCATTGGGTTCTCTGGGACTTTCATTACAATTTCTTTGAATTTTCATTAGGATATTTCATTCAGCTCTTTGGCTCTTTCAATACCATTTCTTAGAATTTTCATTAGGATATTTCATAGGTCATTGACTCATCAAATGTATCAATCCTGGCACATCAGCCAATATAGAGTCCTGGTAATCCTGCAGGAATCAGTGGGGGACAATAAAGACCTCAATATTTTGGACCCACTCTATCTTATCTTCCACACAAGGTACTGAGAACTCAGTTTTACATTTGATGACAAACTCTGGCCACATGTCTGCATCATGGATCCTTCCTGTCCTCATACTTCAAGACACACAAGTGATTCAAACCACTTATTCTTCTTCTTTGATGAACACATGGCTCTCCCAGTTGTTGTTGGTGCCCTAACATTTTATCCATCAATTCTACAAGAGAAGGATAAGGCTTTATCATATGAGGGGGTGATATTTGGTGGACTCTTAGAGGTGGGCCTTGTGAAAACTCTGGTAATTTCTGGATGCAACGACTTGTTGTATTTGATGCTTTTTCTTTCTTGATTGCATTCCCTTGTTATTCAACTAATGCATTCCCAAATTCAAAGGCAACAGTCAACATTGTTTTTCTACATTTCCAGACAACACATCTTCTTTGTAATCCAAGTAAATCAAAATGGCAGTTTATTCTAGCCATTTTGTGTCACCCTTTTACCATATAATAGAATGAAATCTGCATTTTATCTTGGCCATCATGTGTCACCATTTTTTCCACATGATAGGTTTGAGTAATTGAGGAGTATGTGATAAAATCACTGATGTATTTTGTGGAAAATTAATTTCAACAATGGCGATCACTTTGCATAGCTTGATTCTGGTATAAATTTGTAGGGGTAATTGAATGACATGGCTATGCAACTTCATTGCAGAAAATCTTTTGAGAAAAAAAAAAAAAATGGTGTGCCACTAGTAAAAAAAAGGATAGATAGATGTGGTGGTGGGTCACAGCAATTTTATAATCATCTTGTCCTCAATTTATTGGCCTCTTAACCTGGGAGTAAACTGGGATGTATAAAAAGTTTGAATCCAGTGCCTGCCCTCTATCTTCAACTTCTCCTCTTTAGTTCTTTACTAGCATACATGCAATGCCTACAACTCACTGAAGGAAGGTTGTCAAAATCTGAAGAGGAAGCCATAGAGTATGTATCTTACTTGGTTCATGTAGGTTCATGAATCATATATACAACAGATCTCCAGAATCTACAGAGCAAGAAGAAGAAGTTGAAAGCCACTTTGGTAAAGGCTGAAATGTGAGTGTTTGTTTCAACAATCACCATATGCACTATGAGTTGACATGTGTTAAGTGTTGGTAAAAAAAGGATGCATAGATCAGCTCAGGATTACAATGAGGATGCATTTGTAGCAAAGTCTCCTGCCAAAAAGATGCACAAAACTCCCAAAGAAAAATGCTCCAAGTCTTCCAGCAAGGTCTCATGCAAGAAGACAGATGTATCTGACATGTGGGTCTACAATCACACAAAGTTAACTCCATTTTTTGCTTATTTTCATTCAGCTCTTCTCATGGGAGCTCTGATGAGTGTGTATTTCATTGAGGGTAAAATTTGACAAATGCACTAAAAATGTTCCATCCAGAATGGACATTCGACTTGACTCTTCTCCCTTGTCCAAAAAGTAAGTTCCTTTTATTTAGTTAATTAATCATTATTGCATTGCTGAGCTATCTTTTGGAATTCCTGTGCAGAAGCATAGCCTACAGGAAAGAATTTGACAAGTTGATGTGAGTGGCCAGTCATTGGCATTGCAGCTTTCATTAAAGCATTTGTAGTGCAAAAGCAAAGAAGATGCAAGTTGACAACAAGAAGGCAATGCATAAACTTGAAAAGGAAATTGCAGATGATGAAGTAGAGATTGAGAAGTATGAAGCAAGTGGCAAGGAGGGGTCTGATGGTGATGACAATGATCTCCCTTCAGGAGGAAAAAAGAAGCATATCAAGCAAGTCTTATATTTTTTTCATTTGAACAAAAATGCTGATCCACCATATCAGAAAAACTGAGGTGCTTCTTGAAGACCTAGTATGAGATCCTGTTCCATCATGCATAATCATGCATCCTAAGAGCTCTTTCCAGTTACCCAAAGCTCTGTAAATGTGGTGATTTCAAACCAGCACTTGGTGATAAATTTATGAAGATGACATATGGTGCTCCTTTGGTCAATCATGCTAGAGTGGATAAAGTGGCCTGGGGGTGTCTGTGAATGACTTGTGTTAGTTGAAGTTGGCTGCTTACCTAATCTTTCCCCCACATTATCAATTATAGATCACCTTTTCACAACCAAACTAATTCCAATCTTTGTGGTAAGACTACAAATGATGCCTTTCTATCCAGGGAAACATATTTTTTTTATAGAGTAGTAAGATGCAACATCATTAGAGTCTGTTTGGCTGAAAAACCTAGTTACCAAATATAGCAACTTTTGATGGTGCCCCTTTCAAGCTCTGTTACCTAAGAAAATATTCGGACTCTCATTGTCACTCCTCACACAATGTCAAAACCTTCCATGCTGTCACATGTTGATGGCTAACATCTAAACATGCTGCTCACTGTCAAGCACAATGAGCTCATATTTTATAATCATTTTCAATGCAAATCATTTGATACAATAAATTCTGCCTGCTGATATTGTAAAGTAGACACAAAAAGAAAAAAAGATTTAGGTAATAGAAGTGTGCTATATGTGAGCTTGCTGTGTTGAATGATGACAAGAGACTTTGGGCTAACATCAAGGGTTACATGGAAAGGTTCAGGTGTTGATGAGAAGTGGAGTCCGAATATTTTCCTAGGTAACAGGGCTTGAAATGGAAACCATCAAAAGTTGCTATATTCAGTAACTAGGTTTTTCAGCTGAACAGACTCTTACCAATGATTAACTTGTATGCAACATACATCAAGTCCAGGCCCAGATACCACACACCAGGTGAGCTTCCACTGGAACCCATCCTGAGAATTCCAGAATTCCTGGGAGAGGTCACATGATAGGTCACCACCTGCATGCACAGCTAACTGTCACATTCTGTCACATATAATCTAATCTCATCCAAATTCATTGACATCTTCAACACCTCTTCCCTGAAGGCTCAACAACACCTAACCTGCTTTAACTCCTCCATCCTACCACTGTTCTAAAGGCCATGTTTCTCTCTGCATGATTTTATGGTAGCTGATGGAATATTCATGAAAGCCTCTCTGCTGAAGAGAATGGGCTATATGATCAACGACAACCATATCAATGACAATTGGAGTGGATTACTAGATGCAATGGTAATGCTTATAGTAAGTAGAGGAGGTAGACAATCTGGACGCCCTTGGATCCTCTTGAAAATTTGTAGTGAGCTTCTAGCTCAATTGTAATGTGTGCTTTTCTTACTAGTGAGTCTGCCAATTTTAAGTTGTCTTGTTACTTTGTACTACGGACATTTGTTATTAGCAGGAATCGAACTCTGGGCTTATTGGTTACTTACTTTGTTATGGCTTGCTTACTGACTTGTCTATAGTTTCCACTTGGTTATGGGGGCATATTTAGATACAAACTTTAGTTCATCATAAGAAGCGCTGAGGCTGACCCTTCAACAATACAGTTCATAGTTCTTGCTCCTCATAAATTTAGCTAGATAGGTGATGATAAGTCAAAATTCAGTCTAGAATGCAGTGAACAAGTGAAGCCAGTCAATTGCAGTAGCTAGACAATGATACAAGGATTATGCTTATGCCTAACAATCACAGACTCAATTGCCACTCAACAGCTGCTCATTGACAATGCACTAACAATGCTGGACCCATCTACTTCGCATTCACCTTCAATTTTGCACCATGCACCT
The DNA here is from genome assembly GCA_018417955.1 of Laccaria trichodermophora. Taxonomy (NCBI): domain Eukaryota; kingdom Fungi; phylum Basidiomycota; class Agaricomycetes; order Agaricales; family Hydnangiaceae; genus Laccaria; species Laccaria trichodermophora. Next base: position 650,972 of record JACTVC010000024.1, read on the forward strand.
GCCAACTTGGACAAGCAAGCACTGCAGGTAAATCAGCATCAACATCTGCAACCTGTTTCTGGCGTTGACCATGGGGATCTTTGGCAGGTGGTGCAGGGATATCAGCAACAGCCTCAGAGGTTGAGGGAACTGACATAGGGACTTGGCAATGCCCACAAGGTGGATTGATTGATTGCAAGATGGGTGTGACAGGAGCAGGAGTGTGCACTTCCATGTTTGAATCCAAATCCAGTGCATGTTCCACATCTGAGTGGGCATTCACACACTCTACATCGGTTGGAAGGGTCTGCAGGAGTGGGTGTGAGCTGGAAATCGTCAAAGTGGGACCTAAAGAAGTATTGGATCCCATACAAAGCCCATGGAACATCAAATTGAGACCAGGGTTTTTGTCTTCATCAACTCGTACACGTGGTGCTTCATCTTCTTTGTTCTGTGAGTCAGGAGCAAGGATGAATTGAGTGAAAGCTTCCATGTTCCAGTATTGTAGGAGTTTTTGAACAGTTGGTGCATCTTGATTTTCAATTAAAAGCCTTTTGTAAGCTTCTGCCTTGCTTGTGTAGTTGATTCCTGTAAGTTTTCCAACACCATGCTTGTCCAGCTCAGGATCACCTCTGAGAAGAAAATGAACCTAAGAGTTTTGTTGGTCAGAAGACGAGGGCATTCAGTAGATACACTATGGAACCATAACAATAGAAATTGACAATTGTCCCAATAAGTCATAGGGCTACCCCAATGGGCCCAATTACAAAAGACATTATGATACTGTACATTGGCCCAATGATGTAGGGATATGTATATTTGATTGTTGGGCCCAATGAAGCTGCCACATCAATGCTAAGAGTTTATAGATTGGCCACATGGCTCAAATGGGGGGGTAATTTTGACTGTCAATAAATGATTGTATTAAGCTACAGTTGATAGTTGGGCCCAACATAGGTAAGGGTTAACAGAGAAAGTTGGGCCCAACAGCAAAATTCATATGACATGGCTTGTATGTTGGGCCTATGGATACATATAGGCTATAGTTTATAGCTTAGCCCAATGACCCATTGGATTTTCGTGTTTTGGGCCCAGTTCCATTACCCGCAGACCACAGGGTGGATGGATGGACCAGATCAAATGTGAAAAAAATGAGGCTGAAATAGGTCCAGAAGAAATGCAAAAATGTGGCAGAAATAGGCCTGGATGAATTGAGCAGAAATAGGTCTGGATTAAATGCAAAAATGCAGCATAAAGATGCCCAGATTAAATCCAAAAATAGGTCCGAATAGAATGCAAAAACATGGGGGAAATAGGTCCAGATGAAATTCAAAAATGGGGCAGAAATAGGTCCGGATTAAATGTGAAAAAATGTGGCAGAAATACACCCAGATCAAATACAAAAATAGGTCTGGATGATGGAATGCAAAAACACAGGGGAATAGGTCAGATGAAATTCAAAAATGGGGCAGAAATACGTCTGGATGAAATGCAAAAACACTGCATAAATGGGTCCAGATGAAATGCAAAAATGCAGCAGAAATACACCTGGATTACATGCAAAAATAGGTCTGGATGAAATGCAAAAACACAGGGGAAATAGGTCCAGATTAAATGAAAAATAGGTCTGGATGAAATGCAAAAACACAGCTAAAATAGTTCCAGATGAAATGCAAAATGCAGTGGAAATAGGCCCAGATGAAATCATGGGATTGGTCTGTCACACCCATGGACCAACAATTGTTCCATCACACCTGCAGATGAACAATTGTGTTACACCAATGGTGGACGACTTGTTGCTCTGTTGGACCCAGCCAACAGGTCTTCTGTGGTACCCACAGGCCATGCCATTTGTTAAGCCTATTGGTCCATCACATCCATGGACTAACAATTGTTCCATCACACACCTGCAGAATAACAATTGTTCCATCACACACCTGCGGACCAACAATTGTTCTGTCACACCTGCAGATGAACAATTGCATTGGACCCACAGGCCATGCCATTTGTTAAGCCTGTTGGTTCATTACACCTGCGGGCCACCAGCTAGAGCTCCATGGATGTGTATTTAACATCCTGAATGCCATTGCCCCAAAAATGCAACCGAAAAAAATGTCCAGATTTATGATTAACTTGGTGAATGTCTCTGCTCCAAAAGTGTGGCCAAAAAAACATCTGGATTTGTATTCAACATCCTGAATGTCATGGCCCTGAAAATGCAGCTGAAAAAATATCCAGATTTGGGATTAACTTGGTGAACGTCACTGCTCTGAAAATGCAGCTGAAAAAACATCTGGATTTGTATTAGTGCAATAATGTCCAAAATTTCAGATGTTATCTTGACAGGGGCTGGACTACCCATGGAATACTTTGATATCTGAAATTCTAGACTACAAAACTTTGTAATGACCAGTTGAACTCAGGCAGAACTCTCTCAATTCTTAACTGATTTCGATGTTCTTGGGCTTGTTTTGACAGGTAAACCTGTGGGGTTGTGTGTATGGGTACTCTACAGGTCGTGTGTGGGCCACTTGTCTGATATCTATAGGTTTTTTTAGTGTCCTTGATCATGAATGAGTATATGGGTTCATAGGTCTATGGTTGAAGGAGTGAAAAGGGTGCCATACATCCCCATGAACATATGTACTTATTCATTAGTGTCTGATCTCCCAAACTTGAAAGTTTGTACTCCACTTTTCTGATATATAATTTGTAGTGTCCTTCACTATGAATAAGTACATAGGTTCATGCGACTACTCCTTGGACCATATCTCCATCAACATATATATACTTCTACATAGTAAACCAATGATATAGCAATGGCAAAATGTCCACCCTTTTCACTCCTTCAACCATAGACCCATGAACCCATATACTTATTCATGATCAAGGACACTAAAAAAACCTATAGATATCAGACAAGTGGCCCACATATGACCTGTAGAGTACCCATACACACAACCACTGAAATACATTGATGGATGAGGGAGATGAGTTTGTTGGTTTGATTCTTATTCATATGGGTATCAAGAATCAATTCTGCTAGTTCAAAATCAAGACGAGAATGAAAAGGTTTCCATGGCTCTGGATCAACTGGAATGTTGACAGTATCAAGTTCCTGGAAATGGCTTTTATACTTATCAAAGCTAAAGAATTGAGGTGGGCATCCACTTCTTGGATGGTACTCCACTTTGATGTTGTCAAGTTGTGGTGCCTTCTCAAATGGACTAAAGGACCTTTGATCAGCTTGAACTTCACCATGGGGCTTGGTGTAGTTGTTATCAGTGTTGTTGATTGTGTCAATCTCAATAGATATTGCTATGTTTGCATCATAGGCTGGGTAACATAATCAGGTGCACAATCAAGTGATACTTCCTATTTTCCACATTTCCTACTTGCAATTGAATATGTGTATACCCTAGAATGAACTGATCAACCTGGAAAGGCAAGAAAAGAGTGGAAGGAGGAAATAAATGCTCCCAAGAGGAATGTAGAAGGGTCTGGACAAAAGCTATTAGCCAGTAATATGCCATCAAGCAGTGTACAGCTCACCCAATATCCCCTCTTGTTGTACCTGCTCCTCAAATGCCCTGGATCTTGCATGTGAAGCAACTGCTTCAGGACAAGATTTGCATAACTTTTGGTGCTGTGTTATGCCCTTTGACTTGAAAGGAAGCCTGCAAAAAGTGCATAGAGGGTCTTAAACAGAAAGCTTCAGTGTTCCTTTTGGACCTTACCCTTTGGGAGGCATTGAGAATGAGGAGGGACAACAGGCACACATTCAGCACAGTGTGTGCACCACACACATTTGATTACAAGACAAACATTGATCTTATCATGCAACATGATTCATTATAACGTAACTACAATAGCTCCTGCCAGCCTTGTAATCCATTACTATTATAAGGCATCATGGATTTTTCCAACATCTGAGTTTTCAGGCACTCAGGAATCCATTCTCAAGACCTTGCAGGGTGGGTTGGTTCCAGTGAATGCTCAGAAGCTTGCCCCAGAGGAGTCAAAAGATCAGTCACCAGAAATTGCAGAGTCAGAACTTGGAACTACCCAAACTCTCCATTGCTGAATATGGGTCCCCCTTCATGTGGAGCAAGTGCAACATGTAAGACATGTGGTCCTGATCAGCCTCATGGAGATCAACATCCTTGAATAAACTTGTCTCAGCAGCAAAAAGTTCAGACCCAACAAACATGGTCTTGCAGGTATATTTGTACAATAGGGCCTCCAGAGCATGGTGAGTGCAATGTCTCAAGAGTCACAAAGTTTTGGAAGTGATTGGATAACAAGCAGACAGAAAGCATTTCATAAACAAAGGACCAACACATCTTGATGAGAACTCATACCTTTCAGTTTGCCACTGTTTTCATGAGTGCTGAGAGGGCAGTGCTCTAAGAACATCATTGCCAAAGAATGAACCTTAGAAGGGGTCCTGTCACTAATTAGCATCATGCCTTCAAAGGCTGCCTTAGGTGATGTCTCATCAAATGTTCTCAAAACTTAAAAGCCCTAACAGTACTATCAATCTGGTTTATTTGGCTTTGGTGTCTGCTGCAAACAAACTTACAGTTGAGCTCTGTTTCACAATCAGCCAGTGGAAGGAGAAGGAAGAACTCATTACTGGAGTCAGTGTAGCCATGATCAGACATCAAAGTACCACAGTTGTACTACTAAGCGCTGTGTTCTTTAAATAAAAAAAACTTGAGAAAGTGACAGGCAGCACAGGCCTAGTATGTAAGTTAAACTTTGCATGCATATGACTACTGTGACTATCATTCACTGACTTGTCACTGGCAATTGGTGACCACTAGGCAATATTTTTGATCGAGCACTCCCTCCCCACTCACAAAGTTCATCAACCTCTGGAGTGGTAAAAAAAATGGGAGACTCACTGGCACCACCTCAAGTTTACATGTTTCAAGATTACCATGACCTCTGGTTTGGGAATTTATGTCTGGTAAGTGATAGCCAAATCACAGTGGCTCGTTGATGGCCATGGGGAACATATATGCTCCCAAGCATCCTCTTTACAGAGGAGCTAACAGAGGAAGTCAACCAGCTTGTTTGAGTATGCCTTGCTGAACATGTACTGCAAGAGAAGCTCCAGTCCCAATCTGCTCCAGGATTTGTTGGCATGCCTGGCAACCGCCAGCTTCAACAAGAACTGGTGCAAGAGTAACATATGGGAGAGGGAATATGATAAAAAGAAGAGGAAGAAAGAAGAAGAAAGGAACCAGAAAGGAGAGGGTGAAAGAGAGAACAGGGGAAAAGGGACAGAGGGAAGGAGGGAAGGATGGGAAAGGATGGGACCAGGTGGGGAGGAGAAGAGTGGGAGGAGGTGGGTGTAGTATGAGGTTAGGAAGGGCAGTTTCGTCATCTGATCATGCTGGAAGTGTCTTCAGGTTCTTTGTGGTATGTGAGGTCTCCATACTCTTCTCCAAACCATGTGCTCATGATGAATTCCAAGAAGGGGTGTGGCAACATCTTTGGGTCTAATACTGTAAGTTATGCAGTGGAGTCCATTTCCTGGTGCACTGCCACTCTGAACCAATGGCAGTGACTGCTGCCACACAAACAACACTATGGCAGGGAGAGCGATCAATGAGTCATTAAATATTATGCCTGAAGTTATGGCGACACATTCCTCTTCGTCCATTTTCGACATTCTGCCACTTCAGTCACCCACTGACAACTGACTATTAGTCTTGCAAACTCCATCACTTTGTAGTGTCCACTTTATTCATTACAAAATTGTATAGTGTCTGCTTTTTTCATTAGAAATGTGTGCAGTGTCCCCTTCTTTCATTACAAAGGTGTGTAGTGTCCACTTTTTTCATTAGAAATCTGCATAGTGCCTGCTTTTTTCATTGCAAAATTGTGTATTGTCTGCTTTTTTCATTACAATACTTTGTAGTGTCTGCTTTACTCATCACAAAATTGTGTAGTGTCCGCTTTTTTCATTAGAAATGTGTGCAGTGTCCACTTCTTTCATTACAAAACTTTGTGGTTTGCCTGTCTGATTGATATCTTGTAGCTTCCTGGGGATATAGCTCAATGTTTCAGGGAAACTGACTCCAGCCAAAGACCTCTTCATCATTTACAATTCATACACAAGTTGTGTTTTGACTGAGCATCAAGTGTCCTAATTGTCCCCTTGGCCAGCTTCAGTCATGTTGTCCAACATTCATTGCATCTCTCTGGGGACTCATCTCTGTCCCTCTATGTCTGACCATAGCCAACCTTAAGATGTTCCCTTTCAAGACAATCTCAGTGATTGATTTGCCATCAGTGAGTGAGTATCCCTCAGGTTCATTATAACCCTAGATTTCTTTATCAGTAGGGCATTTAGCATCTCCATCAAGACATGCCTGCATATCTGAATAGTTCCTTGCAACCTCTGCGAAAGCTGTTTGATATGCAGAATACCAGGTTGACTTAGCAACAAATATCTCAATAAGCTCTGTCACAGTTGGTTTTCAGCAGTTATCAGGCCAGGATCCATCTGTCACATAGTATCCAATCTGTTGGATGCCTGGCAGTAAGCCTTGTATTTTTCATAGGCAAGCAGCAGTGGAGGATTAGGATTATTCTTGATGACATGGCCTGGAATGTTAAGAAGCCTAATCCACTTGTCTTTAAGATCACTGGTAGTTCGAGATTTACAAGTTGGCTGGATAGAAGCTGGGGTACTGTGTCTAGTAGACCCAGTTCCAGATGTAGCAGATGTAGAAGCAAAAGGATCAAATTCAGTCTATAATAAACAGAAGATTAGTTTAGATAACTTGAAATTTAATTGCATTCACATATGCAGAGCAAAGACAAAGCATACTCATTGTTCAGGAGTACCCAGGAGACTGGTTCATTATTGCTGATTGCATGATCAAAGCAACCTTTAAGATCCCAGGCATCTCCATCCAGTGTAAATATTCTCAAATTTCTATCTGAATATTCATTAAATTTTTAAGCTGAATAAGAGAAAATCAAATATGTACTTTTGGTTGGTGAATATTTTGTGGCCACCTTCTTGAGAGTGGGCTTTATGTTACTAGCCATTGGAACAAGACAAGATGTGGTTGACTGAGTTTTTGCTGGGTTGATTGTGGCTGGGTTGTCATTTGAAAGGTACAGTAAAACCTTCCCCAAAATTTCATGAGAGTCATTGGCATCCTTGTCTGCATCAATGAGATCAGCGATATTGGCCTTATTGCCATGTGCACAACCATGTAAAACACCCCCTAAGCTTATAATCAAAACACTTAAATATAATGTCAAATAAATATCACCATATCTATAACACAAGATGCCTCTTGAAGTTCCAGTGTTTGTGGTGAACTCATTTATTTTACTTTCCCCTTGCATTGGGGAGTATGTGGTAGACTAGGGATTTTCAACATGTGGTTCTAATATTTGAGTTAGTCCACTTTAAAAAAAGAGAAGTAGCTAGACACATACCATGGGGATCAGCATCCATATCTTCATCAATGTTGATGTTAGTGATGTTGCTTGTAATATCAGTTGAAGGATCTGTGATACATTTAGTATACATTATACATATGTAACATTCAAGTACCTACCTGGGTTAGAGTCTATGCTGTCAAGTTTACCAGAAAGGTTGTTGAACTTGTCATCTCAATCACAGGCTGTCTCACAATTGCGAATACAATCTCTGATACAATCCTCATCATCATCATGACCACTTGATTTCTTGGGTGAGTTATGTTGATCCCTATCTTCATCCTCATTGTTTTTGGTGCAGTCACCATTGCTGTCATGGCCATCGTTGTCATGATCACTATTGTCTTCATCATCCATGTTGCCATTCTCACCATTGCTGCTGTTGCAAAACTCCAAGTTGGTGAGATACACAGTGTGTAAATGGTGCATAAGATGGCTTGTTCTTAACTCATGAACTATGTTGTAAATTAAAAAACCTAGAATTTATGTAAGTAACTCATTCTTATGATGCTCACTGAACACAAGTATTCATGATGATACAGAGTGTAACAATACACCTGTAAACATGCGAGTTTCTGCAAATTCTCCTATTAAACCTCCTCTTGTAGAATACAATCACTATGATCACAAGGATCATTAGACAAATCCCAGTCTAGTTAATTGAACTCTACATCAAAGAAATGTGCATGTCTAAGACAGTAGGAATTGTGCTTGGCACATGATCAAGCCACTTCAATATGCTCAAAGTCTAATAGAAGGCTACACTACAAGGTGTTCTAGAGTAAAATGAAGACATTGCTTATTGTACTGTGCATTTGAGCTAGAACAAGTGATTTGTGGTATGAATGATAAAGATCCAGATTTCAGACTAGATTACTGACCTGAACTCAGAGGTGCACTTCATCAGGTCAGTCACCTGACTGCAACAGTGGCAGTGTGGTGTACTCCATAGCATGATTGTATTTCGATGCTATAGTTGTGTATCAGGAACTGGTTGTTCCTTATTGGGACCACTCCAGAAGAAATCTATCTATCTGCTATGCAAATATGGACTTGCCTTTAGTAGAAATTTCTTCTCCAACATCATCAATGTTTATCTGCCCTAGGAAATTCTTGATCACTCCAATAGAAAAAAATTGATAAAATGATATACAACATTTTAAATATCTTTCAACTAATTCTGGCAGTTATCAAGTAGCATTATTATTAATATCTACTCAGAGTTAGAAGTTCAAAATAAATGATTCAACAAGAAGTGTGCTATCACTTCTTTCATGAGTTCTTTATTTTGCGTATGAACACCAAATATATTTTGTGTATGACACAAGATGTATTTTGCATATACAGTTAAGTGCAAAAAGAATGAAGGTTGGTTCATTTTTCTGGTTCTTTCTAAGAATCTATTGTACCTCAAATGTATTTGTGTATTCTTTTACACCATGTAGTTGTGTTACACTTCCCTTGGTATGGATGTCTTTATTGTCCCCCACTGATTCCTGCAGGATTCCTGAGGATTACCAGGACTCTATATTGGCTGATGTGCCAGCCAATTTTTTGAGTCCTGTGGGGGTCTATTCCTGAGGACTGAAGACAGTCCTGAGGATTTTCGGACAGGACTAGTCCCAGGAATGATTCATTTGATGAGTCACATGACCCATGAGCATGTGCTGGGATACATCATGTGATGTGATGCATCCCGTGCACATGTTTGTTGATCATATGTGACACGACACTTCACCTCTCTCTTCCACAACCACAACCACAACCACAATCACCACGACCACCACGCAACAACACACGACCACCACAACACCATCGGTAACAACAACAACAACAATAAAATCAACAACAACACTTGTCGACGGCCAACAACGACCACAGCACCACACAACACATCGACAACGAAGCGGCAATGCCCCGTCACCAACCAAACGAGCCCAGGGAAGGTCCAGGCGACACGACGACACGTCGCCTGGTTGTTTTCGGGGTATGGAGGTGAGTAACCAATCCCATTACTCACCCATAGCTTACTTTACAGGTACCACGCCGCGCTGGCACCCACGAACGACAAACGAGGCCCAAAACCCATCAACGACACCAGCCCCCCACCCTCCAACGACGACAACGCCCACAAACGACGCCCACCGCCCACAAACGACGCCCACCGCCCACAAACGAGCATGCACCGCCCACAAACGAGCACGCACCGCCCATGAACGAGCGCCCACCGCCCATGAAGAAAACTCGGCGCCTACAACGACGAACGGTGAGCTCCCCCCCCACATTGCACCCTTGTTCTGACCCACCAAGGACGACAGCGCCCATCGACAGTGCACACCGCCCACCACGAACATCACCACACCCCCCAACAACGTTTAGCACCCCCAAAAAACGAACCAACGCACACGAACGAGGACCACCGCCCATGCAAAACAGCTCGCACACCCCCCAGCATTTACCCCCCACGCTCTGAGGACGTCGACGCCCATCGACAATGCACACCGCCCACCACAAATATCACCACACCCCCCAACATTGTTTAGCACCCCCAAAAAACGAACCAACGCACACGAACGGGGACCACCGCCCATGCAAAACAGCTCGCACACCCCCCAGCATTTACCCCCCACGCTCTGAGGACGTCGACGCCCATCGACAATGCACACCGCCCACCACAAATATCACCACACCCCCCAACATTGTTTAGCACCCCCAAAAAACGAACCAACGCACACGAACGGGGACCACCGCCTGTGCAAAACAGCTCGCACACCCACCAGCATCTACCCACCACCCTCTGAGGGCAACGACGCCCATCGACAACACACACCGCCCATCGACAATGCACACCGCCCACCGACGAACATCACCCACAAACAAGCCCTCGGACCCACGAAAAATGACCCAGCACCCACGAACGACGACGACCGCCTGCAAACAAAAAGCCCCACACACAACACCAATGGCCCCGCCCATGAATATCCACTTGCCACCCAGGCATGGCCCTTACTGCCCACATAAATTATTTTTTTGAAATTTATTGTAATATAATAAAATTTATCATGCCCTTTGTATGGTACCTTATATGTCTGACATGACACTTTGTGTGGGAGAGTTGTTCATTCTTCCCTCCCACCACATTCCCTTTCCCATTCTTGCTTCCCCTCTTCCACCATGTCAGCTCCAACCTCCCAGCCATGTCGCTCTGCACGAAGGACCACCACCACAGCTCCTGATCATGAATCTGAGCCAGATAGTGCACCATCACCTGTCAAGTCACCCAAACCCAAGAAAGGTCGCAAACGATTCCAATCCAATGCAGATGAGGGGGCAAGCAAGCGAAAAAAGAAGGACGACAACAACAACGACAACGACACCAACACCAACACCAACACTGACAACGAAGCCATTGACAACACCACTGGTGGTGATGACATGTCTGGGGAGCTGAGCAGAGCAGCACGAGGGAGAGGGCGAGGTGGAAAGGCTAAGGCTGCTCCATCACGAGGAAAAGGTGGAAAGAGGGGAGGAAAGGAGGTCTTATCAGTGCCCCCCCTATTCCTGCAGGATTCCGGTCATTCCGGTGGAATTCCGGTGGATTCCTGTGGATTCCGGTGGAATGAAATTTAGCAGTAAGCACTGCTAAATTTGTCATTCCTGTGTTTTCTCATTCCGGTGGAATCTGATCATTCCGGAATTTACACCGGAATGGTCCCCGGAATGGTCTTCCCCGGAATGGGCAGGAATAGCATTCCCCGGAATGTGCAGGAACTGTAATTTGGTTATTTTATTGTTTTGTTATGTATTATAGTTTATTTATTTTCAATGGATAACAAACAATGCTTGTTTGGCAAACACTGCTCACCAAACACGGACACTCTCTTCTTCCACCACCACCACCATGCTCGTCGCCGCCGCCAAACACGCCCGTCGCCACCACCGCTCGTCGTGACCACCACGATCCCCCTCCCTCGACGCCATCCGCATCCGTCGCCCACGCCCACCACAATCTGCCACGTCCACGTCCACAAGCGCCACGTCACCAACTGAACGCGACAAACGCGACATGCGGGAGGGGGAGGGAGTTCCAGGTGCCACGTAGCCGAGAGCAACGTGGCGACTAGACGACGAACGACGTTGTTCGTCGTCGTCGTCGCTTCTTAGTGAGTCCATCGGCCTCATCCCATCCCATCTTGAATGACACGCACCACCACACCCCCAGATGACAACCCTAGCACCCGAACACGAACACTAGCGCCCACGAGGCCTCACCGTCCACAAATCACCACACGACGCCCACAAACGAGAACCCCACACCCACGAACAACGCCCATTGCTCACCCAGTGCCCACTGCTCACAAAACGGCGCCCACCGCCCACTGCTCACGACGACAACACCCACAGCCCACCCAACAACATCCAGCACCCATGAACGACACCCAGCGCCCACCCACTATCAACGTACAAGCCCAGAACTCAACAACGACACCTCCCCCAGCCTCCACCACCACGTATGCAAACCGTTTAGACACACCACCCGTAAACGAACGCCCACAGCCCATCAACAACGCCTACTGCCCATCGCAAACGCCCACCGCCCATCAACAAAGCCCATCAACAACGCCCACCGCCGCCCATTAATAACGATGCCCATCGCAAACGCCCACCGCCCATCACAAACGCCCACCGCCCATCGCAAACGCCCATCGCCCATCAACAAAGCCCATCAACAACGCCCACCGCCGCCCATTAATAACGACGCCCATCGCAAACGCCCACCACCCATCACAAACGCCCACCGCCCATCGCAAACGCCCATCGCCCATCAACAACGCCCACCGCCGCCACCTATTAATAATACCAGCGCCCACGGATGGACAACGCCCAACGTCAACGCTTGCTTTACAATTTTCGCGTGTTTCCCTAGAATACCATGTTTTTTTATTTTACAGTAACTACCTGAGCCCCAGAACACAACGAGACAGCAGGAATCCCACCTGCTGTCTTGTTTGTTTGCCTGGCTTACATTCCCCTTGTACATACTTAGAATCAAATGAGGCGGCGTTTTCACGCTGCCTCTTACTTCTTCGAAATTTTTATTAAGTCTGAACTACCCAAAATAGACATTTGAAAGAAACCCTCAGCCCTAGCCATGTGTGTTTAAGTTGCTAATTCCTCCCACGTCTTTCTTCCCTTCCCCCTTCATCTTGCTTCCTGTCCCCTCTGTCCTTGCAGTCCCCCTTTGCTCTTTTACCTTCTAACCTTGCTGTTTATCATTATGAGTGCAAGAGAGCTTCGATCTCTACAAGCTGGGGTGATCTCCCCCCCCAAACGGGGCCGGAAACGTGGCCAATCCAATACTGAGGCAACAACCACCAAGCGTGCTAAGGCTACAAAGACTGATGTTGAAGAGAGTGGTGAGGAGGAACCAAAGGCTGGAAAGAGCACCAAAAAGGGAAAGAGTGGTGGTAAGAAGGGGAAAAAAGCAAGGTGTGTGGCTTCTTTTATACCAGTGCTTGGATACCAACTATTTTATTCAGAATGACAGCTGCCCAGCGAGCAGCCAAAGACAAGGCTGAGAATGATAAAGGCATCCCAGTCCATCTGACACCGTGAGCTCTTTTATTTTAATCTTTATATAACTATTTATAATGGGATGTTGTTAGAGTTGAACTTGCCCTTGAAGCTGCTGGTACTTCAGTTGCACCTCCAAAGCGTACTGTCAAATTATCATCGACCCCTTCCTTCCTCCCCCCTGCTCCTACTGTTTCGAGTAGCCGTTCTCGTGTCAACCATGAGCCCGAAGTTACTGCTGCACATGAAGATGTAAGTGGTGAGGGGAGCGATGAGGAAGATGGTGATGAGGATGAGGAAGGTGATGAAGGTGATGAAGGTGATGAGGGTGATGAGGGTAGAGGCCGTCCATTGGCTGAGGGTAATATTTTCTTTTTTTAATGTTATTTTATGGATTTATTATTTTTTCTAGACATTGTTGAGTCTACTGGTGATAATTTTCACTCGGTTGTATCTACTGGTGATAATTTCTTGGTTGAAGGTAATATTCTGATTTTGTTTAGTTTCACTTTCTCATTTATTCATTCTTATCTATTCATAGATATTGATCTTTCGAATTTGCCACCTCCCAAGACACCAGTACCTGCCCATGGATCTTCACGTTCTACTGGGGGTATTTTGCGTGGGCGTGCCCTGGGAAATTCTTTCAATATAGGTGACTCTGTTGATTATGCACCCCAAGAGGTCAGACCTCTTTCTAATGGTCGCATTGATATCACCATTGTCCAACAACCTCCTTCTGATGTTGTTATTGAGAACCCCACCTCACACCTGAATGTCAAGTCCCCCTGCTTTGAGACATTGGGCCCACTTTTGAAGAAGGTCGCCAAGAGCTATTCCCCCGTTCGCAGTAGGTATTTGATTATATCTGAAAATACAAAGTATAATAAGCTTTCTTTCAGATCACAATTATCGTGTCTATATTTTGGATAAGAAGCAGTGGTCTATCATGGGTCGTTATAACGTTGTAGTTGAGGATGACGAGGAAGCTATTTGGGAGGAGGATGAGATTGGTAAAGTCACACATATTCTTCTGGTAGGTTTCATTGGCATTCTCTGTTTGAATTTTATCTAAGTTATATTTAGGAAAATGACCATGAAAAAATGGTCGCTTCTGCAATTCCACCATCCTTTCATCAACACTCTGTCTCTTTAGGTTCTCATTCAGGATCTGTCCCTCGCTCCTTGTCAGTTCCTTCTGATTCTCGTGGACACTCTCGAGCATCATCTGTTAGTACATCTGAGGTGACTGGTCCTTCAAGGCTTTCTAATGCCAACAAAGCTCTTCTCTTGGAATATCTTGGGATTGACAGAGATCTTGCCTCTCTGGATAAGCCTGGGTTACAGTCTGCCTATCAGAAGTTTAAGGCTATCATAAATGCTACTCCGAAAGTTACAGGCTTGAGCAAGGATGCTGAGTGGAAGTCACAGTTTGATGATGGAGCTGTCTGGGTTCCCAACATTGTCGACTTTATTCATATCTTCATCGCTAAGACTCAGTTCTACCAAGTGTGGAAGCCAGCATTTCTACGAGCTGAGGAATATCCAGATATGCGAGACTGGCTTAATGAGGAGGAGGATTGCCTCTCTACTGAGGATTTGTGGGAATTAAGGGGTAGTCGTGTGCCGAGCTTTCCTGATCTGAAGAACTGGCTTGACAAAAAAGATCGTGAGGGAGAGTTGAAGAAGCGTGGTGATCTGAAGGGAAAGAGAAAAGCTCCAGACAGTCCCAAGAAGAATCGTGATAAAGATCAACCAGTAGTGCAGAGAAAGCACAAGAAGTTGAGGCAGGCAAGGGGAAGGTATTTGGATGATGAAGCTTCTGAGTAAGTAGGATTTGTGACTTTTTCCCCTTTTTTTTCATTTCAGAATATGCATGGGACATGAATGAGCTGATTTGTACAGTAGTTTTACTTTTTTCTTCAGATCCACTTTGATATTTGTTACAATGGCTATATCTCTTGTATGCCAGCACTGGATTCTTGCCTGGTTCTTTATCTGGTCTTGTCTAGTTTCATCTACATATGCTACCCCTCTAGTGCAACGTCCCTTCCCAAATATCCCATTCAGCACTTTTAGTGATACTATACAATCAATATTTGGGTCCAATGTTTCTTTGGCTACTGTTCTTGCAGTCTCATACACCTTATTTGAAAATCCAGATTTATTAAATCTTCATTTTCGTCAACAACAGCGGATATATGGTGATGAATACAAAGTCCAAGTTACAGGATGGATAACTGCACTAAGCACTGCACTAATGGACAAACTTGGAAATAAGAGAACTGAAACTTTATTCTCTGAGAATGAACTTGCACGAGAGCCAGATCAAAAGACAAAGGTTTCCCTTCTTGCTGGAAAGCTTGACAGGCTAGCTGGGTGTTTGAAACTGTCAACATTTGATGAGGAGGGAAATTATAAAGGAAAATTACTCCCTCTGTCACATAGCAAGATTGAACCAGCTTATGTCATTTGTCCACCTTCATTTGCATGTCAAACTCTAGACTGTAGTCCAAGATCATTGCGTCAATCCACCAAACCTCGTGACATACCATTGGTTACTTTGATCAAAGGGCAGACAGTAAACCGACATGTGCCTGTGCTCACTGGCAAATGTCCGAGCTGTAAAACATTATATGCAGCTGATCATGAAAGATTTGAAGATACATCGACTGTTCAAAATACTTTAAAACAAGTCTATGTCAACTCAGCCAAATATTTGAAGATTGGCCAATTAATCTGGGCTGATCGTCTATTTGCAACAGCAGTCATAAATGCTATGTATAACTTCCATGCTTCAGCATCTGCATTTGCAGAGTACTGGAATAATACACATGGAACCAAAGAAATTTCAATTACTCGTGCTCAAGTCTGGCAAGCATTTGTTCAACAATCTGTTCGTACAATTGCTGAGGAATCTGGAATTGATGCTGAATTTGATGATGGATTAAACATCAAAGAAGTTACTACCCAGGCATTTTCACTTTTGGGAGAAGATGGAATTATTAGAGCTTCAGAGAAACATGCATGCGATGAATGCACTCAAAAACGCAAAGAGACAAGTGATGTAGTTTTCAATAATCCAGCAGCTGTTGTTGGTGTTGATGCCACAGATGATGATATTCCTGCTTTGGAAGGAGCACCTGAAGAAATGGACATTGATGCACCTCAGGTCCCTTCAGATGATGAGATGGATACTGATGATACCCCAAATATAAGAATGGTTGTTCTTGATGGTATAGTTATGGGTCCTCAGGTAAATAATTTTAGATTCTTTCTACTAAGTTCATTTTTTTACAATAATCTTTTTAGCACTGTGCATATGAAAATTGCACTAATGATCTGTCTAACTCTCGTGGTGGATCACTGTGTGATATACATCACTTAGCTCTTGGTTCTCAATGCTTGGTTCGTGGTTGTAATAACAGAAGAGTAGAAAGAACACTTGCATGTCAACAGCACGAACCAGAGTGGCGTAAACATGCAAAGCACAGCAAGCGCCACAATCAAGCTGGAGTCCACCGGATGTTACAACGCCCTGGTGAAAATAATCCTTGGGAGCCAAATTGCAGAGGACCAAATCCCCAACAACATGATGCTCCAAATGCAGAACCACAAGAAGCCCCCAATTACTTTCGTGCAGGTAGATTCTATTGTGTTGAAACTATCTGTGCACCTTGTGGTGTCGTTATTGCTTGGACAAAGTTTGATAAATCAGAATCACCAACAAATATTTTAAACTTCCTAGGAAAAGTTTATCCAACAGAAGAATCAAGGCCTGATTATATTTGTATTGATAAAGGTTGTCAAGTGTTTGCAACTGCAGTAGCAAATGGAAGTTGGGATATTTGGAAAAAAACTACTCGATTTATTGTGGATGCCTACCACTATATCAATCATCGGGTGTTAGATTTTCTATGCCGAAAATATTGTAATCCCTCACCTGGAGATGGATCTGCTCCAAACCTTGTAGTCATGGCATATGATAAGAATGGTAAAGCATATTTGAAGCGAGCATTCAATACACAGGTATTTATTACTTTATTTTGATTCAATCTCACCTCAACACTATATTTCATTTAGGTTTGCGAACAACTTAATGCATGGCTTGGTGGATATCAATCAATTCTCAAACGTATGACACCTGGAAATTTTAACTGGTTTTTACACACCATGCTGTTCTACCACACAAAGTATGTCCTCCGCAAACAAGAGATGAAGAAATCAGATGAAGATGAGGAGGAAAACTTAGGTTTAGATGAAGAAGCTCAAGATGATGAGGATAACTAAATAGTAGTGAAGAGAAAGAAGTGTGCAGAAGTGTATATTAGTGTAAATGTACAGCTAACTAAATAGTAGTAAAAAGAAGTAGGCAGAAGTGTATATTAGTGTAAATTGACATATACTTGTATTGTATCCTGTCCCATTCCAGTGGAATTCCACAGGATTCCAGTGGAATTCCTGTGGAATCCACTGGAATTCCTGTGTATTCCTGTGTATTCCTGTGTATTCCACAGGAATTCCACTGGAATGACCAGATTCCTGCAGGATTCCTGCAGGAATGGGTGGGGCACTGTAAAGTACTGATGGAATCCATGGAATCCATCAGCAATTCCATGTGGAATCCATGGAATGAATCTTGGCTGAGACCACAGCCAATTTGTTGTTCCATGGACATCATGGATTCCATGTGGAATGATCATGGAATGGTCATGGAATGGTCAATTCCATATGGAATCCATTGCTATTCCACCTGGATTCCACTGAATTCCATATGGAATTTAGGCATATCCACCATGGATTCCATGGAACAAGTCCACAATTAATGACCATTATACCATTAGAATACATATAGATATAGTATTTATAGTGTCCTTACTATAAGTAAGGAAAAAATAAATTTTGCACCTCAGAGAATTGAACTCACAACGTTGTGATTTGAAGCAGTGCTGTAACCACCTGAGCCAGACAGGCTTTGTTACATGGTAAACTAAAGGTATCCATATAGTGTCATTTGTCATGTGGCATCTCAAACGTGACAGCTATAGCTGTTGCGTTGCCATGTCACTTCTTCTTTCACCACCACCACCACTATCCACCCCACTGTCTCAAGCCACGACTGCTGGCAACAACAATGTCGACAACACCGACAACAATGATGCTGGCAATGACAATGACAACAACGACCACAGATGGGTGGGAATGACAGCGAGCAGAAGGCCCAGGTAAGCCAGCGGCATAGCAACCAGATGACAGATGACAATGAATGTCATCATCATCATTTCATTCCACCCCACCCATTAACCTTGCTGACCCAAACCATAGGTGCCACATCATGGCAGGGCAACCAGACGACGAACAACGACCAATGTCATCGTTTGTTGTCTCTGTTCGCCCACCAGATCCACCACCACACCACACCAACATCAACAACCACCCACCACAATGACTGCCCACCAACGAAGACCAGTGCCCACCAACATCAACGACCGCCCACGAAGATGATGCAACCACCCACAAAGATGACGCAACCACCCACAAAGATGACGCAACTGCCCACAAAGATGATGCAACTGCCCACAAAGATGACACAACCACCCATGAAGATGATGCAACTGCCCACAAAGACGATGCAACTACCCATGACACGACCGCCCACAACATGACCACCCACGAAACGAAGACCAACACAATGGCAACCCAGCTCCATGGACGCTGAAACGAGCCCACCGCCTATAAACGAGGACCCACACACGGAGGATTCCGCTCACATGAATGGAAATGGGCAACAATGAGCCCAGGTAAGCTCCCCCTCCCTCCAACATTCCTCACCACCACCCCTCCAACATTCCCCCTCCCTTCATTGCTCCCCCTCCCTCCCTCACTTGTTCCCCCTCCCTCTGTTGCTCCCCCTCCCATTTCTCCCCCTCCCTCCATTGCTCCCCCTCCCATTGCTCCCCCCTCCATCCATTCCGACCTCACCCTTCACCACTCCCTCTCTCCTCCATCACTCCATCCCCCTCCCTCCCCCCTCACTCTCTACTACATCCTCCCCCCTCCAACACTTCCCCCTGTCTTCCCCCCTCCCTTAAATATTGAGAATAGTAAAAATAAATTGTGTAGTCTATTTGATACATTTCAATTTTTCCTGCTCAGCTATGACTCATGAATATAGAAACCATAATTACTGTGGACTTAGAATTATTTCATGAAGTCATTCCATGTGGATTCCACCCTTAAAATGGTATAGAACATATAGAAAAGAGTATGGATTCCATCTGAAAAAAGTATGGATTCCATGTGGAAAAAGTATGGAATCCATCCCCCATTCCATTGAATCCATCCCCCATTCCATGGAGTCCATCTGGAATTTGTGCAGTCCACCCCCCATTCCATCCATTCCATATGGAATAATCTGGGGAGGGTAAAGTACTGAATAAATATAGAGACTATAATTCCATGATGTGGACTTGTATTATTTGATAAAGTCATTCCATGTGGATTCCATATGGAGTCCATATGGAGTCCACTCTAAAAAATGGTATAGGACATATGGAATCCACCCACCAAAAGCATGGATTCCATCTGGGAAAGTATGGATTCCATCCCCCATCACGTGAGACAAGGCTGGATTTCAAGGCCAAAACATGTACCACTGTATTCATTAGTATTTGTAAAATATTGGAAGGAATATAATCACCAATTACATTTGTCACAAAAGTCCAAGTGTGGTCAAGAAATTGCACTGTTTCTTTATTGTTCTGCTTTATTTTTCATTTTTCTTCAATAAATATTCTTTGTTACCATGGCAACACCACTCAGCTGATGAATATTGTAATGAATAGAATAAAGAATAAAGAACAACAATAAAAAAGCTGTGCATTTCCTTGACCACATTTGGGCTTTTGTGACAAATGTAGTCAATGTTTATATTTATTCCAATATTTTACAAATACTAATGAATATGGTACATGTTTAGGCCTTCAAATCCAGCCTTGTCTCGCGTGCATTCCATGGATTCCATATGGAACATCCTCTGGCCACTAATGCAGGAGACCCTGTACCACTGAAATTGGGATGATACTTTGAAAGTTGACAAGTGGGTAGGTTTTATTAACAGAAAGTTGAGCACATTTCGAAAAGGACACAGACAGAGGGAGATGGGGGAAGTATAATAGATGCATGGCTATTTTTCACAGAAATTGAGAATAACATATGAGGTAGTAATTGCAAGGAGCACAAATAAGGCAGTTTTGATAGGAAAAAGTTGAATTGCTGCTTTGAAATGGACACACCCAGAGTGAGGGACATGCAGAGTGTTATAAAGTGAAGGACAGAGGCAAGGAGGTAACCAAATAAAGTGATTATTTGTCAGCTTATCTCCTTATATAGTAGAATGGTCCTAGTGGAGGAAAAGAATCTTACTATGCCTCACCAAATAAGGCAAATTTCCTTTTCTATCCACCTGCAGGATGTGGCACATCCCCACCATTGTGAAGAATATCTGGGATCAATTACAGGGTATTTGGAAAACCTTGGGATTTTCAAAAATAAATTGAGGTCATACCTAATATGGTAATTATTGATTTCGATGTCAACACGCTGTCAGACCGCTCTTTTGCCACTGTGCCTTTGTTCCCTGCACCATGCATGGCCCCCAAAAGACAACAGGCCACCGCTGCTGTGCCCCCTGTTGCTGTTGAGGATGACGAGGACGATATCTACATGCCTGGACCTCCCAATCATGACATTAGTGCCAGTTCCACCATCTCCAACATGGTCATCAAAGTAATGGCTGAATGTCCTGCTGCTGGTACATCCTGATAAAGACTGGGTAATGACAAGGCTGATTTATCTCATAAAAGTCCACAAGTTTAGGGTCACTAACCCTGAGATCCTTGAAAAGGCCACAAAGGAACACGAACAGAAAGCCAAGGCAGCAGTGCAAAAGAATTAGCCTCAAGCTCAGAAAAGGGGAGCACCAGGCACATCAAGTAACACTGCATCTGACTCAGAAGAAGGAGAGAACAAAGAGAGAGACAGGAAGAATAATAAGAAGAAAAGCAACACTGAAGGTGCGAACCCATACCTGTACCCTCTCAAATATGCTGATTACTTCTGTTTGTATTTCAGATACCTCAGCAGAGGCCGACAATGGGGAAGATGAACCTACCACTGTCAATTTGACACTCTATGTCTACGTTGAGAAACCATTGGCTCTGAGAAGACCTTTGACTACAGTGAACTGGATGCTCGCATGGGCACCACTGACGGTGCCATTGCTCAACAATGGGTTAGTCCTTCACTTATATATCTACTAATCTCACCTTCCCTCACATGGAATTGCTAGACTCATTTCAATCAAGTTGTTGGCCCAATGGTAACAGAGCTAAAGGGAAAGTATCCAATCAGGAACCATCCCCTCTTTCCCAGAAAGTGCATTGGATCGTTGACTATACCTGATGTTTCTCTTGAAGATTTTTGTGTTCGGTATCATGTGGATGAGTGAGATAAATTGCATCTCAAGAACATGGAGTTTTGACCTGGTGACAACCTGTATGATCTTGGAATCACAGAGTGGAAAAAAGAAGCTGGATTCCTCTCACTGTCTTGGTCTCATATCAAATTGAAAAATCAAGACTTTTTATGCGATGTCAAACAAGGTTTATGGAAGGAATCAGATTCAATGCAGTAAGTTGTTCAGACTGTAATTTCTCTATGTTTTTTGTACATCAGTCTGTCAAGTCAAGGGTACCATTACTGAATGTGTGTAATTACAATTGTTATCCAGCATCGCCATCAACTATATAACCTGCATGATGAAACCAATGAGTTGCCATTTCCACTGTTATGCATCCAATCGAGTCAAGTAATGTGAATATGGGGTCTTCAATGTTGTCGAGTGTTGCTCCACATTGTCACAGGTAAGCTTTCCATGTACTGAATGACTCTTCAATCAGATTGATGTCAGAAGAGTAAGGTGGAAGGTATAAAAGCATTATATGTACTGTTGGGTAGATTGCAAACCAGAAATTGAGTCATACAAGAGACCAAGAGCATTGAGAAAGCCTACATAATGCATTGAGCACTTCCAGTAGTGCATCAGTGACACTTCAGTCACCCATTTTTGGGTACCTATGAGGTACATCAATTCCTTGATTTAAGGTACCTTGAGGGTACCCATTCCGGGGTGGTATATAAGCTCCATACCAATACCATGGTACCATGAAATGGAAAACCCATACCATACCCCACTCATACCATACCATGTTACCATACCATACCAATACCATGTCACCATACCATACCAGATGGTATGATGTCACTTCATACCATCATACCAAAGCTGACACAGGGTGTCTGGGGTCCTTTTCCAAAATATATAAATTATTTCTGCAGGCTGCAATACTGGTCCATTGGGTGCCATTTTTTGTGGGGTGGTTCTCCAGGTTTTTCCTGAGATATTAGGCTAAAATTGAGGCCAGATAGTCCAAACCATCTCACTTCAGTCACCCATTTTTGGGTACCCGTGAGGTATATGAATTCTTTGATTTAAGGGTACCCATTCCAGGGTGGTATGTGAGCACCATACCAATACCATGGTACCATGGAATGGAAAACCCATACCATATCCCACTCATACCAATACCAAGTTACCATACCATACCATGTCATGTTATACCATACCAGGTGGTATAATATCACTTCATACCATCATACCAAAGGTGTCTGGGGTCCTTTTCCAAAATAAATAAATAAATTCTGCAGGCTGCAATACTGGTCCATTGGGTACCATTTTTTGTGGGGTGGTTCTCCATGTTTTTCTTAGATAGTCCAAACCATCTATTTAAAATAGGTTTAAATAGGCTTTATCCCAGCTTTCCATGCATCCAAAGCCATTTAATGATACATATCTTTCCCAGTCCTTTCTATTAGAACAATATTCATCCAAACCAAACAATACCACATCTATTGGGATGAAGTGGTCATTGAGAAGCAAAGAAAAGTGGGAAGGTTCTTCAGGTTTTTTCTAAGATTTCCAACTCCAAGTGGAGGCCAGATAGTCAACTCCAACCTTTGAAAATCAGTTCAATTGAGGGTTTTTTCATTCCTAAAAAGCCATTAATATGAATGCTTTCAATAATAGGTTAAATATATTTTGCCCAGTAGGGCCAATCAGACAGTCCTACCTACTTACATAGCATACACATATAGTATGGCCAACAACACCATCATATAATCTCAATTTTCTTAAAAACTACATATGATGGAATCAGGTATTGTTGTCCTGAGTGTTTGGCCAAAGTCATCTTTGTCATAATATTTGGTCCAATTTATTGAAGCTGAGTGAATCTGTCCAATCCAAAGTCTTATCAATTGGAAATGGAATCAAGTCTTGTTGTTCTAAGAGTCTTCATTATCAAAATATTACATGATGGTATTGTAATCCCATGTTGCACTCTCATGCCATACCATGGTATTACACCCTCATACCATACCATGGTATTGCACTCCCATACCATACCATACCATGCACCCTCATACCATACCATGCACCCTCATACCATACCATGCATCCTCATACCATACCATGGTATTGCACCCCCATGCCATACCATACCATAACATACCATACCATACCATAACATACCATGCACCCTCATATCATACCATGGTATCAGGAACCATAATCTATTTTTATTTAGGCAGAGGAAGGCAGAAAACCCTCATTTCGAAATTTGTTTACATATATTTACCAATAGCTTTGACCAAAGTGAGGCTAAAATTTTGTAGTGTCTGCTTTAATGTGTGCACTATTTCCTAATTGGGCCATTTCCTAATTAGGAAAAGCGTTACACTTTTTTCTGCCATACCTAATGTCAGGCACAGTGTGCAGTTAGGTTGGGAACTGTTTCCCACGCTCTTTGGGCCACTGGAGTTAGTGGCTAGCTTGGTGTACTCATTGTTCATGATGATGTCCACACTATTTCCCAATTGGGCCATTTCCTAATTGGGAAAAGCATTACACTTTTTTCTGCCATACCTAATGTCAGGCACACTGCACATTTAGGTGAGGAACTATTTCCCACGCTCATTGGGCCACTGGAGTTAGTGGCTAGCTTGGTGTTGTCATTGTTCATGACGATGTCCGCACTATTTCCTAATTAGGAAAAGTGTTACACTTTTTTCTGCCACACCTAATGTCAGGCACAGTGTGCAGTTAGGTTGGGAACTGTTTCCCATGCTCTTTGGGCCACTGGAGTTAGTGGCTAGCTTAGTGTTGTCATTGTTTATGACGATGTTCGCATATTTCCCAATTTGGAAAGTCATTACATAATATCAGTTTGGTTTGTACTGTCCGCTTTTTCACTATAAAAATTACTAGTGTGCGCTTTTTTCATTACTAAAGTTTGTAGTGTCCACTTTTTAGACTACAAATGCATGTAGTGTGCGCTTTTTAGACTACAAATATTTGTAGTCTTTGCCTTTTTCATTACCAAGGCTTGTAGTGTGCGCTTTTTTCATTACAAATGTTTGTAGTCTTTGCCTTTTTCATTACAAAGGCTTGTAGTGTGCGCTTTTTTGACTACAAATGTTTGTAGTCTTTGCCTTTTTAATTACAAAGGCTTGTAGTGTGTGCTTTTTTCATTACAAATGTTTGGAGTGTAAGTAAGAAGAGGCTACACTGAGATGTCAAAACTCATGCCCAAGTTGTCTTGTCCTGACTTTCCCTTTGACCGTGTACTTTACACTCCTCCACATCATCCAGTTGGACTCCAGTTGGACTCCGGCAGACTCCAGATGGATTTCTGGAGTCCAAATGGAGTCCAACTATAATACAACCAAATGTCTATATTTCTGGATCATCCAGCTGGAGTCCATTCGGAGTCTGCATAGACTCCAGATGGACTCCAGCTGGATGATAGATGGACTGCACTCATTTTAGACTGTCTCAAGGAAATGTTGTAAAAAATATTCTTATTGATCAACAAAGTTTTGAAAAAACATAATATACCACTTTAGTCATCATCTTCCACATTCCAATGTCTCTCTATAATAGCTTCTCCACTGTCATCATCTTCATCATCATTGATTTCAATTATTTGGTGAGGCTCTTCCTTCTGTCCTTGCCTTTGAATAACATGCTGAGTGTGATAAAAAAGCATGGTATGCAAGAACCAATCAAAATTTCCAGTTTTCATTTGTTTGAGAATGGACTCAAATCCTCCAAGCCAAGAATTTAATTGTTCACATGCCTGTAATTGAGTCAGTCAAATCAGATCAAACTGAATGAAAATGCATAATATACCTGTGTATTAAATGCCCGTTGAAGATATGGTCTTCCATTTTTATCATGAGCAACTTTAACCAGATTTGGAGCAGAACCATTTAATGGGCCAGGATTACACCATTTGCGGCACAAGTAATCCAATGTACGATGATTGATATAATGATAAGAGTCAACAATAAAACGTGTGGTTTTCTTCCATCTATCCCAGCTTCCATTTGCAATGGCTGTTCTAAGTACTCGACAAGCTTTATCAATGCAAATGTAGTGTGGTTGAGATTCCTCAGTAGGATATATCTTCTCTAACCAATTAAGAATGTTGGTTGGAGACTCAGATCTGTCAAATTTAACCCATGCAATTACAACACCACATGGTGCTGTAATTGTTTCAACACAATAGAATCTGGCTGCTCCAAAATAATTGTGTCGTGGAATTGTAACATTCTCATCATCATCATGGGGCTGAACAGTTCTGCAGAGACCAGGTTCCCAAGCATTTCTCTCTTCTGGTCTTTGTAACATCCTTTTTACTCCAAGCAAGCTTGAACGACTGTGGTCAAGTTTGTATTTCTTCCATTCTGTTTGGTGAGAGCGGCATGCCAGCGTATTCTCAACTCTATCTCGAGGACAGTCACGGATACAGCATTTATTCCCATATTGTCTTTCATGTTCTTCACAAAATGCCCCTCCTCTTGTATTTTGTAAGTCTTTAATGCATCCTTCTGCTGCACAGTGCTTTAAAAAAGTTAGCATCCAGTTTCTAGAAGGCCAATTAAGTTTAATTACCTGAGGGCCCATAACAACACCATCCATTACAATCATTGAACAATCAGCATCATCATCACTGACATCCATAGCATTGGGATCAGCATGATTAAGAATGTTTGCTCTTGATTGGGCTGTTTGTCTCTCTCTTGTAGTCTCTTGTGCAGATAAATTTGCATATTCTCCTGTTAAAACAGGTACAGTAGAATTTTCATCTGCTCCTATCACTGCTGCAGGGTCTTCATTGGCCATAAAATCTGCAGTGGCTTTATATGGTTGACAGCACTTAGAACATGAATGTTCTTTTCCTGGCTCTATTATCCCTCCATTTCCTAATTTCTTACATGCCTGCTCAGTAACTTCTTCAATGTTCAAGTTTTCAGGCAACTCCAAATTACAGTTATTCACACTTGCAATTGTTCTAATTGATTCCTGAACAAATGCCTGCCAAACATGACGCTGAGTCACTTTGACTTTGGAATCAGTAACTGAAGCACAATCATTCCAATACTGTGTATATGAAGAGGCTGATGCATGGAAATTATACATTCCACTAAGAACAGAATGTGTAAAATTTCTGTCAACCCAAGTAGACTGTCCTATCTTTAGGAATCGTGCAGAGTTCAGATAGCATTTGGTCCAAGAACCATAGTTGTCTTTGAAGTGCTCATGATCTGCATAATAGGTAGCACCACATTGCATACATTTGCCTGTTAGAATAGGAACATCCTCATAAGGAATATTGTCTTTGATTAAAGTAACCAATGGAATATCTCTTGGTCTGGTTATTTGCAAAAGGGCTCGAGAAGCACACTGTTGAGCAACACAAGTAATGCTATCAGGACAAATGGCATGAACTGCTTGAATTGCAATATAGGAAACTGGCCGCAATCTCTCTTTGAAATTTCCCTGATGGTCATATGGGGTTAGATTCAATAAATTTGCAAATGCATCAAGTTTAATAGACAATTTTGTGACTTGGTGATTCTGCTTTGGCCGATATTCTCCAGGACGAAACACTGTTTTAATATCATCCTTCAATCGGTGCACTATAGCACATGACAAAGAACGAATCCATCCAGAAGCTACAGTTTTATTTTCACCCTCAGCTGGATGCTGTTGACGGGCATGTAGACTGAGCAATTCAGGATTTTCAGTCATTGTAAACAAGAGAAGAAGCACTGTGACTAATGAGATAGTTGGACCAAATGTTTGTTCCACAAATACACTGAAAGCTTTAAATGGCAGATTGGGAAATGGCTGGGTTTTTGGAGCTGCAGAGACCAAAGGTACAAAGGCAAGAATAACACACAGCCTTGTCAAGAATGAGAAAGCAGTTACAGGGAAAGTAAGGCATATCAAAGCAGAGAACAAAGTGCATATAATGCTGAAACCAAGGGAGCCAAGAAACACTGCAAATCTGTAAAACAAAGGAAAACAGTTCACAACTGAGCTACAAGTACAAAAAACATGAGTAACTTTGAATAGAAAGAAAAGGGAAAAAAATCTAATACGTCAATTTCCTGTGAGTCTTTGCCTTCACCTTTCCCTTTCCTTTTGATGAGTGATCTCGTTCTGGACTAGGAGTTGGACTATAATGTTTATCCAATGTGCCACCATTCTCCTGCCACTTCTTTATATCCTCCATTGTAAAAGATGACTGATCATGAATACCCCAAAGATGCTCAGTATCAGAGTGATGGACTTGCTCTGGTGGGCTATCCAACCAGTCTCTCATGTCAGCAAAGTCTGTTTCTTTGTCTGCGATTGATCCAAAGGCTGGGATGTAGTTGCCATACCAGGTTGACCTTCCAATAAAGACTTCAATCACCAGCCATTCAGTAAAAGGAGGGATATCAGATGGCCAATTGCCAGCTTCTACCATTTCTTTGGCCTGTGCAAGAGCTGCAGTACATTCCAGAAATCGTCCCCAGGCAAACCGCAGACCTGTAGCTGAACGGTTTGTATAACTGGCATTGATATTAAGCTCTTCAATGAGACACTGTCGCAATGCTGGAGATATTTTGTCCTTTCCGACAAGCCAGTGACCTGAAGATGAACCTTGTTCAACAGCAGGAAGTGTGGGGGAAGAATGACCAGCAGATATACAAGAAGTACAAGAGCCAGACACAGAGCGAGACCCAATGCTAGAACCAAGACGGCCTGCAAAGCCAGGCAAGGATACTGAGAGACTTGGATCAATTGTAGTCTAGAAACCAGACTCTTAATTAAAACAATTCAAAAAGAGTCCAGTAAATAACTTACACCCAAAATGCGAATAAACTTTCTGTTCTGCTCATCATCCGACCACTCCACATAGTCTTCATCAGTTGGTTTGCAGTTCATGATTGATTCATAGCGTCCTTGAATACTCCAGCCCTCTTCTTCATATTTGAAGAGTCGATAAGCAGGTCCTATGTAAAGCGATTAATAGATATTCACTAAACAATTGCAAACTTACGCCAAATAGGTGAATAGTCTCGAGAACCACGACTAATAACATCTTGAATAGTTTCGCACTTGCTGATATCATGAACATTGGCAATAAAGGAGGATTGGGTGATGTCAACATCAGGCGGATTAATGTTTGAGATATAAAAGTGGATCTTTCCCTTGATTGGCTTCTGGGCTAGTCCCTGTGTGAAAACATCCATCTCTTCCCAGACTTCATTGGCATCACCAATGTTAATGGCATTGCCTAGGGCCTTACCCCGAAAGACTCCACCAGTCGAACGGGATGAGCCATATGCAGGAATCCCCCCCTTTGGTGGACTAGCCATAACCATATCTGCATTTTAGAAAGTTCAACGCCATATCATAGAAGACAGATAGATAAATCATACCTTCACCATGGTGCATGGATGCTGCTGGACTTTCATTGGCAGCAGAGTCTAAACGCTTCGTTGGCCGCCCTCGCGAGATAGCACTAAGGTCTAAATGTTTTACTTAGCACCAACATAGCATAATGATACATGGTATATAGATATCAATAAAAAAAATAAAGATAAGCATAGCCTATCCAGCCTTCTTGACAATCAGGATGGGTGGTGGGTTACATACCATCCTGACATCAAGACAGGTTTTCACTGTCAGGAAAGGTGGTGGGGTATCCACCATCCTGACTGTGATGAGTGGGGATGAGACATGGTCAGTTGGACGCACCTGTTGTGTTGGTGACGGTGTTAGCAGGCACGTCACACTGACGTGTGTTGGTGGGTGCATCACGCTGACGTGCAGTGGTGGTGTTGGCGGGTGCATCACACTGACGCGTGGTGGTGGTGTTGGTGGTCGCGTCACGCTGACGTGTGGTGGTGGTGTTGGTGGTCTCATCCGGCTGACGTGTGGTGGTGGTGGGCGCGTCACGCTGACGTGTGGTGGTGGTGGTGTTGGTGGTCTCATCCAGCTGACGTGTGGTGGTGTTGGTGGTCTCATCCAGCTGACGTGTGGTGGTGGGATCACGCTGATGCGTGGTGTTGGTGCTTGTGTTTCGCTGATGTGTGTCGGTGTTGGTGGTAGTGCTGGCCTTGGCGCGTGGGGCACGCTGACGAGTGGCGATCGGGTTTGCATCCTGCTCCTTGTTCACCTCGGCGTGGCCCTGCTGGTTGTCATGTTCATTGTCTTGTTCATCGTGCTGGGTGTCTTCTTTGTTGTCCTCGTCTTCATTGGGTCATTCCTCGTTTTCGTTGTGTTTGTTCCGCTTGTTGGCTTTGGCATCGTGTACTTTCTCTTCGTCACTGTTTGTTTCATCTTTCCCACCGTGTGGATCAGCAGCTGGGCGGCGTCTGGTAGTGGTAGCAGGCTGAGCGGAGGCCATGTCGTCAGGGGGCGTGGGCTGGCCAGAGGTGGGATCGGCGCGTCGAAAGGAGTGGCGTGGGGGAGCAACACTGATGCCGCTGGCGGATAGCACCCGCTCGGCACTAGATAGGAAATAATCAGTTAAAATAGAAAAAAGGAGAGGGGATGGGATACGTACGGCATTTGTTTCGACCTGGGCGGTGATTCGAGGGCGGCATCCTCTCGATTGCGGTCCTGGGCAGTTTTCCTGTGGTAGTTGTTAGTGGTGGCAAGTTGGGATGGAGATCGCGCCCGATCAGTGGCAATCGTCATCGACGATTGCCATCGATAACAGGGGTACGCACTTTTGAGCAGCTGCTCTCTGCCCCCGGCCTCGATTCCCCCCCTTTCCTCCCCTTCCTTTGGTCTTCGTTGCTTGGTCCTCATGATCGGCCCATTGGTCAGCAGCGGTCTCTTCCTGGTCGTCATCGTCGTCGTTTGCATGGCGCCGGCTTCGTTTGACAGGTTGCTCGTCCGCGTTTGACATTTGGCGCTTCCGTGACATGGCCTTCTTCGCTTTCGGGGCCATACGTGGCACTGGAGTTGATTGAATGAGGTGGTGGTAGGAGGAAGGTGGTGCCGTGAGTGGTTTGAACGATGTGTGGACGTGGTGGGAGTCAGAAAGACGAGTGTGTGAATGCTAAACAAACAGCGTGCGGAACGTGCCGAGAACGGGGGTATATTATGCATATAATTTCTATGTATACTATAGCCTTCGTGGTCCAGCTGGTTGAGCATTCAGAAGTATTATTGTGACCATGCTCATGAGGTCAAGTGTTCAATTCTTGCTATTGCACTTTTTTTTCTTATTATATAATAAGTTAAATAACAACAACTGTAATGCAATTCATGTCTAGCTGGACTCCATGTGGAGTCAGGCTGGTTAATTTATGAATCAACAGTTGTTCTGAGGTGGAGTCCACCCTGTCCAGATGGGTCCACCTGGAGAGCAGCTGGACTCCAGGTGGACTCCAGGGGTATTCTAGACTAATATTTGGCTGGTTACCACTAAAGAAAAAAGTGTGGATGGACTCCAGAAATCCATCTGGAGTCTGCCAGAGTCCATCTGGAGTCCAACTGGAATATGTGGAGGAGTGTAAAGTCCTCTTCTGACCAGCTTCAGTCATGTTCTCATCATCTCCAACACTCTTTGCATATCTTTGGGGACTCATGTACATCTGACCATAGCCAACCTCAACATGATCTCTTTCAAGACTAGGCTGTCCTCCCTTTCCATTTCATACTCAGTTGCAACCATCTGCCCTTTCCCATGGTTACTCTTAAATGTAATTCCTTGCAGGGTACAAAGAGTGAATGGTTTGCCAGCTATTTAACTACAGTCAATTTCTGTGAAACATCAGCTATACCCCATATACCTTCATGTAATGAAAAAAGTGCACACTACAAGCCTTTGTAATGTAAAAAGCAAGACTACAGACATTTGTAGTTGAAAAAAGCAGACACTACAAACATCTAACATTTGTAATGAAAAAGGCAGAGACTACAAATGTTTGTAGTCAAAAAAGCGCACATTACAAGCCTTTGTAATGAAAAAGGCAAAGACTACAAACATTTGTAGTCAAAAAAGCGGACACTACAAACATTTGTAATGAAAAAGCGCACACTACAAGCCTTTGTAATTAAAAAGGCAAAGACTACAAACATTTGTAGTCAAAAAAGCGCACACTACAAGCCTTTGTAATGAAAAAGGCAAAGACTACAAACATTTGTAATGAAAAAAGCGCACACTACAAGCCTTGGTAATGAAAAAGGCAAAGACTACAAATATTTGTAGTCTAAAAAGCGCACACTACATGCATTTGTAGTCTAAAAAGTGGACACTACAAACTTTAGTAATGAAAAAAGCGCACACTAGTAATTTTTATAGTGAAAAAGCGGACAGTACAAACCAAACTGATATTATGTAATGACTTTCCAAATTGGGAAATATGCGAACATCGTCATAAACAATGACAACACTAAGCTAGCCACTAACTCCAGTGGCCCAAAGAGCATGGGAAACAGTTCCCAACCTAACTGCACACTGTGCCTGACATTAGGTGTGGCAGAAAAAAGTGTAATGCTTTTCCTAATCAGGAAATGGCCCAATTAGGAAATAGTGCACACATCAATGCGGACACTACAAAATTTTAGCCTCACTTCAGTCAAAGCTATTGGTAAATATATGTAAACAAACTTCGAAATGAGGGTTTTCTGCCTTCCTCTGCCTAAATAAAAATAGGTTATGGTTCCTGATACCATGGTATGGTATGAGGGTGGATGGTACGGCATGGTATGGATGGTATGGGGGTGTGATACCATGGTATGGTATGGTATGGGATGGACTGGGCAAAATATATTTAATCTATTATTGAAAGCATTCATATTAATGGCTTTTCAGGAATGAAAAAACCCTCAATTGAACTGATTTTTAAAGGTTGAAGTTGACTATTTGGCCTCCACTTGGAACTGGAAATCTTAGCAAAAACCTGAAAGCCTTTCCACTTTTCTTTTTTTCTCTATGACCACTTCATCACAATAGATGTGGTTTTGTTTGATTTGGATGAATATTGTTCTAATAGACAGGATTGGGAAAGATATGTATCATTAAATGACTTTGGATGCATGGGAAAGCTGGGATAAAGCCTATTTAAACTCATTTTCAATAGATGGTTTGGACTATCTGGCCTCAATTTGTAGCCTAATATCTCAGGAAAAACCTGGAGAACCACCCCACAAAAAATGGCACCCAATGGACCAGTATTGCAGCCTGCAGAAATAATTTATATATTTTGGAAAAGGACCCCAGACACCCTGTGTCAGCTTTGGTATGATGGTATGAAGTGACATCATACCATCTGGTATGGTATGGTGACATGGTATTGGTATGGTATGGTAACATGGTATTGGTATGAGTGGCGTATGGTATGGGTTTTCCATTCCATGGTACCATGGTATTGGTATGGAGCTCATATACCACCCCGGAATGGGTACCCTCAAGGTACCTTAAATCAAGGAATTGATGTACCTCATAGGTACCCAAAAATGGGTGACTGAAGTGGGATTTTAAATGATTTACATTCATACTGTGAGGATGGAGGCACACCAAATTTCTGATTATATGCCATTTGAGAAAAAAGCAATCCCTGTTCTCAGTAGATGTTCTAACCAGCACAGTATTGCATTCCTTTTGATTTTTGATCTACACTTATGTACCAATTTCCAGAGAAGGACCATACCAATGAAGTTCATATTAATGCTGAGCCTCCCAACAGAATAGCAAGGTCTTTATTGTCCCACTGTAATTCCTGCTGAGCTCTGCCAAGCTTGGGTGGTTTTTAAAGGTAGGGGGGGGGAAAGTTGGCAGGGGGAGCAAGACTGAGTTTGGCAGGACTCAAACCAGTCCTGAGGGCTGAATTTAACCTCCAAGGACTGAATCAGGATTGGACCAGGACTGAGAGTGTTTTTTACTTCGATGGTGCTCATTGCTGGTGTTTTTTTCAGGGACTAGGATCCATTTCCATATATGGTAATCAATTCAAAAATAGGCAGAAAATCACCAAAAAACCAAGTAGTTCTCACTGTTGTTTATAATGTTAGGGTCCTTTGTTCAAGATCCAGAGCAACATCCAAATAAGGATACTTATTTGTTTCTGATAGAAAAATAGCCAGACAATTAGATAAAAGCCAGATAAAAATATAAATCCTGTTCAGGCACTACCTTTGGAGTCCATCCCAAAAAGGAAATCTTCTATAGTTTGACCAAACAGTAATGAGTCCTTATCAGTTTACAAGTAAGACTCATTTCTTATCAACTGAGGACTTGGGCAAATTTTTCATTCATTTACTTTTCAACCATGGGAACCTTGTCCCTTAAACAGAAAAGCAGCCATAAAATCTGGAAAAATGCCAGAAATTCAGTCAAAATTGGAATATTGCTTAGTAAGTTGGGGAAGCTGTGTTCAGCATTCAGGGTCAATATCTAAATATAGTAACTAGCCAAAAGTTGCTAGAAAATTAGAAAAAAATACCCAAAAAATAAGAGTGATCTTCTCTGTTGCAAATGTTGAAGGTGCTGTATTTATAGTTCAGGGTCCACATCTAAATATAGAACAAAACAAAAATGCCTATAAAATTAGAAAAAGATACACAAAAAATAAAAACAATATTCTTTGGTATTACAATGTTGAAGGGGCTGTGTTTAGGGTTCAGGGTCCATGTCCAAATATAGAAAATGTTATTACATCATGAAATGTGACTAGCATTCTTTCTTATTGAGATATTGGTCATAATACATGACTATTTTGAAAAAGTGTCAAATTTTTTCAGTATTTTGTGTTTTTCTCAATAAGAAATGGTCTGTATGACATTATATATATATATCTGTAAAGGTAAACAAAGAGGCTACAATTATTGTTCATTGAGCTAAGTGAGAAGCTGGGCTTCTGGTACCATGGGGACTTTGACCATGTTATTGAAGTGGAGCTCAGGGTCCATTTTCAAATATAGAACAAACTCAGAAAATTACAGAATGATAATATATGTCATTGCAGCTGATTGTATGTCAGGAGGGTGGTCACATGACCAAAAATGGTGATCATTATAAAATACAAGTCATATGTAGCTTCATGAATGTGTTCAAATTATGTTTTAGATTGCTCCCATTATAGAAACATGATGTTTTTTAAATTTTAGAGTCCACAAGAAGGACTCATATGTCATGCAAAGCACTGGCCCCCACCCTTAAGTGAAGAAAAACAAAAATGGTTAAAAACAAAAGTTGTAGCCCTACACTGTAGCTTCTAGAATGTGTTTGAATTATGTTCTGAAGTGCTCCTGTTGTGGAGATATAAAGTAAAGGATTTTCAAAAGTGTCATGTTTTTTTTTCTTTTCTGCATTTTTCTCCATGAAAACAAAACCAAACACCATGATTTCAGTATATTTGAAAAGCTAAGAGAAAGGGCTACAACTATTGTATTGTGGGGAAAATGACCAAAAAAGGATGGTGTGTTCCCTAAAAGGGAACCTGAGACTGACTACAAAGTTGATAGACTACAAATGTCAGACTTAGATTATAAGGTTTACTAAGAGACTACAAAAGACTACAAAAGTTGGACTTAGATTACAAAGTTTAGTGATAGAACTACAAAAGACTACAAAAGTCAGACTTAGACTATAATTAAGCAGAAACCTTGCCAAACTCTGTCCCAAATGTGCCAAGCTTGGCAGAGTTCTGAGGATTCCTGCAGGACTCTGGCCAGTCCTGCAGGAATTGTGGGGGGACTGGAAAGTACAGGGAATTGCCTCTACCAGTCAGGTGGCCCACAATGAAGAAGGTTGTGATCATGATGACAGTGAAGGCAATGTTGACAATGTTGAGGAAGAAGACAACAAAGAAGACAAAGACAACAAAGAAGACAAAGGCAAGAAGGAAGATAAAGAAGACAAAGATGATGAAGAAGACAAAGACAACAAAGAAGAGGAAGATGACAAAGAAGATGACAAAGACAGCCAAGATGATGCTGAGGAAGATGGTGATGAAATGCTTCAGATTATTTTGGACAAAGGTGACTGAAATGATCATATGGCATCAGGCAACTATTACCTCACCCATTGTTCTGCAAACATGTTTGGGCTTGTGCAACTTGCAGCTAATGTCATACAAGATACCACAGCAACCATTCAACTTTCCAAGTTTGTTCATGCTCAATTGGATAATAAGTGGACCTTCTGACAGTACTATGGAGTGCATTTCAGTAATAATGAAAGTACATTTCTCAAGAACAAAGACTTGATTTTATCTCACTGTTTGGCTGAAACACCCATATCTGGATGGTTGCTGCAGTTGGTGCCAAAAATGAACCAGTCAGCACCCAACTAAATGTATCAATAATGGATGGTACCATCAAAGTATCACATGCAGGCGATGTGATGTCTCTTCCCAAAACCATTGCACTGGGAAAAGATATCTGATAATCTTCTTTTATCCAATGCTCCTTATAAACAAGCTGCCAATGCCATTTCACTTGGTACATAGACAGCTGCAGTTCGGGAAGCCCTGTTTAAGACAGGAGAAAAACACCATGGCATATTAATAGCCATGGAGTTTCGTCTCTCACAGCAAGGAAATGACCTAACAAGGAGCAAACATCTGTCCTCCCCAGCCTTGCCAAGGTTCAGGCCTTTTCATGTGGAATCAGGCTACAGGAGTTCAAATATGGCCAAATCTGCTTCAGCCCCAAGGGCCACTCCAACCAAAACATATGGATGTTGAAGAATGGCCTCATAGTTATCAATGATCCTGAAGAGCTTTGGGTGGAAGAGCACATGCACCCATCTCCTTGCCCTCCCTTGTGAAGTGATGAAACATCTGGCACTGTATCTCTATGACATCTGTCCTATTGCAATTGAGCTTCTAGGTCATTTGGGGCAAGATGTCCCATACTATCCATCAACATTTAGGACCAGTGAATGATTCTTGGAAGAGTACTGTGATGGAATCTCCACTCACTGCTACACTTAATTGTCTACAAGCCACTCTTGGGGTGGCTAGGTATCACATACTGGGGCAATATAAAATTCGCTCTGCAGAAAATGCATGGTCCATTTTACAATCTTTGCCATTGGTTTATGGCTCTCAGGTGTGTATGTCAATGATTATTCAGTGATATGTAGACTGGGGCTTTTCATGAGGTCTTCACTCTCCATGAATTCCTGTGAATTCTGCTGGATTCCCAGTGGAAAGTCGGAATTCCATGGAATTCCCTGGAATTTCTACGGAAAGCAATTGGCTGGAGCATCAGCCATTTTGGTTTCTGATTATTGATTAGAATTACATATATTTTTTTTGCTATATTACATATTGAAGGGAGAGGAAGAGGTAGGGGGTAGTGAGTGTGGTGGAGAGTGGGGAGGGAGAAGTGGTGGGAAGTATTGGAGTGAGGGGGACGCTGGAGGGATGGGGGGCAAAGGGAGGGGAGCAAATGGAAGGAGAGCAAGGGGAGGGGGACTGGGACCAGAGAGAGAAATGGGGGGGATGGGGATGGAGGGGGAGGAAGTGGGGTGGAAGAGAGGAGACTTACCTGGGCTCGTCGTTGCCCATGTCTGTTCACTTTCGTGGGTGGCCTTCTCCATTTGTCAAAGGGGGTCCATGGGTGCTCATCATCTGTTGGTCATTGTTGTAATTGGGCAGTGGGCATTGTCATTCATGGGCATGTTGTCGTTTTTGGGGCACTGGGTGGTTGTCTGGTGGGTGTTCGCCTGCATTTCGTGGGTGCTCATCTTTGTGGGGGGTCATTGACATTGGTGGGTGGTCGTGGTGGTGGGCAGTCATTGATGTTGGTGTGGTGTGATGGTGGATCTGGTGGGTGAATGGAGATGACAAACCATGACCGATGTTGTTGTCTGTTGTCTGGTTGCCACGTTGTTGGCACCTGTGGTTCAGGTCAGCAAGGTTTATGGATGGAGTGGTTTGTTCACAGGTGGAATGAAATGACAATGATGACATTCATTGTTGTCCATCATCTGGTTGCCACACTGCTGGCTTACCTGGGCCTTCCACTCGCTGTTATTCCCACCCATCCTATGCTGTGTGTGTGATGTGATCGTTGTCAGTGTCATTGTTATTGTTGCCATCATTGTCGTCGACATTGTTGTAGCAGGCAGTCATGGCTTGAGACAGTGGGGTGGTGATGGTGGTGGTGAAAGGAAAAAGTGACATGGCAAAGTGACAGCCATAGCTGTCACATTTGAGATGCCATGTGACAAATGATGATATACAGATACCTTTAGTTTATCATATAACAAAGCCTGTGTGGCTCAGGTGGTTACAGTGCTGCTCCCATCCATGATGTTGTGGGTTCAACTCTCTCAGGTGCAAAATTTATTTTTTACTTAACTATAGTAAGGACACTATAAATGCTATATTTATATGTAGTCTAATGGTATAATGGTCATTAATTCCTTCCATGGAATCCATATGGACTACTCCATGGAATAAATGTGGATATGCCTGCATTCCATGTGGAATCCAATGGAATCCAGATGGAGTGGTGTTGGAGTCCATATGGAATCAATCATGTCTATGGAATCAGAAATTGGCTGGGTCCTCAGCCAACATTGATTCCATGGATTCCATATGGAATAACCTGGGGAAGGTAAAGACCTTGGATAAGTACCTATTGTACCTGCAGGTAGAAATCCTAGGGAAACAGGAGGGTGATCCTCAGAAAAGTGCCAGATGGTAGAAATCAGAACTCACCAAACCACCAGCAAGTTGTGCAGCCTTGTGGGTGCCATCCCCAATGAGGTCCTGGGCTATTTTTTCCAGGTTTTCTATTTTGTGGGTATATAATTTAAACTTCAAAATGTGTTCCTGATAAGGATCAAGGCCAGAGATTGGGTTTCCTTTACAGTCCACTGACCTGAGCATCTGGCAAATGCTGGCACCAGTGAAGTGTGCATGAAGTGACCCAGCAGTGCATCTCATTGGGGTAGAAGGACATGATGGGTGGCACTGTTTTTTCTTTGAGAGTCACCTTTATGATGGATGCTGACATCCTCATTTATTTGCAGCTGTTTGTGGTCCTTCCCTGCAGTGGTGTGAAGTTTGGAGTCCATGGTCCAAAACTCCTTGTTGGTGACAGATCAGGTGAAGGCTTCCATATTGAGCACCCTCCCAATGTTCCAGGCATCCTGCCAAAGAGGGTGAGGTTAAATAAGAAGGGTAGGGGGATTGGATGGAACTTGACTCATCTGGGGTCTGGAAATGATTGGTGTTGCTGTCATGGCTATTCTGCACTTGGACCTCTCCATAATGCCAAAAGTAACAAAGTAGGCCTTGTTCATGGTCCTGCAGGAGTGTGCCTCATCGATTATGGTGACAAGGAAGTCCTGTCCAAAGAAAGTTTTCACACCATCTTCAGCAAAGGAGGCCTGCTGCTTGGGAGGCAATGTAGGGCTCATCTTGTCTGCCTTGAAATCATATACTGTGGCCTGGAAAAGAAGGGAAGAAACAGTGAGCTCATTGCCAAAACAGGGCAAAACCACCTGGGCTCACCTTGGGTGTTGTCAAGAGTATTCGCCTTCCCAGACCATTGTTGCAAAGTGGAGGGCATTCCATTGACCAGTTCTGCCTCTTTGCCCATGTGCCAAGAATTGGCAGGACATCAAACCTACCATGCTGGAAATAAATGTGGAGCTCATGTGTCAGTTGATCCACAAGACTTGGAGGCACTATGAGCAGGGAGGGAAGGCCAGGGATGTTTCCAGTCAGAGAATCCCAGTCCTTCCAGCTGGGGGTGGCATTAGTCACAGAACATCCTAGGGACAGAAGAAAGGCACACACAGAACTTTCCAGGGAAAGTTTTATATATTGCTTAAAATTCCCTGTAGTAGCTGAACATGGCAATGAAAGCAGCAACTTGGATGGTTTTCCCAAGCCTGACTTTGTCCATGAGCAAGATGGGCTTCTTCAAAAAGGTGTTCTCAAGCATCTTTAGAACACCCACTCACTGGTGCCAATGTAAGGATAGGGAGTCACCATTGGAATGTTCCTGCAGCCACACTTCCCCTTTATTAGTCCAAGGATCGTGACAATGTTCTGGGTCTTGCATTCAGGTTGAAGAAAGGAACTTGGGTGACCAAGCTGAGTCCACAGCTCATCATGTGTGCAAGCCTGGTACTCCTCAATGCCTTTACACCAGTCAACATCTGCCATGTGATCCAGGTTGAGGTCATTGTCAATAGATAGGGTGTCTTCAGATTCCTTTCATGGATTGGAGTTAGAGAGCTCCTCATTGAGTGAGAGCCTCAGCAATTGAACTTGGTCTGCAGTGGCCAAGAATTTGAGGGCATTGTGGAGAAGCATGGGCAGAGGATCTGTCCCCACAGTGTTTTAGAATGGCTGTGACTGAAGTAAAAAGCTTGAGCCAGGTTCAAAAGTCATCCTGGCTGAGTTTATGGACACCCTTGCTGGCATCCTCTGTGAGTTCTAAAAGGGTGGCAAGTCAGGGATGTTGTTGCTTGGAACCATGATGGAAATCTTACTTTGCCAGCCTTCATCAAGCTGGGTACATAGAAGGTCCAACCTAGCCTTCTCCTTCTCTGTTTTCTTGGTTTGGGATTGCCAGTATGTGAGGGTGACCTTGTGGATGCAGTCATGGACTGGGGTTTTTAGGACTTGCCCTCACCCACCCTGCAGCATGTCCATGCCAAAGAGATTGACAGCTATGGTGCTAAAGGCAAGATGAGTCTCAGCTTGGGTAAAGCTAGGTAACTAAACCATCAGAAGCTGGGTGGTTTTGGGAGAGAGGGGAACACCCTAACCTTTGTAAGATTGACTGGTAGCTACCACTTACATCATGTACTCCTGAGCTGTACCCTAGAAATTCCTGCTTAGCTGCCACAAATGAAATGAAATTCAGTCATGGCACCTGTTTCATTCTTGATAATTTATTCTGTTTCATTCATTCCTGGTGACAATTTCATTCCATCATGGCAACTGTTTCATTCTTTGCTTCATTCTTACTAGAGCAGTCATTCATTTTCATTCCATTCTTCTCAGGTGCCTATTTCATTGTTAGAGCTGGGAAAATGATTATGTAATTGATGCAAAATATTTAAGTGCCTTAATTGGCTTCAGCATGCCTATCTTGTTATGTATTTGAGCCTCAAATCCAAAAGTACCCCCATATGACCCCCCATACCACTGCATAGGGCACAACAAACATCAGGGATAATTGTAGATCATTTCAATGAAATAAAAAAATGAAACATTCACCTGGAATGAATGAAACAAAAAAAAAAAAATTCTTGTCAGTAGAAATGAAGAAAAAATTGAAATGAAATGAAACAAAAAATTGTTCATGGCAATGAATGAGAATGACTTAGAATGAAACAGGTGCCATGAATGAATTTTCATTCATTTCATTTCATTTGTGGCAGCTAAGCAGGAACTTCCATGGTACATGCCAGGTGTTACATGATGTAAATGGCAACTACTAGTGTAAGATTCCCATCTTTGAGGGTTGTATAGGGATCCACCTCTTTTCTGAGAGGGAAGATAAAATGGTCTGCTGAACAGACCATTTCAGGTATTCTGCCTTGAGCCAGTCCAAGTACAGGTTCTGGTTGGCAGAGTTGTTGTTATTTGAGACCCTGGCTATGTGGCCTGTTTTATTTGCTGGTAGGAGAGCCAAGAAGAACCTGACAAAGGACCAAATGGCAGCATTGTTGTCTTTGGATTTCAATGCAGCTGGGGGTTCCAGAATTCAGCAATGGGGAGAAAATGGGGGCCATGTGACCTGTGCGTTTTTACTAGGCTGGCCAAGATAATGGTCCTGTGTTGGCGGTGTTGGCATTGGTGTTGGCACTGTTCCTGTCATCATTCTGATCATCCGAGTCAGAGTCATGGTCACATTTGGGTCTGTCTGATTTCCAGTGTTTGGGATTGAAGAGGCTGAGGAGTGAGCCTGCTGGAATTATTGAAGGCATAACAAGAGTGAAGGAGTGGCAAATGAGTGGTAGCTACCACTTTTATGATAAAATACAGGCAAGTGCCTGCACACCAACATCCACAGTGAATTTATAAAATGAGAAGAGTAGGCAAACCTTATGAAATGTATTTCATTTCTTTACTAGTCCATTTCATAACTATCCTGAGATATATTTCAATCCTACTTCATTGTGATTTCATTAATTCCTGGGCATCCATTTCATTGTCTACCCAGCATTGTTTCATTGCAATTTCATTGCTGCCTGGCCTGTCATCTCTTTCCCTACCCAGCCTTGTTCTATTGTTATTTCAGTACTTTACACTCCCACTGCTTGTCCGACGGACTTTCATCGGACCCTGCCATTTCCGATGGACTCAGTGGACTGTCTGTTGGAAGTCCGTCGGAGTCCGTTGGAAATGGTTGGATTCCGCTGCTAGTCCAGGCAAAGTCCAGTGAAAGTCTGCTCAAGCCACTTAGAAGCAAGAAATGGTTGGACTGGCCGGATTTTGTGTCCGTTGGATGTCCGCTGGACTTCTGCTGGATTTCCAATGGACAGAGGCAGAAACCAGTAATACTTGCTAAGTCATCAGTTTGCTGGACTTCCGCTGGACTTCCAACAGACTTCCGATGGACTTCTAAGCAAAAAAGGTACATCAGAGTGCTAAGTAATCAGTTTGCAATTTTTATAAGTGTACATTTAATAATTCAATAGTGGGGTTTGAAACTTGTTAAGTAGAGTTTATATACATGTTTTGCTTACTCAGCTTCATCATCTTCAGTATCATCACCTTCCTCTTCCTGCATCACTTTAGCTGCTTTTTTGGCTTGGCAGGCAATAACTTTTCTAGTGTGATAAGAAAGCATCGTGTGAATAAACCAGTTGTAGTTTTGAGGTGTCATTCTCTTGAGGACTGATTCAAAACCTCCAAGCCATGCATTGAGTTGTTCACAGGCCTATTATTGGTTTATTAGTTTATCAATATTACAAAGATTCAAATTAGGTTTACCTGAGTATTAAATGCTCGTTTGTCATAGGTTGATCCATCAGAAGCTATGGCTTTTATAACTAAATTTGGAGCAGACCCATCTGTGGGAGCTGGATTACACCATTTTTGACAAAGAACATCTTCTTTCCAATGTTTCTCATAGTGGAAAGTATCAACTATCAATCGTGTTGTTTCTGACCACTCATCCCAGTGACCTTGTGCAGCCATATGTTTAAGCACTTTACAAGCTTTATCAATGCAAATATAATCTGGACGTGATTCCTTTGTAGGATTAACCTTCTTCATAAAGGCCAGAATGTTTGACTCTGACTCTGATTTGGCAAATTTTGCCCATGCTTCAACAACACCACATGGACAACAAATTGTTTCAACACAATAAAATGTTGCAGGACCAAAAAAGTGCTTTAATTTTTTGAGTTCTGGAGCTGGCTGGTCATGTGGCTGAACTTCACGCTCAGATCTAGGATTCCACTCTAGATTTTCTTGCTGGCGGTTCAACATTCTTTTTGATCCTGCCAAACTTGCAGCTGAGTGATCCAGCAGGTATTTATTCCAAACACTTTGATGAGCTGCACAGGCCTTTGTGGGGCGAACAAAGGTCTCTGTGCAATCTCTAACACGACAGCGATTGCCAAACTCATGTTCATGTACTCGACACAAGGCACCTCCTCGATAATTGAGTAGATCAGAAGTGCAACCATCAGCAGCACAATGCTTTGTGCCATTAACCATTCCATCAATTACTCTCATGGTTACATTCCGCATCTGAACTGTGTTCTGTGCAGAAGTGGAAGGATCATTATTTGGGTTTAAAACCACATCTGATGTTGCTCGATATGGTTGTGAACACTCAGCACATGCATGTCCTTTAGCTGGTTGAATTAAACCATCATTTCCTAAAGCTGCAAAAGCTTCTTCTGTTACTTCCTCTATTGATGCTATGTCTCGAGTAACAAAATCAAGGTTTGATATTTCAGATGCTTGCTGAATAGATTCCTGCACAAAAGCAGCCCACACCTGGCAGCAAGACAGTGTGATACAGTCATTGCCATAAGTGTCATTGAAATAATTTCCCCAGCCAGATGTAGATGCATGAAGATGATATATTCCATTCATCACTGAAGATGAAAACTTGTGGTCAACCCAAAGCTTCTGGCCAATTTTAATATACAATGCAGAGTTCAGATATAATTGCATAGCTTCAGTATTCACAGTTGAAGCTGTACATTCATGATCTGCATAATAAATAGTTTCACAGTTGTTACAATATCCAGAAAACAACTGAACATTTTTAAAGACCTCTGTGCCTTTGATTAAAGTCACTCTTGGAATATGGCGTGTTTGGGTATTTTGTTTTAAAAAACATCGCCCACAGCCTGCAGTTAAACAGACAGAAGAGTTTGGGCAAATCAACAGTGCTGGTTGAATGGAACTGTGTGATATGTGCTTCAAAGTACCAGTGAATTTTTGTTTATTATTGTATGGGTAAAGGCCCAATAAATGTGAGAATCCACCAAGTTTCACAGCTAATGATGAAACATTACTCTCTCTAGCAGTTGCATTTTTAA
Organism: Laccaria trichodermophora; assembly: GCA_018417955.1. Classification (NCBI taxonomy): domain Eukaryota; kingdom Fungi; phylum Basidiomycota; class Agaricomycetes; order Agaricales; family Hydnangiaceae; genus Laccaria; species Laccaria trichodermophora. Next base: position 694,954 of record JACTVC010000024.1, read on the forward strand.
ACATGGATAGCTCATGTTCTGAGAATAGAGTTTCTGCATCATTGTCACCAAGTTGTTCAATAATTGCACGTGCTAAACACTTAATCCATGATGTTGCCTTAGGTCCAGGGTTTTGTTTAAAATGGAGAGAGAGAAGCTCTGTATTGTTGGTCATTGACAGCAACATCATGAAAACTGTTGGCAGAGATATTTTTTCACCAAAGTTGTTGATAATGAAGTCACTAAAGTCTTGAAAGCTTATGTCTGGGAATGGAGCAGACTGTGGGCTTGCTAAGACATGTGGAATCAAGAATGTCATCCACAAAAGCAGAGCTAACTGAGAACTCAGTCCAGTGAGAGCAATCATGTAGACCAAAAAGCTCAAGTTGCCAGCAAGACCATCCAGATAATAGGAAAGAACCAGTGCACCCAAAAGACCGAAAAGATTCAAACTACTGTACAAATGAAAGTCATGAGAAATACACAGATGGTAGTACAAAGATAAGACCTGTCAAGGTTAGCATACTTACTATTTGCGCTTGGAAGATCCACTCTTGGAAGTGGCCACCTTCTTAGCAGATCCAGCAGGCTTCTTTGATGTAGATGCTTTCTTGGATGTGCTAGAAGTCACTGCAGATGCATCCTTTGCTGCTCCTTTCTTCGGCTTAACCAATGATCCTCCATTCTGCACCCATGCAAGAAGCTCTGCAAAGTGATATGCCTTCAACTTCACCCCAAACAACTCTTCCGTCTCCATACATTCCTCTTCATCACTCAGCCACTTTACTCTGGATACTCCACTACATGAGGAAAAGTCTTGGTCCAAAAGTCATGCCAAGTCGATTTGCCAATGAAGAGATTTGGAATGTCTCTACCGACAGGCAGTCTAAGTCCACCTGGCCAAGTCCCATCCTTCTGCATCTTCTTGAATTTCTTCTCAGCCTCAAGAAGAGCAAGGTATCGAGTGTAATGCTCCTGAAGTTTTAGAGCATTACCAGTATGGCGTAAGGCTACTGGAATCTCAAGAGCATCTGCCATTGCAGTTTGCTCTTGGGTGAAGTGGAATCGAACACCTGGGAGCTGAGCAGAGGCAGAGGCGACACGAACAGATTGGCTAGTGGTGGCAGGAATAGGAAGACCAGCACTAGCAGCAGAGACAACAACAGTAGTAGATGAGACACTCGGTAAAGCGAAGTTGCTCTGTGGAATTATTAAATGACCAATCAGCAAGTAAAATAAAAATAATTACCAAAAGAATTTGAAGGACTGGCTTGTTATTTTCTGTGTGCCAGGTGATCTCTTCATCTCCATCAACAGAAGTAATCTCTTCAAAAGAGCCCAAAAGAGTCCAGATAATGTCATAAACAAAAATAGTATATTCTATTCCAACCAATAATGTCAGAATATGTGTATGAATTAAGATAATACAACTTACCAGAATTCTTGATGGTAGGCCATTTTTTTCCAAGGCCATCGAAAAGAGGTTTAGACATATGAGTGACCACCACCATTTTTTGAAAGGATGGAGGTGTTTCAGTAGGCACAACAGTAGATGGGTCATTGCTGGAAATATAAACCATGACCTTGCCTTTCTGTTGTAATGCAGGCAGATCGACAATGGGATCATCACCAAAGCCATAGGTATTCCCAACAGCATTGCCACGTGCAAATCCACCTTGAGATTAAATTTTTTTGAAAATACCTGATAGATGCAATTAAACTTACCAATTGTCTTGCTAGCACCTTGAAGGTCTGCAAGAGTGACAGCCATTTCTAAAATTAAGAAACAGATTAGAAAATTTTGAATTCTAACTTAAATCAGTCTACTCACCCTCTGAAGTGGTTACTTCAATGGCGTTTGCCATTGCAGCAGTTGCAACAGAGACAGTTGTCTCCACCACAGTTCCAACCTTGTTGATGTCCACCATCTCAACATCTTGATCAACATCTGCATCTTTGACTTCGCCTGCATCCTCAACGTTGCTACCTGACTCCTTGTCCTTTTCCCCCTCAACTTCATCATCATCTCCACCCTCCTCTTCACCCTCATCCCCACCCTCCTCTTCACCATTTTTGTCATCCTCATCCTCACCCTCATCTCCACCCTCCTCATCTCCACCCTCATCTCCACCCTCATCTTCGCCATCTTCTTCACCCTCATCTTCACCCTCATCTTCACCATCACCCTGATCACCACTCTCACTCCCACTCCCACTCACTTCTCCAATATTCACCATGTCTCTTCTCTTTCCTTTGTCCTTCACCTCATCATCTGTCATACCCTCTTCAGCAGACATCTCTCCCTCTGGAACTTCAGTTACACGCTGACGAGGAGTCTTTACTGCAGCTGGTGCTTGCTTTTTGATGATAGTCTGAAGCCTGAAAAAGTAAATTGGTAAATCTCAAAAAATATAATCTAATAAAATGTTCTTACTCATTGGTGGAAGATACCACTGTGGTAGCCTCTTGGACAGGCCTAGGAGGTGGAGCTATAGTTGCTCCACTATCAAGTAAAATCTTCTGAGTTCTGCATCAAATTAATAGGTGATCAAAATTTAAACATAATAAATATACTGACTTGGTAAGATGATCTGTGGCTGCCTTTTCAGCTGCAGCCTTTACAGAACTAGCCCTCGAAGTCCTAACAAAGATTGGTAAACAACTCATTGAGTTGGAATAGAAAAAAAAAGAATTAAATGCTTACAGAGTAGATTGGCCTGCGGCTGCCTTTTCAACTGCAGCCTTTACAGGTTTGGCACTAGATTTTCTACAAAAATTGGTAAGCAAATAACCAAGCTAGGATAGAAAAAAAAATGTACGCAATTCCCTTCTTTCCCTTCTTTCCAGCAGCTTTGCTATGGAGAGGTCTACTTCAGCAATAAATTCATAGATATTGAATTTTTCTTACTTGTTTCCCTTGTTCCCTTTCTTTCCTGTAGCTCCACCTTCATTATCTTCACCCTCACCTCCAGTCTCACCCACTTCACTGTCCATGGCAACCTTCTTGGCAGCTGGTTCCACAGAGGCATCAACAGACGATGCAGCACGCTTTCTGGCACTCCTATGAGACTTAGGAGGTGAGGTAGGAACAGTAGCAGAGTTCTTGGAAGTCCTGGGAGGCATAGTAAACAAGGCTTGAACACAGATGTTGTTAGATGGTGGTGGATGAAGGAAGAGATAAGAAACCAAGCAAGTTGTCAAGTCAGCTTGTCATTACATAAGCCCTTTCTCACTGAAAACCCTAAGTTCAAAGTTCAGAAAAAAAACCTAAGTTCAAAGTTACAATCAAATTTTTACTTGCAAAGATACAAATCATGTACACAAATGAAACTATCTACACATGTATGTATAAGACGTAAATGGAGAGGACATTCGAAATGGGTGGGGAAGTGAGAGGGTACTGAAAACGAGTGAGTGGGCATTGGGCGCGAAACGGTATGGGTGCTGTTGTGAGTGGGCAGTGGGCGTGGGATGGGCGCTGTTGAGGAAACAGGTGGGGATGTGTGCGGGGTCCGTAAACGGAACGGTGTGGGTGTGGGCAGGAAACGACATGGGCTGGGCACTGTTGGCGAAACGGATGCGGAAGGAAGGCTGTGGGTGAAAAGGGAGGGAAGGATAGTGCGAGGGTGCGTGGGTGCCGTGTGCATATGCATTGGGTGGGAACAGGGAAGTGTGTTGGCAGGTGTTGGCGCAAAACGATGTGGGCTTGGGGGGTTGTGGGGTGTTGGGCACAAAACCAGGGGGCGCTGTTTGCATGAAAAGGGTGGGAAGGATAGTGCGAGGGTGCCGTGTGCGGATGCATTGGGTGGGAATGGGGAAGTGCGTTGGCGGGTGTTGGCGCAAAACGATGTGGGCTTGGGGTTGTGGGGTGTTGGGCACAAAACCAGGGGGCGCTGGAACACCCCCGATGGGTGCTGTTTGTGTGAAAAGGGTGGGAAGGGCCATACGTGGATGTGGTGGGTCTGCGAGTGGACGTTGGATGGGCACTGGGCACTGGGCGCGAAACGTGATGTGCCGGGTGCCGTTGGTGAGAAGGGTGAGGAAGGGGAGTGGAAGGAAACGTGGGTGCCGTACGCGAATGTGGTGGGTCTGTGGGTGGACATTGGATGGGCACTGGCCGCTGCTTGCAAAACAGGTCGATTTGAAGGCACGCCGATGGGTGTTGGGCGCGAAACGTGATCCTGCTGGGCGCCGTTGGTGAAAAGGGTGGGGAAGGGGAGTGGAAGGGTATGTGGGTGCTGTACGTGGATGTGGTGGTGCTGGAATGGTTAGTATTTGCTGAAATCGAGGGGGAGACGCACCGTGGGCCCCACAGGGTGCCAAACCTGCTGTTGGCGTCGTCAGTGGGTGGCGAGGTGGATTAGGGAGAAGACACTTACCTGCGGGACCCACGAACGTTGTTCGATACCGAAATGGCGTGCCTATGCGATGTCTAGAGGGTGAGGGATGAAGGGGGGAAGAAGAGGAAGGGTGGGAAGAAATTGTGTTGGTGTGACAGATTCATCACACAACTTGCCATGTGACTTTCAAATATATTTGGGAATGCTCACCCCGCAAGCTGAACAAAATCCAAAAACCCAATGGTCAGGACTGTACAGCACAGCTATCCTTATAACTACTAGCCACGATGTCTATACTTTACTATGTAGATATTTAGTTGTTTATCATTTAGTTTCTTTTTCAGTAATAATACTAGTAATGAGCCCTGCTTGCTTGCATTCCATCGGAAATCTGTTGGACTTTCATTGGCCACGTCCATCGGAATTCCGTTGGCTGTGTCCATTGGAATTCCGTTGGTCTTGGCCATTTCCAGTGGACTATAGCTGATGGTTTGCTGTTAGTCCATTGGTAGTCCACTGGAAAAGTCTGTTGGACTGAAAGGTCCAACCAAAAATGCCCGGAAAAGCATCGGAAAATCCTCAGAAAAATACTGCACTTGCAAAGCAGAAAAATCTCTGTTCTGATTACCCTCAGTCCGACGGAGTCCGAGTGGAGTCCGCTCGGAAAAGCAGTGGCAGTGTAAAGACCTCCGTTATTTCATTCCTGCCTGATCCCATTCCTATGGAATGACCTGATACTTCATAAATGGCAAATTTTGAACATATTCTATCTGAAGAAGGCATCTGTGCCTTGGGTAGTAATTTGGCTAAAGTTCATGCCTTTGCAATAAATAAAGTCTTGCAAAATTCTTGTTTTCCTTCAGAGCCCATGCCATTGTGATGGATACAACATTAATTTATTTGTCATGAATATAAATGGCCTGGCAAGATATACACTTTTAAGTGGCTTGTGATGGATTATCCACAGTGAAAATAGCCAAACCCTGGGATAAAGCCCAATCAAGCTAATTTTCAGGTGAATTTTCAAAGGATCAAGTTCACCCTATAGCCTCCACTTGTAGCTTAAAATGTCAGAAGAAATCTGAAGAACCAGTCCACAAAAAATGGAGCCCAATGGATCAGTATTGCAGCCTGAAGAAATAATTTTCATATTTTCTAAAAAGGACCCCAGACACCCTGTGACAGCTATGGAATGATGGAATGGTATGGTATGGTATGGTATGGCATGGTATGAGGTGGAATGGTATGTGGCATCCATACCATGGTATGATGGTATTGGTATGAGGGTCATATCACTCTGGAATGGGGTACCACTAAGGTTCCCTAATTTAAAGAATGGGATAACCTCATAGGTACCCAAAAATGGGTGACTGAAGTGAACATATCAAGTGTATGACAGAACACGAATATGCTAGGTGGATGATGAGGCAACATGGCAATGAGGTGAGGAGGCAATGTGGCAACAGAAGTGACCAACAACGACATCATTCATCCAATCTGGTCATTTCATGAGTTCATCCCCCATTTGCATTGCTAACAAGAGTTTTAGGTGACACATTGCCCATGGTGATGTGGTAATTAGATGATGAACAATGTAGCACACTACATCATTCATCATTGCCTCGCAATAACCACCCACAATGACCACCCCACACAACACAATGACAACAGGCAAACCAACCACATGTGACCAACAACCACCCACTGCTCACAAAAACACACCACTGCCCACAGAAACACACCACTACCCATGGAAAACATGCCACCACCCACAGAAAATACACACTGCCCACATAATGATGACCAAGGTGCCCAGTGGACACAAAACACCACCCAGCACCCATGTACAGTGCCAGCAGACACAAAAAGGCACCCATTGGACAGAGGTCTTATCAGTGCCCCCCTAATTCCTGCAGGAATCTGGTCATTCCTGTGGATTCCAGTGGATTCTGGAGGAATGAAATTTAGCAGGGAGGCCTGCTATTTTCATCATTCTGGTGCCTTACCATTCCGGTGGAATTTGGGCATTCCGGAATTAACACTGGAATGTTCCACAGGAATGGCAGGAATGCAATGCAATGGAATCCAGTCAGTTGTTTGTTTATTTTACCTTTGTTACCAAACAAATGCAACACCCTTTCCTTTCCTCCCACCAACCATACTCTTCCCCACCACCTCCATTCCCTCCCACCAACCACATTGACAATGGCGACAACCACAACAATGCCACACCACTGAACAACAGCCACGATGATGTGAACATGCTACACGGACAACGAGGCAACATGTCAACACCCCATTCCAGTTGCTGAAAAGAGTTTCAGGTGCCACATCGCCCACAGCGATGTGGCAACCAGATGATGAACAATGTGCAACATCATTCGTCATCAGTCTTTGACTCATGACCCACATAACAACCACCCACCACCCACAAAATCACCCCAACACCCACAAAATCACCCTGCTGCCCACAAAATCACCCCAACACCCATGAAAACACCCTGCTGCCCATGAAAACACCACGTTGCCCACAAAATCACCATGCTGCCCACATGAAATCACCATTCTGCCCACATGAAATCACCCTGCCACCCACGAAAGCACCCCAACACCCAGGAAAACACCCCGCCACCCAGGAAAACACCCCGCCACCCATGAAAACACCACGCTGCCCACAAAAACACCACACCACCCACACAAAAACACCCTTCCACCCACACAAAAACACCACACCACCCACATGAAAACACCATTCCACCCACACAAAAACACCCTGTCACCCAGGAAAACACCCCAACACCCAGGAAAACACCATGCTGCCCACAAAATCACCCCAACACCCATGAAAACCACAGGCCACCCACAAAATAACTCCCAGCGCCCACGAAACAACACCCAATGCCCACAATGCAATGCCCAGCAGACCTGATGCCATTGAGGGCGACGACACACAAAAACGACAACATGATGCAATGACATGTCGGGCTTTCACTTTTTGTATATTTCTTAGACAGATCGAGATGGCGGGAGTCCCACCTGCCATCTCATTTTTCCTTTTCATGCAACGTGGCAACTATGTAGATGACAATGACAATCATATTTGTCATTGTTTGTCAAGGTGGCAGGTGATCTCACCTGCCACCTTGTTTCTTTTGTTAGTTCCTACACACAATGAGATGGTGGGAACTCCACCTGCCATCTTGTTTTCCTTTTTCATTTATTCTTATGCAGACATATACAGTAGACTTATTAAATTAATTAAATTCAAATTTCCTAAGATGGACAAGGGAAACCCTATGCCCTGGTATAACAGCATGTGGTGAGATTGCTCTTTCTTCCCATGGCTTTCTTCCCCCCCACTTTGTTCTTGCCATCCCATTTCGCTTTTTTACCTTTCAATCTTTGTCTTTACTATTATGAGTGCCTGAGAGCTTCGTTCCTTACATGTCAGGGTCACTTCTCCTCCCAAACATGGCCAGTCTAATTCTGAAGCAACAAGTGCCAAGTGCTCCAAGGCCAACACCAAGAGTGAGGATGAGAGAAGTGGTGAGAGAGAACCAGCAGCTGGGAAGAGCACCATGAGAAAGGGAAAGGCTGGTGGTAAGGGGGAAAGGAGCAAGGTATGTGGCCTACCTAATATCAGTACTTGTGTGCAGACTATTCTATTAAGGATGACAGGTGCCCAGCGAGCAGCCAGTGACAAGGCTGAGAATGATAAGGGCATCCCAGCTAAACTGACACCATGAGCTTTTTTCTTTGACTTCTATTTGATTATTTCTAATGCCATATTGATAGTGTTGAACAAGCTCTTGAAGCTGCCAGCACTTCTGTTGCACCTCCTAAGTGTACTGGCTGCTTATCCACTTCCTTCCTCCCCTCTGGTCCTACTGTTTCAAGTAGCCATCCACATATCAACTGTTAGCCTGCAGTTACTGCCACAGGTGAAGAAACTGGTGAGGACAGCAATGAGGAAGATGGTGAGGAGAGCAATGGAGAAGATAGTGATGTTGGTGAGGCTAAAGGTAATACTTATTTTATTATTGTTGTTTTATCTGTTAATTTTTTTTCAGATGTTGATAAATTGACAAGCCATGATCAGTTGGTTGAAGGTAATATTTTGATTTTAACTGGGTCACTTTAGTCATTTATTATACTTGTCTAGCTATTGACCTTTCTGTGAAGGAGAAGGAGGTTGTTCGATTTGGCCCACCAAGAGGCCGTCGTCAGACCAAGTCAAGTTCTAATCATCCTGAACCCATCACTGAAGGTTTTACTTATTTTATTATTGTTGTTCCATATATTTATTATTTTTTCTAGATGTTGATAAATCTACAAGCCATGATCAGTTGGTCAAAGGTAATATTTTGGTTGAATTGGTTATTTCAGCCATTTGAATATTTCTGGTCTTGCACCTCCTGAGCAGGAAGAACCTGCTAATAGGTCTTTATGTTCAATGGGAGGTGTGTTGTGTGGGCATGCTCTTGGGAATACTTTCAATATAGGTGATTCCATTGGTGAAGTTCTTCAAGACATTGCACCTCTTGCCATTGGCCACATTAATGTTACTATTGTGCAACAACCTCCTTCAGATGCTGTCATTGAGTGTGATACCGTAGTACTACCTATCTTGCGTGACATAGGATCATCGTATTTACCATTGTTTGTTTTCTTGTTATATTGTGCTGAGGCAGACTAATATACATACTTGCAACTTTCACATAAACTTACATGTGGAGTGAGTCACCCCTATCGTATGCGGCTAGGCTGCCTTGTGCCTCCCCTCTGGGATACCAGAGCCCCGCGCTGGGTGACAGCGTCCCTCATCCTGGGTCACTGGATCACGGAAGTGCGACCAGGATACGCGTGACCACTCCACGTGCACTCTCACATGTTCCACACATCTTCTCCGCTACCCTCACTCGTCTACACCTTCATCGAGAGGTCAAGAATGACAACCCGGTTTCACAATGGTGGGGGCACCGCGGACTTCATCAAAATGAAGTCCATGAGTGCAGAGGCACGGAGAAGCCCCAATTGGTAAGTCCTCATGACACAATCTGTCAACTGACGATTGTGCCTAGTCTACCTATGACCCCAACGGTTTACGAAAACACGACGGACGACGAAGCCGCACCCAAGACCTCGTCGCTCTCGTTAGCGCGATCACTTGCTGCTTCTGAGAGCCCTCAATCTGAGGACTCGAATATCCGAACTCCATCGTCCCTCACCCTTGCAACTTCCTCGTCAAATCCTCCGTTAGCGCGTTCGCTCACAGCTTTCAAAGTTCACGGAATGACCAGGAAGTCCACAACTCTCCCATCCACATCGAGCTATGCCTGCTGCCTTTGCGCAAAGGCTCTCCCAGTTCGGGACCCTGAAACTGACGGTTCTCTCACCCTGGCGACCCTAACAATCGCCGCTCCAGGGAAATCCTTACCCTACCGACGCCCAGACCACCAACCGCCCCCTCTTAAACCAGGAGGTTGCCAGCAAGACATATCATTCATTTCCTCCATGAGCTCAGCTACTCCCTCAGGAGGAGACGACAATCTCCGCAACAAATCCCGTATTACCAACAACTCAGCCAGCTGCGAATTAGTAACCCCCTTAACGACTAGGAAGAAAGGGAAGGGAGTATCTATGACGGAAGAGATGGACCCCGAAGCCAGATCCCCTACCAATAACAATACCATGCCGATAACGGGCCCATATTAACTGGGCCTCATCCTTCAGACAAGGTCCCCACAACGACGGCCAACACTATCCCCGCTGCTTCCCAAAGCGCAAGACGAATGTCCTCTGCTAATAGAAGTTCAAGTGCACAACTCGCCACCAACAAGAGCGTGAATACGCAACCCGCTGCTCCCAGGAGCGCGAACAATTCAAACAAGATGACGCAGAAACCATCGACTTCAGGCGTGAACCCTCCCACACCCTTCAATCAACAGACGCATGGCGTATCCTCTGACTCGGCCCTGGCTCTTAGGGACGAGTTATTGAATATCCAAAACGTTAAACGAAAGGATGCTGTGGACGACGAAGCTCTTACGTCCACGTCGAGTCATACTGAAGGAAGAGAGACGCGATACGCAGCTTCTACAGAGCACGAAGAGCCTGAGTACAAGATGATTTTCTGGGACATAGACGGTGCCAGGAATCTGCCAATATGGTCAGAACCTATTTCCAAGTCGTCGGAATGAATGTTTGGTCTGTTCGATCCATCTGCGGACGAGGACATCCTTGTGCCTCTTGGTGCAATTGATGGAAAGATCCCGGGTAGAACGAAACTCGAGAGTGATCGACTGAGATGTGCTATCGAGTTAGTCTACAATACTCCTAGGGACTGTCGATGGGAAAATTTAGGCACCGCGGTTCGAAAATTTGCCGAATACGAAGTCAGTTTGGTAAAACATACAGGGCAATCCGTCACCTATGGAATCGAACGTGCCTTGCTCCTGGAAGCCTCTCAAGTCGTCGTGACTGTCAACCAAGTATTGCAAGTCTTGGCAGACTTCTTCCGTAAACGCGATCGGGAACGCTTTGTCCTCGATCAACAATTTGCCTTCTTACGGCTCTTAGCCTCTCACCATAGTAGAACCGAGGTATTAGCTACGTATCGAATCCTGCAACACCGAACCACTGTGGCCTCGAAACACTTGGTACTACAAATAAACGCCCTCACAAAGATGTATAGGTCGAATTCAGATCATATGTCTATAAGCTCCTATGAATCGACTAGACCTTCCATCTGATCCATGTTCGGCAGTGAATCTGCTAGAAAGGAAGTAGGAAAGTTACTCGTGAGACCTGAGTATTTCAGTAAGATGCCCCAAGACCTGACAGAGATCACTGCATATCTGCGTGACTGAGCTTACAGAGACCGCCCCGTTCCCAGGGAGTTCTCCATCCATCGAACTCGTATTACGCTACCGCCGGTAGGAAGTGAGTCAGTCACCTCCAGCGAGTCCACCACCCATACCACAGGACCTGAATCTGCACGAAACCCCGCTGCAAGTGAAGGTCAGAGCGTCAGATTCACTACTGAGCCGCCTGTCCCTGGATCTATATTGGTTCTTCTATCCAAGAAACACCCTGTAACTCGACTACCAGGATTAGGAGCTATCGGGGTGTCTGCTGCTGGAACGTCCTCAGTGAAATCGACAACCACCAACAATGCTCCTGCAACCATAAACTCCAGCGTCAACAATAATGGCCTTAGGGTACCTGCTGCGTTCACTTCGCGCATCCCCAGCCCTAAGGCATGGACTAGTTATACCTTCAGACAAAGGAGTAACCCTATGGGAACTCAACTACCGTCTGGAGTGGACGATAACGGCGAGAATTGTCAAGGAACTCCTGCCGAACATAACTGCGGTCCTCCCCCCAGAGGATCGCCTCCTTCCAGCGATAACAACGATCGCGGAGGAAGGCCTAACCCAGACCCTAATGGCCTGAACCCGCCAGCCTCCTGGTATGTTCCCCCTAGGGGCAATGGAGGAGGAGGCGGCAGAGGCGGCGGCGGCGGAAGCGGAGGAGGAGGCGGAAACAACAGCAATCCGTCCCCCCAAGATCCTCCCCCCTGGTGGCAAACTCCAGAAGAATGGCAGATCAACCACAAGTTGAATTCAAACGCTCTGCCCAAATGGAATGGCGCTGGCGACACCGCAATTGACTATCTAAGTTCAATGGGATTTCTAGCCGGACTGGGTTCCAAGATGAAGGAAGGCATAGCCCAAATAGCTCCGTTCAAGTGGACCTCCTATGCTAAAAGCTGGTGGGAAACTCTGCCTGCCCCTGATCGAGACTACTTCACAATCAATTGGGACAATATGATGGTCGGTATCCAATCCCACTTCTTGGACGAAGAATGGGTTCGGGAACGGACCTTCGAATTTGACAAAATGACCTTTAGGAATCAGGGTCACGAACAGGAAAGCCCATTAGAGTACATACAACACTGGATCCAACACCATCACTTCCTGCATCCAGATGAAATTGATGGACCCACCGCGGTTGCTCGTATCCTCCGGCGCCAGCCCGTGGAATGGACCCACTACCTAAACGAGACTCTCTGTCCCTCTATCTTAGCCACTCAATCCGTGGCTAAGAAAATGAACAATAGCCTAATGGCTTCCTGGCAGCAGGCTGAGCGTAATCGCAAGCCAGCGCCGTTCTATCGGAACCACTGTTCACACGCTGCGGAGGTGGATCCAAGTAATCACGATGTGAACTTAGAAGAGTGTTCTGGTGACGAGCACGATGAAGACAAAAACGTGAATTTCGTTAATAATTCGAACCGGAAGAGCAAGTCTAGACCTCCTCGTACTGGGGGGCCAAAGAACACTACCAAGATAGATTTCCCTCATGGAGAGACAAGGAACGGGGTAACCTTTGAACGAGACGACTCCAAGGTCAGTTCAAAGGAACCTCATGGGGATTGTTACATATGCACAAGCCCCAAGCACTTCCATAGAGATTGTCCTCATTATGGGAAATGGAACGTCCTCTGGAACGCACATCAAATTCATGTAGATTGGGATCCTGAGGAGGAGCAGGAAGTGGATAGATTGTATCTAGTTATGTTGGCTGAAACTAAGACCACCCTTTCCGCTTATGAGAGTGAAAACATGCTCAGACAATTTGCCTTAGACATTCACCACTCCCAAGGAGGACGAAAGGAAGCACTTGCTGCTACCAAGCGCGAAGCACTCGCAGCAGATATGCGCGAAAAGACGCACCAGAATAATAGGTTGCCCGATGCTAAACTCCATAAGGTATACCCAATGCATCGCAACGAGCGTAAGGCTAAGGGCAAATTAAAAGATGTTACACGAAAGCCAATGATACCTCAGCGAGTCTCCATCAAAACTACCCCTCGAATCTATGAACCCGGGAAGGTTTTCCCCGCCGTCAAAGGACGATCTCTGCCCGAAGGAATGGGATCGTTAGGGACGAAGGCTCTGCACATGCGAGCCAAGATAGGCGATCTAGATTCAGACTGCATCAAAGCTCGATTAGATTCAGGAGCCGACATCACCCTCATCTCAGAAGAATTCTGGAAGTCTTTGATGAACTTCCCCCATCTACGGGAAGGCATGAGAATGAAATTATACCATCTTATGGGAGGAGCCAAAGTCCTGGGGTATATCAAGACCGAACTCTTCGTCGTAGCTCAAGACGAATCGATCGTTAGCTTTGAACTTGAGGCCTATGTCGTAAGGAACATGAATGTTCCCCTTCTGCTAGGAGAAGACTTCCAGACCACGTATGAATTGAGTGTTATTAGACATGCCACTGGTCTCTGTGAAGTCATGGTTGGGAAATCAGGGCGCGTGTTACCTGCTGCCTCTGCTCACAACGTTGACTTGGGATTTGAACTAAGAGTAGCGCATACTACTCAGTCTTTCGTTCGAAGGAAAGCCGTAGCTCGCGCTAAACCGAAAAGCAATGCGAAGAAATTAACGGAAGTAACTGCTTCCGAGGATACACTCATCCAGCCTTACCATGTTCGTAACATTGCTGTAGACGCTGCTTTTGAAGGGCGCGAGGATTGGATAGTGGAAAAGATCATCATTGGAACCGATGATCAAAACATTATGGCAGCACCCACCACTTGGATAACTGCTTCCTGTCCCTATCTACCCATTGCCAATACCAGCCCGCATCCTCACTATGTTAGAGCTGGGGAAGTAGTGGGATATCTGATTGATCCTGAACTTTCGCTAGATAAACCCAAGGACTACGAACACCTCTCTAGGATGGCTGCTTCTTCAGAAGCACTGAAGAAGACTATAATGGGAACCTTGAAGGCTCAAGACTTAGCAACCGCAGAGAATCCCTCTGCAGATACCCCTGGTCATGACAACCGTTTTGAGAATGACAACATGTGGGGACCCAAAACCACCGCCGTGCCTGAAGATCCCTTAGAAGGAGACGTGGCACAATTAGTCAATCTCAGTCCCAACATTCCGGAAGAGTATCAGGAACGATTGCCTGAAGGTTTGTGCAGAAATGCGGCAGCCTTCGGTGTGGATGGGCGACTAGGGCATGTGGAAGTGCGAGTCTGGATCCCGCTGCAGCCAGATACCTTACCAATTTCGGAACCCATGTACGGTACCTCTCCGGCGAAGAGAGAAGTTATAGACCAACAAATGAAAACCTGGTTCAAAGCAGGAGTCATTGAGCTGTCAGTCAGTCCATGGGGCTTCCCTGCCCTCATAGTCTACCGAAACGGTAAACCACGACTAATGATCGATTATCGTAAACTCAATGCTAAAACGATACCAGATGAATTCCCAATTCCCCACCAATCGGAAATCATACAAGCCTTGTCTGGAGCTCAAGTCTTATCATCATTCGATGCCCTCACTGGATTCACACAATTAGAGATGGCCGACGACGATAAGGAGAAGACGGCTTTCCGTTGCCACTTAGGACTATGGCAATTCAGGAGGATGCCTTTTGGCCTGAGGAATGGGCCGTCTATCTTCCAAAGGATCATGCAAGGCATGTTGGCCCCGTTCCTATGGCTTTTTGCTCTTGTCTATATCGATGACATAGTGATATACTCAAAAAATTGGGAAGATCATCTTGTCCATTTAGATCGTGTCCTTGGAGCTATAGCCGCCTCCGGAATCACCTTATCCCCAGCAAAATGTTTCGTTGGCTACTCCTCTATACTTCTATTAGGGCAGAAAGTCTCCCGATTAGGATTATCTACCCACAAAGAGAAGGTTCAAGCAATAATGGAACTCGCTAGACCAACTTCAGTATCCGATCTTCAGAAATTTTTAGGAATGGTTGTCTACTTTTCTGCCTATATCCCTTTCTATTCCATGATCGCAGCGCCGTTATTTGACCTCCTTAAGAAGGGAGTTAAATGGCATTGGTGTGCGGAACAAGAGACCGCTTACAAACAAGCCAAGGAAGCTCTAGCGAATGCGCCGGTACTAGGGCATCCTATAACGAATAAAGCCTATAGACTTTATACGGATGCCTCGGATACAGCCCTAGGCGCCAGTCTGCAACAAGTACAGACTATTGTGGTAAAGGATTTGAAAGGAACTCCCTGTTACGCTAGGCTTGAAGCTGCCTGGGAGGCTGGAAAGGAAGTACCTCAACTAATAACGAGACTACATAAAGAAAAGCATGAAGTCGAACATCCAGACAAGTGGGGGGCCACATTGGATGAAACTGTCGTCCATGTGGAAAGAGTTATCGCCTATTGGAGCAGAACCTTTAAATCTGCTGAACGAAATTATAGTGCTACTGAACGGGAAGCACTTGTCAAGTTTCAACCTTTCATTGAAGGGGAAGAAATTACCCTGATCACCGATCATGCAGCCTTAGTATGGGTGTGAGTTTACAAGAATGCCAATCGTCGTCTAGCTGCCTGGGGGGCGGTGTTCGCTGCCTACCCTGGGCTCAAAATAGTGCATCGAGCTGGCCGAATACATTCTAACGTCGATCCCTTATCCCGTTTGATACGAATCCCACTGCACGATTCTCCGCTTAGCGACGACATCATGCCTATAGAACAAGATCCTGTCAAACGCAATATCGCTCAAAAAGCTGAAGACAGGATATTCCGAGTGGCTGCTCCGAGAGCAGCATTCAGTGTTATGTGGTGGGAAGACGTAATTGACAAATACGCGTCTGCGGTCCAAACGAGACGACAAACCGCTGCTGAAGAAAGGCACGAAACTATCACTGAGCCAACCAGTGATGATCGAAATGAATCTAACACTGTGATAGACGATAAGACCTCACCTGTTGATTCTGACGAGCAAGGTGAAGCCTTGCCCTTCCTCAAATCTGACCATTGGACCTACCCAGCAGGAACTAAGCCCTCAGAATTGCCGCCAGATGAAGAATGGACAAGTCGAATGCAGTTGCTCATAGCAGTAGACCCAATTGTTTGCAAAGAATTCGCGGAAGGTTACGAAAGGGACAAATTCTTCGCCCCCCGTTATATCCAAAAACAACCGAATGAACGAACAATAATCTCTGCTAGCCACTTTCAGAGAGGTCGAGATGGTCTACTTTACTTTATTGACACAGGTTGGAGAACACAGCTATGTGTACCTAGTGCGAAGATCAATTATGTGTTAAGATGGATACATGAATCTCCTTACGAGAGTGCCCACGCTGGACCCCACCACTTCCTAGCGCGACTTCAAGAACTGTTCTACTGGCCAACCATGAGCAAGGATGCCGAAATCTATGCTTCTTCATGCAACATTTGCCAGAAAATCAAAACAGATCATCATGCCAAGATGGGCGCGCTAAGGCCCGCGCATATTCCATCAGACTGGTAGCTACCATTTACATCATGTGCTCCTGAGCTGTACCATAGGAATTCCTGCTTAGCTGCCATGAATGAAATGAAATGAAATTTCATTCATTCACGGCACCTGTTTCATTCTTCATAATTTATTCTGTTTCATTCATTCCTGGCGACTGTTTCATTTTTTTTTTTCATTCCACCATGGCAACTGTTTCATCTTTTGCTTTATTCTTCCATTTCATTCATTCCTGGCGACTGTTTCATTTTTTTTTTTCATTCATTGCCATGGAATTTTCATTTCATTCTTTCCAGGCAGTTATTTCATTTTCATTTCATTCTTTCAGGCAACAATTTCAATGTTTTAATACACATCTAAATAAGGAAATAATATACAATTATGCCTGATATGTGTTGTGCCCTACTGCAATGGTGTGGGGGGCCATATGGGGGTACTTTTGCATTTGAGGCTCAAATACACAACAAGATAAGCATGCTGTTGCCAAATAAGGCACTTAAATATTTTGCATCAATTACATAATCATTTTCCCAGCTCTAGCAATGAAATAGGCACCTGAGAAGAATGAAATGAAAATGAATGACTGCCCTAGTAAGAATGAAGCAAAGAATGAAACAGTTGCCATGGTGGAATGAAAGAAAAAAAATGAAACAGTCGCCAGGAATGAATGAAGCAAAGAATGAAACAGTTGCCATGGTGGAATGAAAAAAAAAAATGAAACAGTCGCCAGGAATGAATGAAACAGAATAAATTATGAAGAATGAAACAGGTGCCGTGAATGAATGAAAATGAATTTTCATTTCATTCACGGCAGCTAAGCAGGAATTCCTATGGTACAGCTCAGGAGTACATGATGTAAATGGTAGCTACCAGTCTCCATCAAGGCCCTTTTCTACTGTTACTATGGACATGATTACCAGGCTCCCTCCATCTGGAGAGCAGAAGTACACCGCTATACTAGTAATAGTGGACAAGCTCACCAAGTTTGCCATTATAATCCCCACTCATACCACTTTGACTCAGGGAGGATTCGCCAAACTCTTTGTGGAAAGAGTAGTTAACGTCTATGGACTGCCTGAAGTTATAATATCAGACAGAGACAGGCGATGGGCTACTATATTCTGGAGATCGGTAGTCTCTAACTATGGGAGCGTCATGGCGCTATCTTCGGCGCATCACCCCCAAACCGACAGACAGACCGAGATCCTCAATGCCACTATCGAACAAATGCTCTGCGCTTACGTCTCCACGGACAAGGAGAACTGGTCGAATTGGCTTAGTGTTCTAGCCTATTCCTACAACAGCAGCATGCATTCGTCTTCGAAATACTCCCCTAACTTCTTACTTATGGGATACAACCCAAGAACATCTGTGAGCGCGATAGTGCCTGAAATAGACCCTGCTCGCCGCCCCTTCCTGCCTAGTCAAACAGCGGAAGACTTTGTCGAAGCCCTAGAAATACACTGTAACTGCGCCAAGGACGCTATCGCTTTAGCCCAAGATCGACAAGCGAAAGCGTACGACAAGAAAAGACGTCCCGTTCAGGAGTTGAAAGTGGGAGACTACGCTTTGGCACAAGTATACATAGATGTCGCTATAGTACCATAACAATAGAAATTGACAATTGTCCCAATAAGTCATAGGGCTACCCCAATGGGCCCAATACACATGGACGCTATGGATCCATACCTGGGACCAATGGATGTTTACAGCATATGGTATTAATGTGTGGCCCAATGCATATTCTGCAGATGTGGTTATTGCCATAATCAATGGTACCATAGGTACCCAAAGTATAATCTACAGAATGGCCAAATGTTGGGCCACATGCGTTCAAGAGATCACCGGAAGCATTGACATGCTGACTGCAAGTGCTCCGAAAATGCGACTGAAAAAATGTCCGGATTTGTGGTTGCCATGTTGGATGTCACTGCCCCAAATATGCAGCTGAAGAAAGGTCCGGATTTGTCACTAGTATGCAGAATACCAGTGCTCCAAAAATGCGGCCGAAAAAATATCCGGATTTGTGATTAACTTAGTTAATGTCACTGCTCCGAAAATGCGGCCGAAAAAAACATCCGGATTTGTATTTAAGATGTTGAATGTCATTGCCCCGAAAATGCGGCCAAAAAAATGTCCGGAGTTGTAGTTGACTGGGTAAATGTCACTGCTCCAAAAACACGGCCGAAAAAACATCTGGATTTGTATTAGTACAACACTGTCCGAAATTTCAGATGTAATTTTGACAGGCGCCAGACAACCCCTGTGGAATGCTTCGATGCCCGAAATTTAGAACTTCAAGCACCCGAAAATGCGGCCGAAAAAATGTCCAGATTTGTGATTAACTGGGTAAACGTCGTTGCTCCGAAAATGTGACCAGAAAGACATCCGGATTTGTATTAGTGCACCAATGTCCGATGTTTCGGATGTAATTTTGACATGGACCAGACAGCCCCCCCATGGATTGCTCTGAAGTCCGAAATTTTTTAAGTTAGTTCGAACCTTCTTCTGTTTGGCCTGCGGGTTTCCAATTACAGCAACGGACCTTTTGTGGCTCCCCCGCGGGTCTCCGATTACACCCATGGATTACCTGCTGCTCCGTTACACCTGTGGCCACCCACGGACCACCTGCTGCTCCTTGACCAATTGGCCCTCTTCCATCAGCCCCCCACCCGTGGGCCACGTTTGCAGCTGGCCTGCAAAATGGACCAACAATTGTGCCTTTACATTCAGAGACCATTATTCCATTACACCCGTGGACCAGCAATTGTGCTGTTTCATCCACAGACAAGCACTTGTTCCATTACACCCGTGGGCTGCGCTCTCATCCGCAGACCTGCTCTTTTTCTGTTACCCCCACGGACCAGCAATTCTTTTATCTGCGGACTGACGGATTACCTACCACTCTGTTTCTGCGGACACTCATTGTTGCTGTTGGACCCATGGGCCACACCATTTGTTAAGCCCATTGGTCTGTTACATCCGCGGGCCACCAGCTAGAGCTCCACGGACATGAACATCTGGATTTGTATTTAACATGCTGAATGTCATTGCCCCAAAAATGCGGCTGAAAGAATGTCCGGATTTGTGATTAACTTGGTGAACGTCACTGATCCGAAAATGTGGCCGAAAAAACATCCGGATTTGTATTAGTGCAACAATGTCCGAAGTTTCACATGTAATTTTGACATGGACCAGACAACCCCCCATGGAATGCTCTGAAGTCCGAAATTTTTTAAGTTACTTCCATCTGGATATAATAATCCCCATAGACTGCACCAATGTCCGAAATTTTGGATGTAATTTTGACAGGGGCCAGACAACCCCCATGGAATGCTCCAATGTCCGAAATTTATACTTCAAGTACCCGAAAATGCGGTCACAAAAACATCCGGATTTGTATTTAACATGCTGAATGTCATTACCCCGAAAATGTGGCTGAAAAAATGTCCAGAGTTGTAGTTGACTTGGTCAATGTCACTGCTCCGAAAATGCGGCCGAAAAAACATCCGGATTTGTATTTAACATGCTGAATGTCATTGCCCCGAAAATGCGGCCGAAAAAATGTCCGGATTTGTGATTAACTTGGTGAACATCACTGATCCGAAAATGCGGCCGAAAAAACATCCGGATTTGTATTAGTGCAACAATGTCCGAAGTTTCGGATGTAATTTTTACATGGACCAGACAACCCCCCGCGGAATGCTCTGAAGTCCGAAATTTTTTAAGTTACTTCCATCCAGATATAATGATCCACATAGACTGCACCAATGTCCGAAATTTCGGATGTAATTTTGACAAGGCCAGAGAACCCCCATAGAATGCTCCAATGTCCGAAATTTAGTACTTCAAGTACCCGAAAATGCAGCCAAAAAAACAGCCAGATCTGTATTTAACATGCTGAATGTCATTGCCCCGAAAATACAGCCGAAAAAATGTCCGGATTTGTGATTAACTTGGTGAACGTCACTGATCCGAAAATGCGGCCGAAAAAACATCCGGATTTGTATTAGTGCAACAATGGCCAAAATTTCGGATGTAATTTTGACATGGACCAGACAACCCCCCACGGAATACGTTGATATCCGAAATTCTAGACTACATAATTTTGCAATGACCAGTTGAACTCAGGCAGAACTCTCTCAATTCCTAACCGATTTGGATGTTCTTGGGCTCGTTTTGACAGGTAAACCCATGGGGTTGTAGGTACGGGTACTCTACAGGTCATGTATGGGCCACTTGTCCGATATTTATAGGTTTTTTAGTGTCCTTGATCATGAATGAGTATATGGGTTCATGGGTCTACAGTTGAAGGAGTGAGAAGGGTGGACATTTGCCATTTCTGTATCATTGGTTTATTATGAATAAGTACATAGATTCAGGGTGCTATAGTTGAAGGAGTGATAATGGTGGGCATTTTGCTATTGCTTTCACTGTCTGTGTCACCTCTTCAACCATACATCCCCATGAACATATGTACTTATTCATTGATGTCTGGTCCATTTTGCAATTGCTGGATCATTGATTTACTATGTATAAGTATATATATGTTCATGGAGATATGGTTCAAGGAGTGAGAATGACATAGTTCAATCTTAAAACTAAGTGAAATACTGGAATGTCAAATTGTCCATCCATTTCACTCCTTCAATGATAGTCCCATGAACCTATGTACTTATTCATAGTGAAGGACACTACAAATTATATGTCAGAAAAGTGGACTACAACAGCTACTGGTGCTGCCCCAGCCCCCGTGTAATGCAATTCCGGTGGGTTCCCAGGAAAATCGGTCTAGCTTCAACTCTGTGGCTGCTCCAAATGTAGAAACAAGTACAATGGTGCAGATTCCTCCATTACCCGTATTGCCTAGCGGACCAGCCTTTGCAGGATTACCACGCAACGCCCCGCTGCCCTTTGGCACGAACGTTGCCTTCATGTGGTCACCCTCAGGCAACACCTTTAGTCCCGTTCTCCTACAAGGGAACATGACCATAATTCCCTTCCCTATGCCATCGTCTGAAGCAACCCCTAGCGCTCTGTTACCATGGCCAGTGGCTGAGGCGTTGCCTTCAACGACCGCGCTGTCTTCCTTGGCTCCTACACAGCCTACAGAGTCATTAGCCTCCAGAATCTCGTCCACAAGACAAACGCCATCCGGGTCCCCACCCCCCACCCCCATGCAACCAACCCTCATGTCTCGAATGACGGAATGTCTGTCTGCCAGGTTGAGCGATGCAGTGTCTTCCGATCTAGCTACCAGGCTCTCGGATCCCACTCAAGGGTCACTTGTCGATCGAATGTCGGAAGATACGCCTATGGGAGGCTCAGCCCCATGGAACAGCCTTGCGTCCTGGGGAGGCGCGGTACAGCCTGCAACGGCCCCCTTAGTCACTCCAGAAGACCTGCATCCTGCGCAGGATTCTATGGACGAGGATCTTGTCGATCTTGAGGACGATAGGGAACCAGACTATAAGAGGATGAAGAGAGGACGTCGGAGTGGGCAGAAAATCCAAGGGTATAGGAAACGAGACGAGGAACGGAAGAGACATCGTCGGCGACGCTGAAGGGGCTTACCACTGTGGACAATGCTCCAATCTCATGGGGGGGCTTTGTGATACCGTAGTACTACCTATCTTGCGTGACATAGGATCATCGTATTTACCATTGTTTGTTTTCTTGTTATATTGTGCTGAGGCAGACTAATATACATACTTGCAACTTTCACATAAACTTACATGTGGAGCGAGTCACCCCTATCATATGCGGCTAGGCTGCCTTGTGCCTCCCCTCCGGGATACCAGAGCCCCGCGCTGGGTGACAGGGTCCCTCATCCTGGGTCACTGGATCACGGAAGTCCGACCACGATACGCGTGACCACTCCACATGCACTCTCACACGTTCCACACATCTTCTCCACTACCCTCACTCGTCTACGCCTTCATTGAGAGGTCAAGAACAACAACCCAGTTTCACATTGAGAATGCTACTTCACTTCTGAATGTCAGATTCCCCTGCTATGACACTTTAGGCCCAATTCTGAAAAAGGTTGCAAAGTCCTATTCTCCTGTGCACAGTAAGTACTTTATTATTTATGGATATAAATTGTGTAACAAAGCTTTGTTGCAGAACATAATTATTGTGTCTACATTTTAGATCACAAGCAGTGGTCTATCATGGGGCATTATAATGTTGTTGTTGAGGAAGATGAGACTGCTGTTTGGGAGGAGGATGAGACTGGTAAGGTGACACATATTCTTCTGGTAGGTTTTATTGCTTGTTCTTTATTTCAATTTAGCTCAAATTATATCTAGGAAAAGGACCATGAGCAGGTGGTTGCCTCTGCAATCCCCCCATCTTTCCATTGGCACTCTACTTCTTTTGGCTCTCACTCTGCTTCTGTTGGCTCTCGCTCAGCATCTGTTCCTCATTTGTCTTCTGTAGTCTCTTCTGATTCTTGTGGACATTTTCTTGCATCATCTGTTAGTAAATCTGAAGGGTCTGGCCCTTCCAAGCTCTCTAAAGAGCATAAAGATCTTCTTCTAGACTATCTTGGGATTGACAGAGACTTTGCTTCTCTGGAATCATCTGGGTTATGCCCATCTTACCAGAAGTTTAAGGCTATTATAACTTCTACTCCTAAAGTTTTAAGCTTGGGCAAAGATGAAGAGTGGAAGGCCCAGTGTGGAAGTGCGGAGTGGTTTACTCATGCCACTTCCGTTTTTCCTTGAATTCTTTCACACTTTCATAATGGCATGTTTTCTTTTATTTTGTAATTTTTTGTGTATTTTAGGCAATGAAGGACTACCAAGACTGTCTTTCAACACACGTATAACGCACCAACAAAAGTGCTCTTGAAGCATTCCACTCTTTTGGGTGGAATTCGAAGGTTCGGCTTTGGGTTTTGTAGTGTGCACTCATGCTTCCTTTCTTTTATTTTTTTAATTATGTTTGTTCTTTTACTTACAGCATATCCCCAAGAGACTGGAGCTGTACTTGAGGACTGGATGGTAGGGTTGAGCCACCGACAGCTGGGAAGTCTGTGCTGAGGGCGGCAGTGCGTATGTAAATAGATTCCCCAGCGTCAAATGGTTCCCCAAGTCATCCCCAGTCTAAAGGTTTGGCAGAGGAATCTGACAGGGTGTGCCATGAACATTTGATTTTTTGGTGTTCTTTAGAATTTTCTTTTTACTTCTTTTAGAATTATTGGACAGGCAGCATGCAAGAACGTGTAGAATTCCTGTGATTTTGGTTTTTGTATTTTAGGTGTCCTCCCACCTCACAAATGGAGCGTCTTTCTTCCCCTCTCATTTTTACAAGCACATCTTAAGAAGCCCAAGTTTTAGATTCAAGAACGACATTTTTTCCTCTCTGACTGTCTAGTCTGTCTTTGACAACTCTCTACGAGGACTTCAAAACCCGGCTTTTCTCCCTTTCAAGAACTTAAGGCACGCTTATAATCGACCAAACACATTCTTTCATGGTTGTGTACTAGGGCACTCTATTTGCGCATTCCCACATTTACAAATGCTAAGCTCTCTTTTGGTCTTTCCCTTGTCTGAATTCGCTAGTTCCTCCCTCCTCTCTTGTTTCAAGGTAGACGACCGGTTCCTGTCTCCTCTGTCGAACTTTCGTTCTTCCACACCAGTTTGATGGTGCAGCTGTCTGGGTTCCCAACCTTGTCACATTCATTGAAATCTTCATCACCAAATCACAGTTCTATCAGTTTTGGAGGCCACTTTTTCTTCAAGCAGAGGAATATCCTGACATGCGAGACTGGCTTGAGGAGGCAGAGGATTGCCTTTCCACTGAGGATTTGTGGGAGAGAAAGGGTAGTCAAAATCTTGGCTTTCCTGACTTGAAGAAGTGGCTTGATAAGAAAGATTGGGAGGTAGAGATGAAGAAACGTGATAGGAAGGGAAAAAGGAAAGCTCCAGATAGCCCAAAGAAAAAGAATCATAACAGAGAGGTGTAGAGAAAGCACAAGAAGGATAAACAGGCAAGGAATTCAGAGGAGGAGGCTTCTGAGTAAGTAGTGTTGTGACTTTTTTGTTTCTTTTTAGTATGGTTTGAATTTGGACAGAGAAAACTGATTTGTATGATAGTTCTG
Organism: Laccaria trichodermophora; assembly: GCA_018417955.1. NCBI lineage: Eukaryota > Fungi > Basidiomycota > Agaricomycetes > Agaricales > Hydnangiaceae > Laccaria > Laccaria trichodermophora. The sequence goes on from JACTVC010000024.1 coordinate 719,682, forward strand.
GATTCTAGTCTGGCTTTTCATCTGGTCAAACCTACTTTTATGCACATCTGCCTCTCCTCCAGTGCAACAACCATTTCCAAGTATTCCATTTAGTATTTTTAGTGACACAATCCACACAATCTTTGGCTCCAATATTTCCTTGGCCACTGTTCTTGCAGTGTCATTCACATTATTTGAAAATCCTGATCTATTAAATCTTCATTTTCGTCAACAACAATGGATATATGGTGATGAAAACAAAGTCCAGATTTCAGGATGAATAATTGCATTGATCAATGCCCTAGTGGACAAACTTGGAAACAAGAGAACTGAAACTTTATTCTCTGAAATTGAACTTGCATGAAAGCCAGATCAAAAGGCAAAGGTTGATCTTCTTGCTGGAAAGCTTGACAAACTAGCTGGCTGTCTAAAACTATCAACATTTGATGAGAAGGGAAGCTATAAAGGAAAATTACTTCCTCTATCACACAGTAGGATAGAACCAGCTTATGTCATCTGTCCCCCTTCATTTGCATGTCAAACTCAAGACTGTAGTCCAAGATCATTGCGTCAATCCACCAAAGGTTCTGACATACCATTGGTTACTTTGATCAAAAGGCAGACAGTATACCAACATGTACCTGTGCTCACTGGAAAGTGTCCAAGCTGCAAAACATTATATGCAGCTGATCATGAAAGATATGAAGATACATCAACTGTTGAGAATACTTTTAAACGAGTCTATATAAACTCAGCCAAATATTTGAAAGTTGGCCAATCAATCTGGGTTGATCATGGGTTTGCACTGGCAGCTTTAAATGCTATGTATAATTTCCATGGTTCAGCATCTGCATTTTCAGAGTACTGGAACAATACATATGGAACAAGAGAAGTTTCAATTACACATGCTCATGTCTGGCAAGCATTTGTACAACAATCTGTTCACACAATTGCTGAGGAATCTGAATTTGATGCTGAATTTGATGATGGATTAAATATCAAAGAAGTTACTACTCAAGCATTTTCACTCTTGGGAGAAGATGGAATTATCAGAGCTTCAGAGGGTCATGCTTGTAATGAGTGTACTCAAAAATGCAAAGATACAAGTGATGTGGTTTTTAATAATCCAGCAGCTGTTGTTGGTGTTGATGCTACAGATGAAGTTCCTGCCTTGGCAGAACCTCCTGAGGAGATGGAAGTTGATGCACCTCAGGTCTCTCCAGATGATAACATGGATACTGATGATGTTCCATATATAAAAATGGTTGTTCTTGATGGTATAGTCATGGGTCCCCAGGTAAATGAATTACCTTTAGATTCTTGTCATAGAGTTTGTTTGTTTACAATAATTCTTTTTAGCACTGTGCATATGATAATTGCACAAATGACCTTTCTAATTCTCGTGGTGGTTCTCTATGTGATATACATCACATAGAGCTTGCTTCTACATGCTTGGTTCGTGGTTGTAATAATGGGAGAGTAGAAAGGACACTTGCATGCCAACAGCATGAACCACAGTGGCATAAACATGCAAAGAACAGCAAACACCACAACCAAGCTGACCCTTGTGAGCCAAATTGTAGAGGACCAAATCCCTAACAACATGATGATCCAAATGCAGAACCACGAGAACCCCCCAATTACTTTCGTGCAGGTAGATTCTATTGTGTTGAAACTGTTTGTGCACCTTGTGGTGTTGTTATTGCTTGGACAAAGTTTGATAAGTCAGAATCACCAACAAATATTTTGAACTGGCTACTCGGGGTGTACAAAAGTAACTGGACACACGTGACTGCCACACGCTTCACGTTGGGTGGTGGTTCATCTTGTATCGTAATTACTTATTGCACAATCCACGTCTATCCATGCAATGTCGCATGATGAGGCCCCACGTACTCAGCTCTCTGAATCTATCAAAAACCAGTTTATTGGAGCCATGAAGGCCTCAGGAAAGCTTCGACAATCAGCCGAATTGCTCGGCATCAAACGATCAACTGCGTCTGACATTTGGAGATGCTATAAAAAGACAGGCTCAAGCGCAAACCTCCACTGCTCTGGGCGTCCACCAAAGCTCGATGAGCATGGCAAACGTGCAGTTATGTGAGAGGTATTAAAGGACTGCAAGAAACCCTTCCCACAGATCGCCAAAGACGTGCCTGCAGACATCAGTACTGCAATTGTGAGGAAGGTTGCTGACAGCAAGGGATACCACCGACGAGTTGCACGCAAGGTGCCCTTTCTTACCACTCGTCAGAAGAAGAAGAGGCTTGAATGGGCTGAAGATTTTGATGGAATTGAGACAAAGGAATGGGATAACCTTTTGTCCTCCAACGAGTGCTATGTCCAGCTTGATGACAGCAATGGCCAGGTTTTCATCACACACCGTGCAGATGAAGAATATGACGAGAACTGTGTTGTACCCAATTTCAAGCAGTCTTCGGTGAGGGTCATGGTTTGGGGATGCTTCATGCGAGGTGTCAAGGGCCCACTCGTTGTGCTAGAGTATCCTGGAGGGAAAGGTGGTGGAATGGACACTGATTGGTACATCTCTCAGGTCCTTGAACCACACCTTGCTCCATTTTACCATCAAATGGAGAAGGAGCGACCTGGAATTGTCTTTCAGCAAGATAACGCACCAAGTCACACTGCAAAAAGGACAAAGAAATGGCTTGCTGATCACGGCATTGATCTCTTCCCTCATCCACCAAACTCACCTGACTTGAATCCCATCGAGCCGTTGTGGCATGACCTGAAGACTATTATTTGTTCTTCTCCACACCTTCCAAACACTGTTCCAAAGCTCATCAAGGCTGTTCGAGATGCATGGGAGCAGCTACCTGTCTCAGATCTAGACAAACACATAAATACCATGCCGGATCGTGTTCAGGCCATCTTGGCTGCAAAAGGAGGGCACACATGGTTTTAATTGCAGAATATGTATTTCATTGTATATACCTTCCTCCACTCAACATTTGGCAAGCTATGGCTATCTGGGTGTTGAGATATGCATGATTCTTTTTGGGCCTCACAAGATTGTGATGCATGATCATCATGTGGTGTCCGGTCACTTTCGTACACCCTGAGTAGGAAAGATTTATCCAACAGAAGAATCAAGGCCTGGTTATATCTGTATTGATAAAGGCTGTCAAGTACTTGCAACTGCAGTAGCAAATGGAAGTTGGGAGATTTGGAAAAGAACTACTTGATTTATTGTGGATGCCTATCACTACATCAATCATCGAGTAGCAGACTTCCTATGAAGGAAATATTATAATCCTTCACCTGGTGATGGATCTGCTCCAAATCTGGTAGTCATAGCAAATGATAAGAATGGAAGACCATATGTAAAGTGGGCATTCAATACACAGGTATTTATTTATGTATCTTCCTATCAAGTTTGAGCTTGATACTAAAAATATTCTAGGTTTGTGAACAACTCAATGCATGGATTGGTGGCTATCAATCAATTCTCAAACATATGACACCAGGAAATTTTAACTGGTTCATACACACCATGTTATTCTACCACACAAAGTATGTTCTCCACAAACAGCAGATGAAGAAACCAGAAGAAGGTGAAGAGGATAACTTGGGTTTGGATGAAGAAGTCCAGGATGATGAAGATAACTAAATGACAGTAAGAAGAAGTGTCTATTAGTGTAAATTCACCAGATTCCTGTCCCATTCCTTTGGATTCCTGCAGGAATGGGTGGGGCACTATAAAGTACTGATTGGACATGCACCAACACCCAGCACCCACATATGCCACCAGTGGACATGAAATGATGCCAACTGCCCACAAAACAGTGCCCAGCAGACATGAAATCTCTCCCTCCTTCATCAGCCTCTCTCCCATAACTCCCCCTCCACTCCCCATCATGAAATTCTCTCCCCCCTCCATCATTCCCTCCCCCATCACACTCCACTCCCTCCCCCTTCCTCATTACACTCCACCACTCCCTCTCTTCCTCCCTCTCTCCATCACTCTCCCCTCCTCTCCCTCCCCACTACTTCCTCTCCCCTCCACCTTTCCTTCCCCTCTCCACCACCATCACTCTCCTGGTGGATTCCTGCAGGAATGGGTGGGGCACTGTAAAGTACTGCCAAACTCCAACACCAGGCACTCTGCCAACAACTACAAGACTTCATACATTGCATGCTCAAATATCTTCCTTCAGTCAAATAAAGACATTTTCCCTGCCACTGATACCAATGATGCCAAACAGTCTGCACCAATATCCCCATCATTCCACCCTGGAAATCTTGCACCCCTGCCTCTGCACATGCAGGGCATCTCACCCCAGGCTCTCTTTATCTTACTTCCCTTCAGTCCCATTCGAGTTTAGCACAGCTATGTTAAATGTATGAGGTGGCTTACCAGTCAGGTCAATGTTGAAGTGGAAGAGCAGCAAAGAGGGTAGGCTGCCAGCACCCAGGGTGGGAGCTCAATGGCAATACCTGCTTCCCAAAGCACAAGCCATGACCTCCTTTTGTTGTTGAAATTTCTTTCTGAGGAGTCAGCACCTTCACAATGAGAGAACTCTTCAACTTACCACCTAGCTGGTAGATCACCAGAACACAGACACCAACAATGTTCTTAGAATTGGGCACAGTGAACCATTATTTGACCTGGGAAGCATGCCTTGATGCAGAGGTTGAAGAATAGCCCAAACAGTGGCCCAAACTCATAGGTTTTTTTGTGCCAGTAAGCACACTTTCTGAACCACCCTGCAACTCCTGGGAACATGAGTTCCACCACTGAAGTCATCCAGCACCTAGGAGGGAGCTCAGCTCAGGTAAAGGTGGAAAAAGTTCATGAAGCTCATGTTATATTTTTCACAATTTCCTCCTTAAGAACAGCCTCCACTCAGGCTCAGTTCTCCCAGTGCCAGAGCATAAGTTCCAGGGCCTGTGGCATTCAATCTCTTCCATCAGCTGTCACCTCTGCCAGCCTCAATGGAGCCTGGTACTGGTGGTAGTGCCCAATGACAAATGGCAGATGCAGCTCATGCCTGTCATCACAATTCTTCCTTGCTGCTGCCAATGGCTTTCTCCAAATCCTCCCACTGATGCCCCAACCACTTTGCAGGTGATGTTCAGTACAAGAATGTGCAACTCTCTTGATCCTGCAGGATTGTCAGCTGATTGGCAGCCCTGCAGGTGATAAGGTGAGGAAAGAAGCAGCCAGGAAGTGGTAAAAGATGGGCCTCACCTTCCTTCATCTTGGATCTGTTCCTCCCTCCATTTTTTTCATATGGTTTCCCTCACCCAGGCAGGAGGTAAGAGGCCCTGCCATCCTGTTGAAGTTGGGGAGGCATGTTCCACCATAGAGAAAGCCCCATTCTGGTAGATAGCCCCCTATTGGCTTAAAGACCAGTCATAAACCAGTTAAAACAGATGCAGACTGAAACCAGTCTATAGACCACAAAAAACCACAGACAAAAACACCACAGTCTGTGGTCTTTTTGCAGTCCAGTCTGGTCTTTTGACTTCTGATGAAAAGGCAGACCAGTTATGGTTAAAGTTAATGCCCCTGAGCATCAAAAAACCGGACTGAACCAGTCTTTCAAACACTAAGCACCATAATTATTCTTCTATTTTAATGTATATGAATCTCTCTTACTCTTTGGGACTTGTTGGTTCATACCTATAGGTCTGTACTAAGACCATTTTTATGCAGAAAGGTACAAGTAACAAACTGTCTGAGGCTATGACTAGTCAGCCACAGGCTTCTTACCATTATTTTCCTTCTTTATTGGATGTGATTGTGGTCGAGTTTTTTTCCAGAGACTTTGGACTTAATAGCCAATGTCTGCACCCCTTTTCAGTTCATCATCCATGGCATCAAACTCACATTCCGTTGCATTGGAGTGCCTTTCTGCCTTTTCTTTCCCTTTGGAAATTGTGGACATTAGGCGCTTTACTTAGATGCTCATAATGGTGGATGGTCTACAGTCCCACACCATGAATGATGTTCACAGCTCAGGCTTTTGTGGAAATTTTAGTTGGCACTGGGTTGATTAGGTGAGTGTACATGTTGAATTCACTTCAGGCAACCACCTAACCCTACCCTCTTAGGGTGGTTAGTCCATGCCTAAAAGACTACCCTATGAGGGTCCAATACCATGGTATGTCCCACCTATTTCTTGGAGTCCCCTGGGGGTATCCAGGTACTCCCATGGTATTTACCTGGACTTCCATGGTTGCTTCCTCTGTCCTTGGGAATCCATGGTCTGTGGGAGTCCTGAAAGTATATTGCATGGGATTCCCTCGCCCAAGGGAATCCCATTCAAATTTATTTTGTTATATTGGGACTCCCAAGGGACCCAATCAGTTCCAAATAGATTTTACTTAAAAGCCAGCTAGCCAACAAATCTAGTACTAACTCATAATTATGACAATAAAACAATTTTGCTCTGGAGAGAAATAAGGAGACAAAGGCATTGTTGACTTGACTCTTGAGGTAAACTTGGATTTTTCTATGGAGAGAAATAAGATGTTCTTAACTTAAGCCTTAAGGTAAACTTAGATAAAAGTTCTAACTCCATGCTCACATGCAGTGTTTGATCATGAAGAGCTGAATGGCTAGCAAGTGAAGTGTTGGGATGTTCAATTGATATGGACACCAAACCAGTTTCTTTACATGGATGAAAAGGCTAGTGTCCACCTGAAGTGAAGTGTTAGGATGTTCAATTGATATGGACACCAAACCAGTTTCTTTACATGGATGAAAAAGCTAGTGTCCACCTGGAACAAATTCCATTGAGGAAAGCAACTGATAACATATCTTGATAATTCTTAAAATTATCATGTAGGATTGGAAAGCATTTTGAAGTGTTGAATGGAGGGCCCACCAAGCCAATTGAGCAAGGGACTCCTAGCCTGTAGAGATCTATCTGCCTAGACACATAATCAGAACATCTATAGGACATCCAGAAGTACCTCAAGATCTAACATGGGAGTCCCAAGGATATTATTGTTGGATTCCCACAAGCCTCCCTATGTATAATGGGAGTCCCAATGATATTATTGTTGGACTCCCACAAGCCTCCCTATCTAACATGGGTGTCCCAAGGATATCATTGTTGGATTCCCACAAGCCTCCCTATCTAACATGGGAGTCCCAATGATATTATTGTTGGATTCCCACAAGCCTCCCTATCTAACATGGGAGTCCCAATGATATTATTGTTGGATTCCCACAAGCCTCCTTATGTATGATGGGAGTCCCAATGATAGTATTGTTGGACTCCCACAGGCCACCTATCTAACATGGGAGTCCCAATGATATTATTGTTGGACTCCCACAGGCCTCCCTGGGACTAAGTTGAACATCTGTAGGACTCCCAGAAGTACCTCAAGATCTAGCATGGGAATCCCAAAATTCAGTTCACAACATGAAGCATTTATAAATCAACACCAAGGTAAGTTAGCTTGGGAAAGGTATCTGGGTAACAACTTGAAAAAGTGGAGAATCAGTGTGTTCAAATTTGTGTATTCTTGGATTTTGCTGACTCTCTTTACTGACATCAACACAATTTAGAATCATATCTGGTCCTCGTAAAGTGATCAGCTTGTAATCTCTTATAGGGCAGGAATGGCTGAGGTTTGTTTGACATCTTATTTTGTCCTGACTGTGTTCATTGCCACCTAAAATTTGTTCTCTCCAGCATGCGCTGTGTACCACTGCATTTCTGTTCTATCATTTATGTATAGTAAAATAGCAAATAATACATCTGGATGAAAATGATCTACAACAAATGACAATTCTAGACATTGTTGCACTAATACAAATCCAGATGTTTTTATGGCCACATTGTCAGAGCAGTGACATTTGCCAAGTCAACTACAAATCCAGACATTTTTTCAGCTGCATTTTCAGGGCAATGACTTTCAGCATGTTAAATACAAATCTGGATATTTTTTCAGCAGTGTTTTCCACAGGGGTTGTCTGGCCTTGTCAGAATTACATGCACATTGGTGCACTCTGCAGGGATCATTATATCCAGATGGAAATGACCTACACATTTTTGGACTTCAGAGCATTCCATGGAGGGTTGCAGTACTTTACACTCCCACTGCTTGTCCAACGGACTCTGACGGACTTTCATCAGACCCTGCCATTTCCGATGGACCCAGCAGACAGTCCGTCAGAAGACCGTCGGAGTCCGTTGGACATGACTGGATTCCGCTGCTAGTCCAGGCAAAGTCCAGTGAAAGTCCACTCAAACTACTTAGAAGCAAGAAATGGTTGGACTGGCTGGAATTCTGTGTCCATTGGACGTCCGCTGGACTTCCATCGGATTTCCAATGGACAGAGGCAGAAACCATCATAATTGCTAAGTTCTCAGTCTGCTGGACTTCCACTGGACTTCCAATGGACTTCCAATGGACTTCTAAGCAAAAAAGGCACAACTTCCAACAGACTTTCAGTGTCCAGTCTGCAACTCTTATAAGTAAATCTAAACAAGTCAGGCCCTGGTCAGACCTTATGCTAAATTCCTTAAGACATTGAAGTTTCAAAAACAAAGTATATTTTATACCTACATAAATTTATTTTACTACATTCTATGTTACAGAGAAGGGGGAGGGGGTGGTGATCAGAAAGGGAGGGGGAGGGACAAAAAGTGAGGGGAGGAACAGAAAGAGAGGGGGGAGGGAATGGTAAGCAGCAAGGGAGGAGGGAGTGGGGAGTGGTGAGCAGCAAGGGAGGAGGGGGGAGCAAGGGAGGAGGGGGGAGCAAGGGAGGAGGAGGGAGCAAGGGAGGGGGGAGGGAGTGGTGAGCAGCAAGGGAGGGGAGTAAGGGTGGGGGGAGGGAGTGGTGAGTAATAGTGAGGGGATGGAATGGTGAGTAATGGAGGGGGGAGGGGATGGTGGTGCTGGGCCCTCATCCCCATTTGTGCATGGTCATTGGCGTGCATTGTTGACGTGTTATTGTGTCATGTCGTGTTGCTGTCCTCACGTCGTGTCGTCTCGCCGTTCTCGCATCGCGTCGTGTTGTCGTCCTCGTGTCGCATGTTTTGTCATCGTCCTTGTGTGTTGTGTCATCGTCGTGGTGTCGTCGTTGTCGTCGCGTCGTGTTGCCGTCCTCGTGTCGTGTCACGCCATCCTCATGTCGTGTCATGTTGCCATCCCCTCGTTGTTGTCTCGTCAGCAGGCGTTGTTGACATGTCATCATGTCGTTGTTGTCGTTGTGTTGTTGTGTTGTCCGTGTCACGTGTCGTTGACATGTCATTGTGTCGTCGTCATTGTGTCGTCATGTCATCGTCATGTCGTGTTGTTGTTGTTGTCATGTCATCATGTTGTTGTGTCATCGTGCCATCTGCGTCGTGGAGGACTTTACACTCCTCCACATATTCTGGTTGGACTCCAGATGGACTCCGGCAGACTCCAGATGGATTACTGCTGTTCATCCAGATTTTTTCTTTGGTGGCAACCCAGCCAAATGTTAGTCTAGGATCCACCTGGACTCCAGGTCCACCATCTGGACTGCATGGACTCCACCTCATAACACAGTCAACCAGCCAGACTCCATATGGAGTCCAGCAAGAGTTTACAATTTCTGTTTATTTATTATTGTTATTATTAGACCAGAAAAAAAGAATGCCATAGCTGGGAATTGAACACTCGATCACTTGGGCAGCTATTACTACCACAATAAACCACTACACCATGAAGGCTTTATCAGCCCTATAATATTTACACATCATATACCCTCGCTCCTGGCACATTCCGAAAGCATGTTGGCTTTGTTGCCGTGTCGTTGTCTTTTGTCTTCCCACCACCACCTTCCCACAACCTTCTCACCATCTCCAACCTCATTCGACACACCCAACCACCATACCTTGTCCAAACTGACCTCATGACAACGGCAACCCCATGCAACAATACCACACCCCAGCAACAGCCCACAACCACCACCAAGGCTGATGACAAGCACCACCCAAACGACAACACGCGACGCCGACGACACACGATGACAACGACGCGACACGTGACGACAACAACAACGACAACATGCGACGTTGATGACACACAACGACAACGACACGCGACGACGACGGCACACGAGGACAACGACACGCGACAACGACGATAACACGCCACGACAACGACACGCCACGACAACAACGACAACAACGACATGCCACAACAACGACATGTGATGACAACAACAACACACAAGATGCGACGACGGCGACACGCAACGACGACGAATGGCTGCCCTGGAACGCCCTCCATTTCTCTTTCCTTCCTTTCCCTCCCCCCTCCATTCCTCTCTCCCCCCTCCATTCCTCTCTCTCCCCCCTCCATTCCTCTCTCCCTTCTCTCTTTCCCTCCCCCCTCCATTCCTCTCTACCCCCTCCCTTTCTCCCTTTCCCTCCCCCCTCCATTCCTGATCACCACTCCCACCCCCCTCTCTGTAACATAGAATGTAGTAAAATCAACTTATGTAGTTGCTAATATACTTCAATTTTCTTTGTCTCATGAAATCTAAGTATCTCAATTATCAACTTAAGGTCTAAGTCTGGTGGAATCCAGACAGAGTATACAGACTCCAGATAGACTCCACCTGGATGATCCAGGAATATAGACATTTGGTTGTATGATAGTTGGACTCCATTTGGACTCTGGAAATCCAGCTGGAGTCTGCCAGAGTCCATCTGGAGTCCAACTGGACTATGTGGGGGAGTGTAAAGTACACGCGTCGCGTGTCATGTCGTTGTGGGTTGGTGGGCTGTCGTTGCTGGGGATGGATGTGGTTGAGGACAAGCGACATGGGATTGTTGATGATGGCCAAATGATGTGTCGGCGTTTGCCGATGACCATTTTAGGAAAGCGGTCAAACAGTAGGTATGTATAGTACAAAGTACTCACTTATATCAAAGGCACCTTGGTGCAGCTGGTTTAGCATTGGGTTCCATATGCTTCAGATCCTAAGGTTGAGTGTTCAATTCCCCAATGTTGCATTTTTTTAATGTTATATATTAATAGTAATAACAACAGTTTGTTGGAATTCTGTTGGACTTCTGTTGGATTTGTCCACTGGAATTCCGTTGGCACTTGCTGGTCATTTCCAGTGGACTGGGTGCTAGTTTGCTGTTAGTCCATTGGAAGTCCGTTGGAAAAGTCCAATGGACTTTTCAGTCCGACCAAAAATGCTTGGAAAAGCTTTGGACATTCACTGGAAAATTTGCTGCAGTTCAAAGCAGAAAAATATCTGTTCTGCATACCCTCAGTCCGATGGAGTCCACTCAGAAAAGCAGTGGCAGTGTAAAGACCTTGAGGGTTGTCTGGTCCATGTTAAAATTACATCCAAAATTTTGGACATTGTTGCATTGTTGCACTAATACAAATCTGGATGTTTGCTGCATTTTTGGAGCAGTGACATTCATGAAGTCAACTACAAATCTGGACATTTCTTCAGCCACATTGTTGGGGCAATAACTTTCAGCATGTTAAATGCAAATCTGGATGTTTTTTGGTGGTGTTTTTGGGCACTTGAAGTTCTAAATTTTGGATGTTGAAGTATTCCATGGGGGGCCATCTGGCCCCTGTGAAAATTACATTTGAAATTTTGGATGAGGAGGAAAAAAACTGAAGATGGGTATGCAAGAATTGAAATAATACCAGCATTCCTCTTAAGTGCTTGAAACAATTTTCTTCCATCTGTAATTTTTTGGGCAAGTAAAATCTATCAAATGTTTAGCTAATATTTAGCCAATAATTAGAAAACATACATTAGAAAACATAGGAAAGTCTTGAATAGAGTCAACAGCATTGCCATCACAGGAATGCTCTTTAGGGGTCCAGCTTTCTAGCACAAGACCCAGAGTGTCTGTGATGTGGTGCCTCTGGATAAGGTGTTGTAAGTGTAAAACATAGAGCAAAACCTTCTCAATCACTCCATTTGCAGATCATCTATTGGTGCAGTCTACAGGGATTCATACATCCAGATGGAAATGACCTGCAAAATTTCGGACTTCAGAGCATTGCACAATTTCATCTGGGCCTATTTCTGCCACATTTTTGCATTTCATCTGGAACTATTTTTGCTGTATTTTTGCATTTCATCTGGACCTATTTTGCATTTAATTTGGGTGTATTTCTGCCACATTTGCATTTAATCCAGACCTATTTCTGCTACATTTTTATATTTCATCCAGACCTATTTCCCCTCTGTTTTTGCATTCCATCTGGACCTATTTTTGCATTTAATTTGGGTGTATTTCTGCTGCACTTTTGCATGTAATCTGGACCTATGTCCACAGTCATTTTGCATTTCATCTGGACGTATTTCTGCACTTCAGTCACCAGCAGAAATCACTTCAGTCACCCACCTTGACCAAGCTATTAGCTAGGAAATCTTGAAAAATTATCCAGGCTAATAGATCCTTTGGTCATTTATTTTTTTGCCTCTGGAGAAAAATATATTATTGCATTGGACAAAAATGTTTGACCTTGAATATTGTGACCAGAAATATTTGGGTTGATATATTGTATTGAAAAATATCCTGGCCATCTGAAAGTGGTCAGAAATATCTGAAGCATGTTAGAGTGGTAGGAAATGTTTGAAGTGTTTCAGACTGGTAGGAAATGTTTTAGCTGTGTGACACTGCTGAAAAATGTTTTAGCCATGTTGCACTGCTGAGAAATTTTTTACTCATGTCATACTGCTGAAAAATCATAAAGTCAATATAAGAGTAGTCAGTAACAACCTTTATTATCTGATAGAGCAGAAAATAGAGGCTATCACTATATAACAAATACCTAAATACCAATAGATAGAGTTGAATGCAATATATAATCTGATTTTCATGCACATGGTCTGTGTATATTTCTAAATAAGGTAATTTGTGCAAATATAGCCAGAAAATTATAATAAAATACAAGAAATATTAAATAAAATAGTAAATGGTAGTCACTAGTGGTTATAGCTGAAATCAGAGTCCAGTTTGCATTTTCAAATGAGGAAAGATTACTATTTTAAATGAAAATCATTCGAAAAATGTAGTAAAAATGAGAAAGAATAGGACTTATTGTTGGGTACTGTTGTCAAGGTCCAAGGTGTATATTTAAAAGAGGAAATTCAAGTATTTATAATAGAGAGATCAGAATTCTAGGAGATTCTAGCCATTCCTGCAGAAAAAAAATAAAATAGGTGGGGCATAGTAAAGTAGTGGTAGTTAGAAAGAAATTTAATATGTCATTATGGTCAACAAGTATGAATACATTATATCATGTTATACATATTTATAACTTCAGACACTGACAATCCTCAGAGCTCTCTGCAGTCCTCAGAAATATGCCTCTATAAGAGTGAAAAGAAATAGCTGGCATAGTCAATCTGACCATTCCCAAACTCTCTCTAGTCTTCAGGAACATACTTCTACCACAGTGAAGAAATATGGCTCCAAACCATAACTACAATGATGTGAGTCCCACCAGCTGACTCTGCAAATTGAATTTAAGGCCGTGGGCCAATCAAAAACCCAGGAACATTCAAAATTGTCAGCCAAGCTTGCATAGCTATCATCCATTAGCCAATATACCACTACTTCTCTCTGGGCTTACTTCCTGCTGATATTGCTGTGCCAAATTAATGTCACTGGCTGACCCTTCACTACCTCAATAGTGGGGCTGACATTGGCCAATTCATCAACACAGGGTCATTATCCCTCATTGGCCCATCAGTAGGCACCATTAACTATGACCTGATTGTATGTTCAGGGCTCTCACTGTTGGTAGGTGATCCCTACTAACTGCCCTGTCCATCCCTCAGCATCATATCCTTATAGAACAAATGTGAATTACCATTCCAATGAAAGTTCTATAATTGTTCCACCTCAGCCACCAAAAGTCTTCCTGGATTAACCTTTAAGAATCAGTTCAAGAATGAAATCACACTCATCACACATGCACTCAAATCCATTCAACCTCATCCAACTCACCCATCCCTGAAATTGGGGCACTCCTTCTGCCTCCCTTACAATGGCCTGGGATATCTTACCCCATGCTATCACCTTACTCTTGACAGTCAAGTTTGAACAGAAATCTTACATTGATTCTTCTTAGCACATTTTCTAATGAAAAAGCGCACACTACAAACTTTTGTAGTCTCAAAAAAACTTTGTAGTCAGGATAACCTTTTGACCCTAACCCTAACTTTGTAGTCTAAGTCCAAATTTTTTGGCATCTATCAGTAAACTTGGTAGTCCAAGTTTGACTTTTGTAGTCTTTTATGGTATATCAGTAAACTTTGCAATCTATATGTGACTCTTATAGTAGGGCATGCACCTTCCTTTTTTGGTCATTTTTCCCACAATACAATAATTGTAGCTGTTTCTTTTAGCTTTCTAAATATACTGAAATCATGTTATTTGGTTTTGTTTTCATGGAGAAAAACACCAAAAAAAAAAAAATGACACTTTTGAAATTCCATTACCTCATATCTCCACAACAGGAGCACTTCAGAACATAATTCCAACAGATTCAGGAAGCTACAGTGTAGGGCTACAATTTTCATTTTGACCTTTTTTGGTAATTGGTCATGTGACCATCATCCCAACATCCCATTGTATGGACCCTGATAGACCACAATGGCAACAACAACCACAACCACAATGCCCCTGTTTCCATCAACAAAGTGCCCACCAACAAGACCAAGCACACAAGCAAGGGGAAGAAGAGTGATGCCCCGATGAGTGTTGAAGCACCGCAAGGTGACAACAACAACCACCCAGCCCCCCTCTCAAAGGATGCTATGTACAAGGACACCACTGACCCCACCTCCTTCTCCAATGCCATCAACAACACTATGAGTAGCACCACCACTATCACCACCAACGTCCCCACACCCATGTCTACTGTAGAGACCTGTGGTGGGGCTGCAGGTGATATCCACCCTGTTAGCCCCACTGCTGGTCCTAAAGATTGGGTTGCACCTGATCAAGGTACCTTACAGTTTTTAGATATCATGTCACATAGTATTAATTTAAAAGCTTTAGACTCAGTTATGCACAGTCCACCTCCACTCAGTCAACTTGAGTTGGAGGGTGCATCTAGGACACATGGTGGCATATTCCGAGGTTGTGTTCTTGGCAATCAGCCCAACCTTGCAGATATGGACTCCACCAGTGATACAAGATCCCCTACTCAAGCAAGATTCACCTTTACTTCACCAGCAGCACTAATCCTGCAGATTGGGCCTTAAAGTCAATGTCTCGCCAGGTCTTAAAGCACCCTGTCACAACATCCCTCAAGGTCATCCTGCAACATATTGCTGAAAGACATTCCCCAGTTCAAAGTGAGTCAAGCCAGATACATACATCATATTGAAATATTAATTTATTAATTAGAACATAACTATTGTATCTATACATTTGAAGAGCCTGAAGACTGGTCTCCTCATGGCTATTATGAGGTTGTGCTGCATGATGATGATGAACTTACATGGCTTTTGATTGAAAATGAGTATATTTTATGACTTCTTGTGGTAAGTTCTCAATATTTTAAGTTACTCTCACTGTAAAATCCAATTTTATATTAGGTCACTGGTGACTCTGATACTAAGCCATCATCTCGTTTTCCATCTATTCCTCTTAGTGTGGTTTCTGGTTTTGTGTCTGCCTCTGCCTCTGCCTCTGCCTCTGCCTCTGGTTCTGGTTGTTCCTGAGACCCCTGACCTGGATGATCTGGGTGAAGAGTTTCTGTATGATAAAGATATTTTGAACAACCCTCTCTGGTATAACACTGCTGTTCAACTGGGCGTTGATTCTGCCTTGACTCATAGAAAGAAAGATACCAGTCTCCAGATGCATTATCGAAAGTATAATGCATATCAATCAGCTTGGGATCAGATCCAGTGCCTTACTAAAAAGCATCAATGGCCCTATCCCCAGTTTTTGAAAACTGAGTTGATTAATCTCTTTGGACGTTGTGGGATGTGGAACTCCCATACAGTTAAGGGAATGCAGGATATCTCACAGTTTCCAAAGATGCAGAAGTGGTTGGAACATGGAGATGATGAGTTTGAACCAACAGATGAGGATGTGTGGGGCATAGCCAAGTCTCAGTATACCTTTGTTGACTTGGCACTTTGGAAGAAGCAGGGAACGTTAAGGGATCCAAAAGGGACACAGAAGAAGAAGCTGGAGAAGGAAAAAACCAAAGGGCGTGAAAAAGAATGGAAGCAGAAGAGTAAGAAGGATGATTCAGATAATGAAGAAGGGGGGAGTTCAAAGAAAGGGAAATCTACTGGACAGTCAAAGGAAAAGTCTTCTGGGTCTGGATCTAAGTCACATAAGCAAAAGTAGGTTAATGTAAATATGCTGCAATGTATTTTGGAATCTGACATCTTGTAATATGGTTAGTATGCTTCTAGAATTTGTTTGGACTATTCTAGCCTGGACTTGGTCTATTCTGACTTCTAGCTTGGGATTTTGCATGATTATTCTGCTAAATCTGCCAACTGTTGTTGCATCTTCAGAAAATCAGCCTTTTCCTGATATTACATTTAAAGTCTTCAATGACTTCATATCCCAACACTTTAGTTCTCATGTATCTTTGGCAACAGTTCTTTTAGTGCTTTTTAGCTTAACAGAAAACCCAGATCTTCTTAATTTGCATAGCCGCCAGAAAACATCTCTGCTTCAAGGAGAAAACAAGTAAAGCACTTCTGGCTGGATTAAAGTGCTATCCTGAGCTCTAACAGAGCAATTGGGCAAAGACACCAAAACACTTTTCAAACACAACACTCTGTCAAAAGATTGGAATGTTGATACTGTGACAGATCCTATTGCATCAAAATTGGATCTTATGGCTGAAGTTTTGGAGCTTGTTTCTGTTTATTCTAAATCATCAACAAGAGTGAAGCACAAACTGATGACAGTTTCACATCAGAAAATTGCAGCTATTCATATCATCTGCCCATCCATCATGGAGTGTAATGAACCACATTGTAACCACTGGGCTTTACAACAGGATACCAGAACTTGAGATATTCCACAGGTTACTCTCATCAAAAGAACCACAATTTACAAGAAGGTCTATGTTCTATCTGGACTTTGCACTCATTGCAACACCAAGTACTATGCAGATCATAAAGGCATTGATCAGATATTAGCCAACAAAAAAGTGCAGTACTTGAACTCAGCAAAATATATGAAGATTGGCCAGTCAACATGGGTTGACTGCACCTTTGGAAATGCTGTAGTTAGTGGCATATACAGCTTCCATGCATCTGCTGCTGCCTATACCGATTACTGGAATAATGCCTTTGGTGAAGTTAATTTGAATCATATGGCACCTTTATCTTGCAAACACATCTGGCAAACTTTCATTCAGGAGTCCACTAGGGTTATTGCTGCTAATCAGAATCACAATTTAACTCTTAGTGAGTCTTCAACAATCAGTGCTGTAACACATGCAGCTTTCAGTCTGTTGGGACAACAAGGAGTCATTAGTGCATCTCAAGGACATGCATGTTGTTGATGGTATTGTTATGGGTCCAACTCACTGTGCATATCAGAATTGTGAAAATGAACTTCTCAATGCAAGAGGTGGGGCATTTTGTGCTATTCATGAACGTGAGCATGGAAATCAGTGCTGGATTATTGGTTGCAACCAAGATAGAGTTCCTTTGACTATGGCTTGCCAACAACACCAATGTGAATGGCAGAAGCATGTTCAGAGTTGTAGCCCTAGTGCTTTAGCTGGTGTTTGTAGAATGCTTCGGCAACCTGGAGAAAACCTACCTTGGCTTCCAAACCCAATCCAACATGGTCAGCGTTCACATGATAGTCCACCTCTTGCAGATTGGATTGTGAAAAACTACTTTAGTCCAAATCACTTTTACTGTGTTGAAACGTTATGTGCACCATGTGGAACAGTTATTGGTTGGGCAAAGTTTGCTTGATCTGAATCTCCTACCAACATTGTTGCTTTTCTCAACTCAATGTACTCCTCAGGAGTTCCTTGCCCTGCTTATATCTACATTGATAAAGCTTGTGTTGTGCTCAGACATATTCAGGCCTCTGGACAACTCGAAGACTGGTTTGAGACATCTTGTTTTCTAGTGGATTCCTATCATTATACCACCCACAAGGCAACTGATGAACTTTGTCATACTTGGTGCAATCCTGCACCAACTGATGGATCAGCACCAAATCTTGTAATTCCTGCAGTTGATAAATTTGGAAATGACTGCTTTCAATGAGCATTCAACACACAGGCATGTTTTTATTAATACCATATAATAATCTTTGTTTAATTCAAGTGATAGGCTTGTGAACAGTTAAACTCATGGCTTGGTGGTTTTGAATCAATTTTAAAATGCATGACTCCAGCCAACTTTGATTGGTTTTTACATTCTATGCTGTTCTACTACTCAGTGTTTGTTCTCAAAAAACAGGATATAAAACAAAGAAGGGCAGAAAACAGAGAGGTTGATGAAGAGAGTGAAGATGATGATGGTGTTGAATTTGAGGACTAGGTATTTTGAGGTTATCTAATCAGTGTAAAATAGCTCCAGAAGAGAATATTATGTGACAAAAAAAATAGCAGTTGTCTTGCAACAAGTTGAAATCCATCCTGTTAGTAGAAACTCTGACCAGAACTAGTGTTGCCACAGCTCTGCTAGCTGAGAGCCAGCTTATGTAAGCCAGCTAACAACACCAAACAACATGATTTCAACACATTGAGAAAGCTAATAGAGGGGCTACAATGGTTGTATTGTGGGAAATTTGACCCAAAAAGGAAGGTGTATACCCTAAATGGGAAATTGACTCTGACAGATGACAAAAGTGACTTATAGACTACAAAGTTTACTAATGGACTAGAAATCATAGCAAAAGACTACAAAAGTCAGACATAGATTACAAAGTTGTTTCATTATCTCTAGCTTCTGATTAGCACTTGAACAACTGCCTTGAGCCTTCACAAAGGCAGCCAATTGATGTGGAAGATATTGGTGTTGAATGTAGTGAAGGCTACAAAAAGCAATTCACCCATCAATACGTCTGTCTTGAGGATTGCATGCCTTGGTGCACGACGACTTAGTAGGGGGTGGCTGCTAATCGTTTAAAGGTCTTTTATTATCAAGAGGAGCACCAAACAATCCGTACAGTTCAACCTACAGAATATGCCCTACACATTGCGGCTGTCTCTTCGTCCTCAACGCATGCTTCAACAGTCATTGGAACCTTGAATCAAGACCTCCTCATCACTCTGCCCTACCCAGTTTCTGTGAAAAGCAGCAAAGCATCTTTCCCAGATAACTGCTCACTAGTATATTTCCTGACTGTCACTCCATTCACTTTCACATCTCAAAGTCTTCACTATCACTACTTCCCTGCCATTGAAGAACTTGACCCGATGGATTACAACGTGGTTCAGTACATTCGTTTCAATGCTTCCTTGGGCATCGTTCATGGGCACATCCACAAAAATCTGCTTGTAAGCTCCAATATACGCAACCTTGAAGCTTGGGCTCTTGCCACTCTCCCTCTCCACTAAGTTTTTCTTTTTAGTTTATTTTGATCATTGCCCCGAAATGATGGGGCCATCGTTTTAATTTTCTCCCTATTTGTGGAAGTGCCAAATGACATGTTCATGGCACTTCGCTTTTTCAATGTTTTCTTTCGTGTTTTGAACTTTATTGTGCATTTTAAATTTTTCTAGGCTCCAAGGTTTTTCTTTTATTCTTCAGGTCATTAAGAGCATTTTGAAAGATCCATTTGAACATCTACACAAGCGCCTGATGAGTGACCACGTGCACTGAAGAAGTCCCAGTCCAATGACACACTAATCAGCATCTTACCCTCGCATCGAAGGAGTCAAGCTCAGGACTTTATTTTCATACACACGACTCTTATTTCTTTTTTTAAATTTATCATGTTCTTGTTTACGACAAATCCTTGTGAGACTGTAGGCCTTACTTGAAGACTGGACGGTAGGGTCAAGAAGCCGACGACTGGGATGCTCGCGTTGAGGGCAGCAACGCGCACGTAAATAAGCCTCTCCCAGTGTTGAGCAACTCCCTGAGCAATTCCCAGTCCAAGAGTTTTTGTTTAATTTGTTCACTTCCCCAAATCATTGCATTTTTTTTCTTCTTTTCTTATTTTAGATTATTGGGGACAGGCAGCATGCGAGAATGTGTTGATTGCCTTGTGATTTTGATTTTTGTACTTAGGTGTTCTCCCACCTTGCAAATGGAATGCCTTTTTTCTTTTCCCCCACTTTTTACCTCTCACAGTTAGTTTCAACATTTGACCCTTTTGGATCACTTCCCCTCTCTTCAAAAACTCCCTCCATCCCCTACTAAGTCGTTGTGCACCAAGGTGTGGCAATCCTCAAGACAGACGTATCAAGCGCATTCGCAAACTCACGCCACTGTTTAAGCTTTTAAAGTCGTTGACTACACTAAGTACTACTTTAAGCCGTCCCTTTGTCTATTGTTACCTTTCTTTCTCTCTTTCGCTCTCGTTTTCACATAGACGACCAGTACTCTGTCCCCTGCTTTGAACTAACGTTCTTCCTCACAGGTGGAGAGCTGATGTTTGTCAGGAATATCAAATCTATGTGCAAGAGATAGGTGCTCTCCACCAGGCACATGCAAAAGCACATTCCAATCACAGGATTGACTCATTCTTTGCAAGAAAGTACCTCCATTTCTTCATTGGGAGGCTGAGATATATTTGAAATCTTTTTACAGATCTACATGTGCTCTTGAAGAAAGGGAAAGGCCAGCCCTTAATAAAAGTCTGCTTCCCAACCCTCCCAGAAGGCCCATTATTAAAGAAATTTGCAACAACCCATTAAGTGCCTTTAGTGGATTTGGTCATCACTGTGCCAATGACTTTCTTTTCTTAAATGCAATATTTTCAGGCATGCCATCTTACCTCATCTGCTCAAAAGATGACTTCTATGAAGCTTTTAAAGATGCTATCTATTCAGGGCAGTTAGCAGGAATCACCCACCAACACTGAGAGCCCTGAACATACAAACAGGCCATAGTTGATGGTGCCTGCTGATGGGCCAATAAGAGACAATAACCTGGTGTTGATGAATTGGCTGATGCAGTCCCATAAATAAGGTAATGAAGGGTCAGCTGGCAATGTATATTTAGCACAGCCAGATCAGCAGGAATTATACCTGGAGAGTGAAGGACAACTATTTGTATATCGGCTGATGGAAGATAGCTACGCAGGATCGGTTGACAGATATGAATGTTCCTGGGTTGGTGATCAGCTGAGGGTCTTAAATTCTGATTAGCAGAGTCAGCTGGTGGGACCCACATTATTGTAGTCATGGCTTGGCTGATCAGTCCAGAAAATGGATACTGCTACTGAGTCAACCCTGGAAACTGAAAATTTATAAACATGGGATCAGCCAATGTTTGAGCCAGACCGGGGTTCCATGCCTGGTTGAAATGTCCAACATGTGGTATGTTTACAGGAAAAGTGACTTTCCCAGATGATTTAATATTAAATTGTTGAAGTACTTTAGCTGGTGCCATGTCCAGATGCAAAATAACCAAGCAGACAAGTGAATTAAATCAGTAAAGACACCCAGGCTGCACATTGGGTGGTGCAGGTGATTAAATTAGTAAGTTGAAGTCATGCAGCTGTTGCTGTGTTTGAGTAAATGATCACTGAGCAAACAGGTGAATTAAATGCCCAGGCTGCACATTGGATAACAGAGCCAATTTCATTTTAAATTGTTGAAGTACTTTGGCTGGTGCCGAGGCCAGGTGGAAAATAACTGAGCAGTGAAGTGAATCAAATTGATTACGAGTCCTCTGAGTTTATGAAGAGACTCGTTTATTCCCCAGGATCTCGAGACATTTTTCAGCACGGTAATGCTGAAATTTGACTTTCTCCCATGAAAGTGATTTCTTCCCACGATCAGCTGCCTTTTCAGGAAGTGTGTGGGTATCCGAACAAGCCCTCGATCACAGAAAATGGGGCATATTGAGGCCCTGGGGAGTTGTGAGCATATGGGCAAAAAAGCGAAAATACACACTGACCTAGCTCCACGAGACCTCAACCGTTTTGTAAGCGGTTTTGGGGAGCGTCTTCACGGAGTGTGGGGGTATCCAAACGAACCCTCGACCATAGAAAATGAAGCAGATTGAGGCCCTGGGGAGTTTTGAGCAGATAGGCAAAAAAGCGAAAATACACACTCACCTAGCTCCACGAGACCTCAACCGTTTTATAAGCGGTTTTGGGGAGCGTCTTCACGGAGTGTGGGGGTAACCGAACGAGTGCTTGATCACAAAAATCGAAGCAGATTGAGGTCCTGGGAAGTTGTCAGCACAAGGGGAAAAGGAGCGAAAAGACAAACTTACCTAGCTCCATGAGACCTCAACCGTTTGGTACGCGGCTTTCGGGAGCGTCTTCACGGAGTGTAGGGGTATCTGATTGAGTCCTTGATCGCAGAAATTGAAGCAGATTGAGGTCCTGGGGAGTTGTGAGCATAAGGGCAAAAGAGCGAAAATGGAAACTGACCTAGCTCCACAAGACCTTAACCGTTTTTGTAAGCAGTTTTTGGGAGCGTCTCAGCGGAGTGTAGGGGTATCCGAACGAGTCCTTGATCACAAAAATCGGCACAGATTGAGGTTCTGGGGAGTTGTGAGCACAAGGGCAAAAAAGCGATAATAGAAACTACCTAGCTCCACGAGACCTTAACCAATTTGTAAGCGGTTTTTGGGAGCGTCTTAGCGGAGTGTAGGGGCATCCGAACGAGTTCTTGATCACAAAAATCGACGCAGATTGAGGTACTGGGGAGTTGTGAGCACAAGGGCAAAAAAGCGATAATAGAAACTGACCTAGCTCCACAAGACCTCAACCGTTTTGTAAGCGGTTTTTGGGAGCGTCTTAGCGGAGTGTAGGGGTATCCGAACGAGTCCTTGATCACAAAAATCGGTGCAGATTGAGGTTCTGGGGAGTTGTGAGCACAAGGGCAAAAAAGCGATAATAGAAACTACCTAGCTCCACGAGACCTTAACCATTTTGTAAGCTGTTTTAGGGAGCGTCTCAGCGGAGTGTAGGGGTATCCGAACGAGTCCTCGATCGCGAAAATCGAAGCAGATTGAGGTTCTGGGGAGTTGTGAGCATAAGGGCAAAAAAGCGATAATAGAAACTGACCTAGCTCCACGAGACCTCAACCGTTTTGTAAGCGGTTTGGGGGAGCGTCTTAGCGGAGTGTACGGGTATCCGAACAAGTCCTTCATCACAAAAATCGATACAGATTGAGGTCCTGGGGAGTTGTGAGCATAAGGGCAAGAAAGTGATAATAGAAACTGACCTCGCTCGACGAGACCTTAACCGTTTTGTAAGCGGTTTTTGGGAGCGTCTTAGCGGAGTGTAGGGGTATCCGAACGAGTCATTGATCACAAAAACCGACACAGATTGAGGTTCTGGGGAGTTGTGAGCATAAGGGCAAAAAAGCGCAAATGGAAACTGACCTAGCTCCCCGCAACCTCAACCGTTTTGTAAACGGTTTTTGGGAGCATCTTCACAGAGTGTGGGGCTATCCAAACGAGCTCAAGATCATGAAAATCGAAGCCGCGTTGACAGAGAACTTTCATTGTGTTTGGACTAGCCAAGACGGCAATGTACCATTCCACCAACAAACTACACACAGCCACATGAGCAAGAGTCAAGACACGCATTACAAGTTGACCAGATCCCCACCCAAATGAAATATTGCTGTGAGATGAATATGGTAGACATGTGGCACTCGAATTGTTTGGACTGGCCAAGACAATGACAAGCATGCAAAGGAAACAGACAAGATGTGGTAGATAGATACATTGCACAAATCGTTTGGACTGGCCAAGACAACAAAGAGTGCAAGACAGCAAAGCAAACAGCACACCACCTGCTTTGGATGTGGCATTATGTGTGTCGCATTTGGATTGTTCAAGACGATGACCATGCTAATGTGGCATCACAGAATACTCTGTGTTGTGTTTGGATTAACCAAGACGACAACAACACAATGGATGTGGCATCACAGAATGCTCTGTGTCATGTTTGGATTGACCAAGACGATGACAACAGGGTTTGTACTTAGCAAGCAGAAGTTGACGTTGAGTCTTCGGAAGTATCCGAAAATGACGTACTTCCCTTGCGGGCTACCCTCAAAATCAACCATAGCCCGCAAGGGAAGTATGTCATTTTCGGATACTTCCGAATTGTCACGTTTCGTGTGTCCTCTTCTGCAAAGACTCTCCCGTCTATTTTTGCCATCCGCTCATTATCATCTTGGCCAGTTCAAACACTTTGAGTGTGTTGTTATGAGTCCTCTGAGTTTAGAAAGAGACTTGTTTATTATTATCTGGTAACTCGCAACCACATTTGGACTGGCCAAGATGATGGTAGCTAGCTAGAGAGTCAGAACAAGGGTGATGCATGTGCAAAATGCAAGTGACAATGTTATCTGCAAATGTCATTATTGGGTTTGGACTAGCCAAGACCACACTGACATAGCCTCTACAGAACACACATTTTAGTTCATTGGGTTTGGACTGGCCAAGACCACAATGAAGGCAACAGTTAACAGGACACATATACAGGTGCAACTTGCTGAACACTATTTGCAGTGGATTGGATAAGGTTGTATGGTGAGGATACATGTTGTGAATGTGAAAGTACATATGCATGTTGTATATGAAACTGTTTGTATTTGTTTCAAACCATGTGATATCACGTGGGTTCAACTTCAGCATACAGAAACCAAAGTCTGCTGTAGAGTATAAAATTTAATTTCGGACTATTTATTTATATTTACCTTCAACTATTCTCAATGAACAATAATCCTACAAATAAGGAGTGCATACTGCAAAAAAGACCGTGTCATTTGGACCAGAATTGGCAGAGCTACATAGAAATCTTTATTTTCGCAAAAATGATGACTAATCGAGTCACTTTCCTAAGTGTTGGAAATAGCCGAAAATGATGTACTTCCCTTGCGGGCTACCTTCAAAATCAAAGGTAGCCCGCAAGGGAAGTACATCATTTTTGGAGATTTCTGATGCTTACAAATCCAGCCTATACACATTATATTAGCTGTAAAGGGCTTGCTGCTTGCGACAATGAGCTTAGGGTGTTGCTCACTGTTGGTGGCGATGTCGGGGGTCGTTTTCAGGGTCCAGGGCGCATTTCTAAATAAGGAAATGTGCGCATTTTCAGATGTAAAATAGCAATAAAATAGCAGAAAAATCACAAAAATCACAAAAAATTGAGGGTAGTCTGGTAATGATGTTGGAGTTTGTTTTCAGGGTTCAGGGCACATTTCTAAATAAGGAAATGTGCGCATTTCCAGATGTAAAACAGCAATAAAATAGCAGAAAAATCACAAAAATCACAAAAAATTGAGGGTAGTCTGGTAATGATGTTGGAGTTTGTTTTCAGGGTTCAGGGCACATTTCTAAATAAGGAAATGTGTGCATTTTCAGATGTAAAATAGCAATAAAATAGCAGAAAAACAGAAAAAAATTGAGGGTGCTGCTTACTGCTGGTAATGATGTTGGAGGTTGTTTTCAGGGTCCAGGGTATATTTCCAAATATGGTAATATAGCCAACAATAGCCAGAAAATCAGAAGAAAAAATGGAGGATAGTGGTGATAACCTTGGGTAATGTTGTCAAGGTTCAGAGGCTATTCTCATCATGGTAATATAACCAGAGATAGCTAGAAAATAGCCAGAAAATCAGAAAGAAATGAGGGATGGTGCTTATTGCCAGTGATAACCTTGGGTAACATTGTCAGAGTCCAGAGTCTAGTTCCAAATAGAGTAATATAGACCCAAAAATCAATACTTTACCCTCCCCAGGTTATTCCATGTGGAATCCATGGAATGGGGGGTGGACTGAAGAAATTCCAGATGGATTCCATGGAATGGTGGATGGATTCCATACTTTTTCCACATGGATTCCATACTTTTTCCATGGTTTTTCCATACCTTTTCCATACTTTTTCCATACTTTTTCCATGGTTTTTCCATGGTTTTTCCATACTTTTTCCATGGTTTTTCTACATGGATTCCATACTTTTTCCATATGGAATCCATATGGAATGACTTCATGGAATAAACATCTTACACTTAACATAGTCTGTTGTTGAATTGATTAACATAATACAAAAATTTGAGCCTTTATCTAATAAAATCAGATTACATATTATCATCACTACCATCATCATCACTATCATCACCATCACCATCATCTCCTTTTTTCATCTTTTCTTCCCTCTTCTTTATCTTCTCAAGAACATGTCGGGTATGATAGAATAGCATTGCATGCAAAAACCAATTGAAGTTGTCAACAGTCATCCGTTTTAAAATAGAATCAAATCCACCAATCCATCCATTCAATTGTTCACATGCTTGAGTATTGAATGCTCTTTTCAGATATTTTTCCCCATCTTTTGTCTCTGCTTCAATAACCAAGTTAGGTTCTGATCCATCAAGAGGAGCAGGGTTGCAATATTTTCGGCAGATCACATCTGTAGTGCGATGATTGATGTAATGATATGCATCAACCATAAGTCTTGCACCATTCATCCCAGCTTCCATTTTGAATGCTTGTTCTAAGAACCAGACATGCCTTATCAATGCATATATAATCTGGTCTTGTACTTTCATCTGGAAATGTATCTTCCATAAACTTTAGAATGTTTGTTGGTGACTCAGCTTTTGCAAACTTGACCCATGCAATGACAACACCACAAGGTGCAACAATTGTTTCCACACAATAATAGCGCTTTGGACTGAAATAGTTTTTGTTTTCTACTTCAGGAGCTTCCTCATCATGAGGTTGAACATTTCTGGGAACTTCTGGATTCCAGGCAAGATTTTCATTTGGTCGATTTAGCATTCGTCGTACCCCAGCCAAGCTTGACTTTGATCGAGACTGTCTATATTGATGCCAGTCATTGCGATGTTCATGACAAGCTTGAGTTCCTTCAATCTTGTTATTTTGACAATCCTTAACACGACAACGATTACGAAATTCTCTTTCATGGGTCTGACAAAATGATTCTCCCTTTCCACGAGCATTTGTAAGGGGTTTCGTACAATTATCAAATGCACAATGAGTTGGTCCCATAACAATGCCATCTATTACGACCATGTTCACCATGGCTGGTTGGCTTCCAGTATCAACATCCATTGGGTCATCTGATTCTGCTAAATTTTGCAGTTCTTCAGCAGCTGCAGGGTCCAATTGAGGTACAGCTTGATTTTCATCAACACCAAGAACAGCTGCTGCATCATTGGCAGCAGGTAGAAAATCTGCAACTGCCTTGCGTTCTTGAGTACACTCAGAGCAGGTGTGTTTGTCAGACAGCCTCATAGCACCACCTTCACCAAGAATAGCAAATGCATCATGAGTGAGATCATCAATTGATGGATTATCATTCGTTTCAAACATGACTCCTGATGCTTGAGCAATGGTACGAACAGTTTCATGAAGAAATGCCTGCCAGATTTGACGCCTTTCAATTTTGAGTGACCCTTGCTTTCCATAGCTGTTGGTCCAAAATTCAGCATAAGCAGAAACTGATGCATGAAAGCTGTATGTTCCATTAACAACAGCATTTGAAAAACACCGGTCAACATATAGAGATTTTCCAAGTTTTAAATATTTAGCATTGTTGAGGTACACTCGTCTCCGATGACCTCCAACTTGAGGATAGTTTTCATGATCAGCAAAATAGTGAGTTTTGCAATTAGAACATTTTCCACTCAGAACAACAACATCTTTAAAGATTTCAGAACTTTTAATAAGAGTTGTTGTGGCAAGGTCATTAGGATCTGAGTGTTGCAAAATGGCACGGCCTTGACATTTAATATCTGAACAAACATTTGATGGTGGGCAAATTATCATGATTGCCTGAATTTCCTTCTTTGAAATTGGCTGAAGTTTTTGAATTAGCTTTCCATCACTCCCAAAGGAATTGAGACCCAATAAATCAGCAAAGTTGTTAAGCTTCATTCCAATGTTGACTGTAATTTGATTTTCAGGCATTAACTTCAAATTCTCTGACTGTTTAAACAGAGTTTTGAGTTTTGGTTTTGGAGTCTGCTTTTCAACTTCACGAGCCAGTGATTTTATCCACGAGCTCAGATTAACCCGATTTTCATCTGAAAGTTGGGGATTTTGCTGGCGTCGATGCAAATTTAATAAATCTGTATTTTCCAATATAGTAGACAACAGCATTAACACAGTTGCAAGTGTTATTTTTGAGCTGAAATTTTGTGCAATAAAATCATTGAACACTTTAAATGAAATATCTGGAAATGCTTGTTCACTTGGCATAGCATTGGCACCAGGACACAAAAACATCACAACTATCAAGGGACCAAGCATTTGTAGAATTGTGAACAAGTGTAAAATTGCAACAGTCACCCAGTAAGTTGGAAGCATCTGGAGTAGTTGATCACTGAAGAAAAAAAAACAGAACACTGATAAACACATTGATACAAGTACAAAAAAAATCCAAACAAGTCCAAAATCTACCTACCCAGCAACCTTCTTCTTCTTGTGACTCTTTTTCTTGCTATCAGCCTGCTCTGACTCTACTGCTTTCTGATTTCCTTTCCCAACACCTGACCCTGATGCTGACCCTTGCTTCTTTTCCTTCTCCTTTGCACCCTTTGTAGATTTTACAGCAGATCTCATAACAGGCTTGACTGCCTTCTTGCCTTTCTGCTTCTTCAACCATTCTCCCAAGTCTGCAATAGTGTATCTGGACTTTGTGGTGCCCCAAAGGTCAACATCTGATTTCCTATCAGAATTACCCTCCAACCAGGCCAGCATATCTTCATAACCCTCTGCCATTGGAAAGACCTTGACATAAGAGTTATGCCAGGTTGTTTTGGCTACAAAAAGCCCAATAAGCTCAGTCTTGTTTGGGTACTTTCCAAGCTCTGCTGGCCATTTGCGTTCAGCAACCATATCAGAGATTTTTGCCTGAATCTCATTGATGTGTGCATAGCGTTGATACATAACCTGCAAAGTTGGGTTTGTATTATAGCAAAGAGAATCATTGATGGTTAAGCCAGCTGCTTTGAGTTTATGAAGCAAACTCTCATCAACAGTGCGTTTGGAGCCCAAGGGCACAGAAATGTCCATGGGAGTCTCAGGATGAGAATGGGAATCAGATAATGCAGAACGGGACTCAGATAATGCGTAATGAGACATGGGCCCAGAAACATGAGTTGAAGGGGGGTAAGAAGAGCCAGTAGAAAATGAAGACCTGTTAGGAAGGCACTTTAATCATAAAATGAGAAATAAAGGCAATAAATAATAATAATAAAACTTACAAATAAAATATGACATTCATTATCTTTATTAGATTCAAGACTTTCATTCTCTGTCAGAATGTTTTCATATCGACCCAGTAAGTTCCATTGCCAAGATCCAGACAAGTTTGATTGGGCAAAAACATGAGCAGCTTCAGAAGTAATTAGTAAACTCAATATATTGGATATTTTACTTTACATACCTGTGACACTATCAAGCCTAGTAGCAACTTTCTTTAAAACAACAGCAGATTCAAGAGGCAGAACAGTAGAGACACGAAATACAGTGTTGGCATGCAGTGAAGAATCAGGGATGACATTCAATTTGACTGGGTCATCATAAACCAGGTAAGCAAAAACTTTATAATCAACAAGAGCAGAGCCTGCAAATAAATTGTCGCCAGAGTGAACTTTCGGAAAATCAGCATAGTTCAAGACATTTCCAAATGCCTTTCCACGTAGAAGACCCCCCATGGTGCGTGATGACCCTAATGCAGGTGGGCTGCCTCCTAAGTCCATTTCAACATCTGTGATAAGTTAGAAATTTCAAGTTTTAAATTTTGAAATGTTAAAATACCCTGATCATAATGAGAGGCATGTTGAGCTAGAGTAACTACTATACATACATATACATATAAGAAAAGACAAAGGGAAAACAAATTTATTTACCTGAGTCATGCACGTCATTGGTGTTAACGGCATCGTTGGCGCCTCTGGTCTGGGTGTTGTCGTTGTCATTGTCTTCGTTGCGGATGTTGGCGTGGGCGTTGTCGTTGTCTTCGTTGTGGATGTTGGCGTGGGCGTTGTCTTCGTTGCTGGTATTGGCGTGGGTGTTGTCGAAGGTGTTGGCATGGGCACTGGGGTTGTCGTTGCTGGCGTTGCCGCTGGTGTTGTTGGTGTTGCCGCTGGCGTTGTTGGCGTTGCCGCTGGCGTTGTTGGTGTTGCTGCTGGTATTGGTGTTGGCGTCATCTTCGTTGGCATCGTCTTCGTTGTCGTCCTCATCCCCGTTGCCGCTCTTGTCATTGTTGCCGCTGTTGTCGTTGTTGCCACAGTTGTCGTCGTCCCCGCTGTTGTCGTCCCCGCTATTGTCGTCGTCCTGGCTGTTATCGTCGTCTTCGCTGTTGGCGTTGTTGCCGCTGTTGTCGCTGTTGTCGTCATTTTCGCTGTTGCTGCTGTTGTCGTCATTTTCGCTGTTGCTGCTGTTGTCGTCGTTGGCGCTATTGGCATCGTCCCCGTCGTTGTTGTCCTCACTCTCAGAGGTGGAGCTGTCGTTTTCGTTGGCACCGGTGGGGTCGTTGTCACTGGTGTCGGAGGTGTCGTGTTCGTCGCCCACGCGTTCGTTGTGAGTCTTCATGGGGGGATCGTCATCGGGACGACGCTCCCTGGCGCTAACGATGGTCGGTGGGGCACGCATACGGGATGCAGTGGTATCGCGTATGCGTTCGGGGGGGGCAACGGCAATGCCGCTTTCGACGAGCTTTCGCTCGGCCCTGTAGAGGTCAATAGAAATTTTTTTTATAAAAAAAGAGGGGAGGGGACATGCTCACGGGGTGAGTTTGGTGGGAGGGGCCTGGCTAGCGTCCTCCGCAGCCTTCTGGGCACTTGTTTTCCTGCAAACAGCGTTATTGATGGTCATCGATGGCAGGGAATCGACGTCGATGGGTTGCGTACCTTGGCTTTTTCGCCCTCTTCGCCTTCGCCTCCTTCCCCCCTTTTCCTTTCTTCCCCGTCTTCGTTCCTTTCATCTCCTCGTTCGTCGATTCAGGTTGTGCGGGCTCCCCCGGGTCTTCCTGGTGCTTTTTCTGGCGCTTGCTCGCCTGGTCACCAGCGTTGGACGGCCCTCGCTTACGAACGGGTGTGTGGGCATGTACGTGGCCGCTACGCGAAGCCTTGTCGTCGGCGCGTGTACGAGGTGGCATGGATTCGATGTCGTGGATGGTGGTGGGGTGGTTGATGGTGGTTGTAGTCAGAAAGAAGAGACGTGGCAATGTGTGACCCACAGTTACCACGTTTGGGATGCTACAGACCGTGGGCCGCGTCCGTGGGGATATATTTCCCTTCGTTTTCATATCTAACAAAGCTAGTATGGCTCAGTTTGCTAGAGCGCTCGTCTGTGTCCAAGTGGCCTAGAGTTCAATCCTTCGAAAATGCAAAATTTATTTTTTTACTATATATAGTAAGGACACTATAAATACTACTCAGTTACTATTCAATGGTTTCTAGTACTGTTTATATGTATTCTAATGGTGCAATGGTCATGGAATCCATGGAATCCATATGGACTTGTTGCATCGAATCCACATGGACTTGTTCCATGGAATCCATTGGACTTGTTCCATGGAATCCAGTGGAATCCATGTAAATTCCATATGGAATTAATCATTCCATCATCATTCCACATGGATTCCATGTTGTCCATGGAAGAAGAAATTGGCTGGGATCTCAGCCAACATTCATTCCATGGAATCCATATGGAATTATCCATGGATTCCATACGGAATAACCTGGGGAAGGTGAAGACCTCCCAAAAATAGCCAGAAAATAGCTAGAAAATCAGAAAAAAATGGGGGATGGTGCCCACTGCAGTGATAACATTGGGTAATCTTGTCAGGGTCTAGTTCTATATATGGTAATATATCCAAAAAAAGCCAGAAAACTGTTATAAAATCAGAAAGAAATGGAGGATGGTGCTTAGATATCATTGGGTAACATTGTCAGGGTCCAGAGTCTAGTTCCAAATATGGTAATATAACAAAGAATAGCCAGAAAATGGGCAAAAAATCAGAAAAAAATGGTGGATGGTGCTCATTGCTGCGATAATGTTTGGTAATGTTGTCAGGGTCAAGGGTCCAGCTCCAAATATGGTAATAGATCCAAAAATTGCTGGAATATAGTGGAAAAATTGAAAAAAAAAAGAAAGTTTGAATGGTATGTAGAATGTCAGGCACTACCTTCAGAGTCCATACCAAAAAAGAAAATATCATCTACTTTGACCAAAAACTGGAGAAAACCAAGCAAATAATAACTTTGTCTATTACAGCCTATTGGTAATGGGATGATGGGATGATTGTAACATGATCAGTTACCAAAAATAGTCAACAGATGGAAGTTGTAGCCCTACACTGAAAGTGCTCCTGTTGTAGAGATAATCTAACTTTGTAGTCTATGTCTGACATCTGCAGTCTTTTATTGTATATTAGTAAACTTTGTAGTATAAGTTTGCTAAAGTGTTCAGGGTATAGAGCAGACATCCAAATATGGTAATCCATTAAAAATAGTCATAAAATCTGTGAAAATTGAAGGATGGTGCTTATTGTTAGTAATGATGTTGGGTAACAGTTTCAGGCTCTAGGGTAGATTTCCAAATATGGTAATCTACCTGCATATAATGAGAAAATAAGAAAAAAATAAGAATAGAAATGTTTTTTATTGATGGTGATGATGCTGGGGTAATTTGTTTAGAATCCAGAAGAAGACTTATATAGGAAGATTTACTGGTTTGTGATAAAAATGTACCCAGAAAGACAGAAAAAAGGAGAAAAAGTAGAAATTGGTTTCTATTGCCTTTGCAAAAAAAGGAGGACTTGTTTCTGCCATGCTTGCAATGGCCTCTAACACAAGTAAAAGTGCCTGGTCTGCATCTTGGATAATAGAACCGATTCAATGTTGAATTGTTGAAGTACTTTAGCTAGTGCTGAGGCCAGGTGAAAAATAACCAAGCAGACAAGTGAATTAAATCAGTAACAATGCCTGGGCTGTGTCTCACATAATAGAACCTGTTTAATATTAAATTGTTGGAGTACTTTGGCTGGGTGGAAAACAACCAAGCAGACAAGTGAATTAAATTGGTAACAATGCCTGGGCTGTGTCTTGGATAATAGAACCTGTTTAGTATTAAATTGTTGTACTTTGGCTGGATGGAATACAACTGAGCAGACAAGTGAATTAAATTGGTAAAGTGCCCAGGCTGTGTCTCATCAATCTGCAGGTGTTCTGGCACTGAGATATCATGTTATGTGTTCCATAACCTATGTACTACCAATGCAGGTGGATCAATGTGAAATCCGGAACCTTCTAGAACCTTCTAGAATATTCAGCTGATTGCTGCTTTCATGATGAACAACTGCATATACATGAACAAACATATCACATATGGTCAACTTTTGGCAGGGTCTCAGCTACATTTACTCATTCCTCAGCACTCCAATGGATTCTACAACTCTCACCTGTTGTATAAGGCTTGGGCCTGGCCTCCAAGACAATGCCAACAAGAAGAACTGCCCACTGGAATACAAACTGACTGTTCCCAGGAAGAATCTGCAGCTGCTCAAAAGGAATGAACTTGCACACCCAAGATATGACAACTACCTGGTGTTCTTCAAAATACCAACATCATGTCTTGTTGTCAGCTTTGGCCATGATACAGCTGCCCTATGGGCCCTGGTAAAAGAAGCACAGGGTGACTCCAACAATGTCAGCTTAGTAAGTCACCCCAAATCATTCTACTTGTCACTCAGTCTCCCCAGATTTTGGAGAAAATTACTCCTGATATCCCCACTGATGGAATGTTTCAGAAAATCAAAAATAATTGGAATTTGTGCCATGTGAAGGTCCACAATAAGCAGCTCTCCATCAGCTGCAACCTGGATGCTACATGTACTGGGCATGGTTGCATCAGTGCATTGGGCAAATTATTGAAAACAGTGTTCCACCTCTGAAAGCCAAATGGCAGCATTGATTTTGCAGAGCCTTACTGCTACCATATCGAGGAGGGGCTTGTCTTGTCCAATACAGCTGCTGTGGAGGTACCACTGCCTCCATCAGTCGACAACCCTACCACCAGAGATGAATCAGATGTAATTCAAGAGCTGGTGAGATGTCCTTGTTTTGATTTCCCACCAGCATTCTAATTAGATCAGGGTTCAATGAGTGCAGCTATGGTATTTGTGGATGCCTTTCTGAAAATGGGTCCAGATGAGGTGAAAGTCACACTGGAGGACAAAGACCCAGCTTTCATGAAGGACATGCAAAATATATTCACTCTTATCAGCACCAAAAGCTCCCAAAGGCTGGTTGGCACAGGACCGGACCACAGCACATCAAAAATTGGTATGGTACTTGGATTTTCAATTTCACAGCTGAGAAAGGTACAAACTCCCTCATCCCCTTCTCCACCTCTCTCTATCTAGTATCAATGCTTGTTGTTTGTATTCTAGATACCTGAGCACAGGAATACTGTTGCAATTATTGATCTTGCCACTTATTGTGGCATTTAGAGTACTTACTGTCTAAAATAGATAGTATAGGGTGACAAAAGAATTGCATGGCTGGAACTAGCCAACACTTGCAAAATGGTACATTCTTCAGCTTTACAAATGATGGCAGCACCATGGATGTTGGTCACATGACCAATTACCAAAAATGGTCAAAAATGAAAGTTATAGCCCTACACTGTAGCTTCCCAAATCTGTTTGAAATGTATTCTGAAGTGCTCCCATTGTGGAGATATAAGGTAAAGGATTTTTAAAAGCATTGCATTTTTGTTTTGTTTTGTGTTTTTCTCCATGAAAACCAAACCAAACAACATAATTTCAGTATATTTAGAAAGCTAAAAGAAAGGGCTCCAATTATTGTATCGTGGGAAGAATGACCAAAAAAAGAAGGTGCATGCCCTAGAAAGAAATTGACACTGATAGACTATAAGAGTCTACTGTAGACTACCAAAAAGTCAGACATAGACTACAAAGTTTACTGATAGACTACAAAAGACTACAAAACTCAGACGAAAAACCTCCAACACCCACACGAAAAACACCTGCCACCCACAAAAACACCCACCGCCCACATAAAATGCCCACTGCCCACACGAGCAACACCCACCACCCACACAAAACACAACACCCACTGCCCGTGAAGCAACATCCACCGCCCATGAACAAAGATGAGCATGAACAGACAAGGGCAAGGGCAAGCCCAGGTGAGCTTCTCCTTTCTCCTTTCATCATCCCCCTTCTCCATTGCTCCCCCCTCCACCATCCCCCATTGCTCCCTCCATCAATCCCCTTACCCCTTCATAGCTCCCCCTCCCTCACTCCCTCCCTCAAACCCCATTCCCATCACTCCCTCCTCCCTCACTCTGCACCACACCCTCTCTCACATCCCCTCCCTCCGTCCCACTCCATTTTCCACCAGTCTCACCTCCCTCCATCACTTCCCCCTCACTTCATCACTCTATATCTATACCCCT
The DNA here is from genome assembly GCA_018417955.1 of Laccaria trichodermophora. Classification (NCBI taxonomy): domain Eukaryota; kingdom Fungi; phylum Basidiomycota; class Agaricomycetes; order Agaricales; family Hydnangiaceae; genus Laccaria; species Laccaria trichodermophora. Next base: position 755,217 of record JACTVC010000024.1, read on the forward strand.
CCCTCCACCCTCTCCCCCTAATATTGTATGTAGTAAAATAAAATTGTGTAGTCTTATTCAATACACCTTTGTACTTAATTTTACCAGTATTGTGTGGAATTGGAACATATTCCACCTGAATTCCATATGGAAAAAGTATGGATTCCATCAGCTATTCCATAAAAAAGTATGGATTCCATCCCCAGAAAGCATGGATTCCATCAGCTATTCCATGGAATCTATCCCCTGAAAGTATGGAATCCACATGGATTAAGCTGGGGAGGGTAAAGTACAGATACTATGGTACATCTGCAATTTTCACAAAATATTTTACAGTTTTGTATGTATCTGTGTCAGTTTTTGATCTAAAATATGATCTTAAGTGTGTTTTGAAGGGTTATTATGTAGCTACAAAAGACAATGGTGTATCTTTCAATTAGGATGGCCAAACTGAATATGGGTTCAATGATCTCAGGTGGGTGTATCATCCTGTGACAAGTTCTGGGTACCTGATGTTCAGCTCCATCTCAAACACAGTTCCAATGTAAGCAGTCCCTAGAATGCACAAAGGACCACCTAAGCCAAAAGGCAGAATAACTGAGAAGTTATATTCTCAGCCAGTGCATCCTATATATGATACAGTATGGGAACTGTAGTAATCCTGCCATGATTACATCCAACTTTGCATTGAGAGTGAAACTCCTGGAGATCAGTTGATACCATATCAATAAGTGGTGCATATGAGGCCTCAAGATTGACAATGTATGGCATACACCTGAGCAGGGAATCATCAACAACTGAGCATTCATCTGGAATGACCATCAGTTCATACTTGTTTAAAGGCCCAGAAGCAGGGATCTGGAAGCAAGGTTCCATATTGCTGGCTACACATCCACCACCTGGTGTGGAAGCTACAGGGATGTCATCCCTGGAATTTGCATGAGACACTGGTGTCTTGGATGCAGCTGAGATGTTTGGAGAATGAATTGAGGATGAAATGGTGAAAATTATTGCAAGTGTCCCTGAATTGTCTTGCTCTGCAGGATCACTTGGCACAAATGGCTGCTTGTTCAGAGTAGACAGAAAATAGGGGAGCTCAGAGTTGAAAAGAGCGATGCTTATAGATCCTGATTGTTGCTGGTCGATTGTAACGCACGTGACACTACTGTAATATTCGGTCAGCCTTTGACTTTCATTTAGTATGCCTCTTTAAACACAATCTGAAGGCTTAATTAATTTATGTAGTCTTGCTAGACAGTCCTCATATCCTTACAATGACACTGGAGAGAGCTTCCAGAGCTCCCACTGCCTTTTTTAAATATGCATGGCATTCAAAATTGGTTTCAAGCACAAATACTTTGAATCATTGTCTGGAACTCTGCAGACATAACAATGAAATTTCAGAGTGAGATTATGATTTTTGTTAGGTGTAATCTACACTGGAGACTCCAGTTTGCAAGGCCAAGTGAATTCAGCATAATCTTGAAGCTCCTCACATGATCTTATGGCTTTTAGCATCGAAATTTATACTAAAACAAAGCTATAAACGAGGGCTTTCAAAACATGTGGTCTAAAACATTGTCAGTGCTGCTGTTGGAATATTATTCCTCAATGAGTGAATGTGCACTGAGATGTGACAAGTGTTATTTCGGTGACATATCGGTGACACACGACAAACGACCGCTGACAATCAACCTCCATAAGTGTCGCTCCTTTCAACTCTGAGCTCCCCTAATTACTGCAGTCATGACATTCCTCTTTTTCCCCTGAAGAAGAGGATAACCAAAGAGGTAGTAACTACAAGGAGCACAATAAGGCAGTTTTGATAGGAAAAAGTTGAATTGCTGATTTTCAGATTTTGAAATGGACACACTTGGAGTGAGGGACATGCAGAGTGTTTTGGAGCAAAGGAGGCATCAAGGTTACCAAATAAGGAGACTACTCGTCAGCTTATCTCCTTTTATAGTAGAATGGGTCTAGTGGAGGAAAAGAATCTTACTATGCCTTACCAAATAAGGAAATTTTCCTATTTCATCCATATGTAGGATGGGTACATTCCCACCATTCTAGATATCTTGGTTCAATGTATTGTTTTCAAACATGTTTCTCTGTGGTACAGACTGAACAGGCTAGAAAATGAGTGGGGGCATGCAGGAGGACATCCCATTCCCCTCCCTCCCTATCTCTCCTGGTGACTCATGTTTCAATTGTACTATTGTTTTCCTTTCATGGACCAGATGGTAGGCTCATCAAATCCATGAAGGATTGATTAGATAGCATTCAATCATGGTCTCTGAGATAAAGGACATGTCTTGAATTTTCTACAAAATAATCACTTAGATTATTGCCAATGTTGCCTAGATACCACCAAAATATTCTATCCCATACTGCATATTTGCACTCAAAATGTAATGCATTACAGTGTTTTGCATATAAAAGTTCATGTTGAGATTTTGCAAAATTCTGTTTGTGAGTGAGTGGTTGTGGCTGCACCATGACTATCATGAATCTTGTCACACTGATTCATGCCTACGTGGTTCACAAGCATCCTCGCCCCACTGCTCTCATATTGCTTGAGACTGGAAGGGAGTCAACAAGCTACTGAATTCTATAATACCAACATTTCCAATATGGTTGTAAGTGGTCTTCTTTCTTTGTGCTGTATAACTCAAGCTTATTGAATTACCACTTAGTATTGATACAAAGAGATTCATTGAGTCTTTCGAATGTAGAGAAACTTGATGGCACTCAAATGTGCTCATCATGGACATGATTCAGAGGGAGTTGGAAACACACCTCCAGGTAGTCTGACAGTAGAGTGCCCTGTGTGCCCACACCTAGGCTGAAATCTTCCTGAGAAGTGGCAAGAGGCTGGCCTATTGATGTATGGAATGTTCTGGCATTTTTACCTCTAGAAATTTTTATGTATGATCTTCAAACAGGTTTCTTTATATCTTGAATATTTCCATCAATGTGAATTTCAAGTTGAAGGGCAAGGACCAACATTTGGAGGATATTGAGCTCATGCCGGGATGGGGCCCTTTTGTGGAGGAGTCAGGATACCAAGATTACATTTCAAATTACATAGACCAACCTGAAGTAAGAACTTCTTATATTCTGATTTGAAAACCGTAAACTGAATATTCACCAGATCAACATGTTCAAGTCCAAACATGATGCCATTGTGAGGGCTCAGACATGCTATGCACATGGCTATGTTGTCTCTGGCATAGGCATTGTAATATGTGCTCAACATGCCCTTGTACAAAGGAAAGGAGCTGGTGAGCTTCAGAAAGGCAAAAAGTAAGTTTGTTCTCTGTAAAATGATTCTGCAACTGATTCTTTGGTCTTGAGGTATTGTAATATGGACTATATCATCTTTGCTGTGCTTGCTGGTGTTCTCCTCTGGATTTTCATCACCTATGATATTGGCTGTCAATAGTCAAAGAATGTGCAGACTCAGATGTCTAACTTTCCCAAGGATATGCAAATCAACCCTGCCACAAAAGTTGACATCAGTATTCCAAGCTGGCATATAAACAGGCATGGAAAGAAGTGTCGAGATGATCTTTTTTTGGGGTTTATAAAAGGGGGTGGGAGGACATGTGGAGGAGAAGTTGAGACCACCTGGTCTCCAACTAATGCACTCACACCAAGTGTGAGGGAGATGGCACCAGGTGTGAGGCATGACACATTAACTAATCATTGGAATGGCTGGAACTTCTGGAAGATTGTTGGTTTCCATACATTCTAATCTGTGACCTTTGTTTCTCATCAATCTTAGTCAGGGCATTCGGTAGATACACTATGGAACCATAACAATAGAAATTGACAATTGTCCCAATAAGTCATAGGGCTACCCCAATGGGCCCAATGACATAGGTATATGTATATTTGATGGTTGGGCCCAGTGAAGGTGCAGCAATCAAGGCTAAGGGGTTATAGATTGGCCACATGGTTTAATGGGGGTAATTTTGACTGTTGATATATGATAGTATTAAGGTATCATTGATAGTTGGGCCCAATGGAGGGAAATTATTAAGGGAGATGGTTGGGCCCAATGGCCCAATTATTAAGCTATGGTTGATGTTTGGGTCTAATGTAGGGGATTTGTTAAGGGAACAGGTTGGGCCCAATGGTAAAATTTCAATGCTATGGCTTGTAAGTGGGGCCCATGCCATGATATAAGCTATAGTTCATACATTAGCCCAATGATTGTTTGAATTTTGCAGGTATGGGCCTTGGTCTGGTAAACCTGCAGGCCTGCTCCTGTTCCATTGGACCCACAGCCACACAATAGTGCATTTACACCCACAGGCTGGCTGCTGTGCAGTTACCCCCCAGGGTATACCTCCATGGGTCACCATGTGGGCGAGACCATGTTCCATTACCCCCGTGGATCGACAATTGATCCATTACACCCATGGGCTGGCTGTTGTCTGTTACCCCTGTGCATTGCCACATGGGCCAAAGTATGTTCTGTTACCCTGTGGGTCAACAATTGGTCCATTACACCCAAGGTATCTTATTTAGTTACACCCACGGTGTCCAGCTGTTGCTCTATTAGACCTGTGGAACGTTCTTCTGTTAGGCCTGCAGGCCTCCAATTACACCCATGGACCATTCACAGCTCCCCCATGGGTCTCCAATTACACCCACGGATTACCTGCTGCTCTGTTACACCTGCAGACCACCTACTGCTTATTGACCAATTGGCCCTCGTCCACTGGCCCCCCACCCATGGGCCACATTTGCAGCTGGCATGCAAATGGACCAACAATTGTGCCTTTACATTCACAGACTGTTATTATGTTACACATGTGGACCAGCAATTGTGCCTCTACATCCACAGACCAGCTCTTCATTACACCCATGTGTTACACTCTCATCCATGGACCTGCTCTTGATCCTTTTATCCTTGGACTGACATTTAGCATGGAACAAATGACACCTGGCATATGGGACATTCTCCAGGCCAAACTCTAAAAAGCTTATAATGAGAAGATTGCCAGTTCACCTTGTGGGAATCTAACCCTGGTCAGGTACTGAAGGGCAAAAAACAACAGATAAGAATATTGGAAGTTACCATGTGGGATTCAGACTCTGGAACTGACCATAATGCCAATGCTGGTGACATTTGCATTTAACCATTCAGTCACAGTGACGTTGTAAGACATGTTCAATTATATCTTTTATGTGTCATTGAAGGTCAAGCTTAAAGTGGTCTAATTAAACATGAGGATGACACAAGGCCAATTTGTATATAGGATCTGGAAATAATAACAATTTTGGGACATCATGACCAGTGATTTGACTGCCCTACAGGCTCTTATGGTCGACATTGCCCTCTATATGTCCAGGTGACTCTGGTACAACATCCTGCAGGAAGGTCCCAACGACTTTCCACCCAAGGAATTAGGTGAGGATCTTGTGACAGCATGTGAACAGGCAATCTCCATAATAATGGAAGCATGGATGTCAAAGCCTATTCAAGTGGAGTGGGAAATTGAAGAGTTGGTTTGGGAATTGGGATCACAGCCCACAGGTATTTGTCAAATTTATCATTAGTCATCAGAATACCCATCCTTCCCACAGGCATGAATGAGGCTTTGGAGAACAACTTGATGAAAAAGTTTCCACCTGCATATCCCTGCAAATGGGAGGTTCTGGAAGGAAGGCCCCTAAGAATTCTGGATGCCTGAGGTTTGACTCTGGCATGGTATTTGCCTGAGGTGATCTCCAAAACCATCCAGGCGAGCTGGACTCTGCTTTGATTCTCCAGCCCAATTTACCTTCAATTTATTAGAATCATCTTACATGTGCCTTGGCTCATCTTCAGCCATACTTGAAGAGTAGTCTGCCTTGGGCCAGAGGGGGATGGTGCAATGACCCTGTTTACTTTCAAACTACCAGAGCTCCTTAAGTTCAGACAGAAGGCCCCCTTCACCCATCCATCCTATTCAATATGTGGAAGGGCTTCATTGGATACTTTGATACTGGGTGAGTGGCTTTACAGGCCTATTGATCATAAGCCAAAGAGAAACACCATTTCATAGGGATGGTCAGAGTCCCATGGGAATGTTTGACCTCCTTGCCACCATCAGTTGTACAATTGACCCAGATCTTTGGGCAGAGCTTCTAGGTATTGGGATTTGATTCCACTACAATCTGGGGACTCTGCTTTCAGTGTTGTCCAAGTCTGTGGGGCATGGTATGTCCATTTCTACAGAAGAATGATATTGCTTTGCCTTCTTTGTGAGGGAACAGGTATTTCATCAGCTTGGATATGAAGAACATCTGTGAATGTTGGATGAGGTGTTTCGGGAACATGAGAAGATGGAAAAACTTATATATTTTGAGCAGGGAGTAGAATGGAAACCATTGATTTGAATAGGTACCATGTTATGTAAATTACACCTTTGGCAGTGGAATCATCATCTGCAACCACCATAAGATAGACCTTCAGGCAGAGGCAGTTAAATTGCAGTACTTTACCCTCCCCAGGTTGTTCCATATGGAATGGATGGAATTGGGGGTGGACTGGACAAATCCCAGATGGATTCCATGGAATGGGAATGGATTCCATGGTTTGGGGTATGGATTCCAGGACTTTCCAGAGGTCTTAGTGATGCCCTACATATTCCTTCTGGATTCTGGTCATTCCTGCGGATTCTGGTGGATTCCGGAGGAATAAAAGTTGGCAGAGACATCAGCCAAAATTACAATTCTGGGGGTCACAAATTCCAGTGAAATAAATTCATTCCGGAATTTGCACCGGAATGCACAGGAACGGAATGCAACTGGCTTTCGTGCAGCAAGATTCTATTGTGTTGAAACTATTTGTGCCCCTTGTGGGGTTGTTACTGCCTGGACAAAATTTGCAAAATCAGAATCACCAACAAACATTTTGAATTTCCTAGGATCAGTTTATCATACAGAAGATTCACGACCTGATTATGTGTGTATTGATAAAAATCTTGTTGTTATTGCATATGACAAAAATGGAAACCCATATGTAAAGAGGGTATTCAATACACAGGTATTTATTTATTTATTTTCATATTTATTAGCTCAATATTATACACTTAGGTTTGTGAACAACTCAATGCATGGCTTGCTGGATATCAATCAATCCTCAAATGTATGACCCCAGGAAACTTTGACTGGTTTTTGCATACCATGTTATTTTATCATACAAAATATGTTATCCGAAAACAGATGATGAAGAAACGACCAGAAGAGGAGGAAGACTTGGGATTGGATGTAGAGATTGATGAGAATGATGAAACAGAAGAATGAATGGAATGATATAAATAGTGACCAAGTTGTAGCTAAGAAAAAAGAAGTATATCCTATGTAAATGTATGTAGTTAAGAAAAAAGAAGTATATCCTGTGTAAATGTAAATTCCACTAAATTCCGGTCCCATTCCTGCGGAATCCTGTGGAATCCAGGCCATTCCTGTTCCATTCCAGTGTATTCCAGTTGCATTCCACTGGAATCCTGTGGAATCCTGTGGAATGGATGTATTCCTGCAGGAATCTGTAGGGCATCAAAAAGTACAGACTTTCCATATGGAATGAGTTCATGGAATCATAATTCTACACTTATCCTATACTATTTTCAACATGGAATCCATGTGGAGTCCATATGGAATGACTTTGTAGAATAAAAATCTTACACTTAAAATTGTCTGTTGTTGTATTGATTGACATAGTACAAAAATTTGAGCTTCTATCTACTAAATCATACATTATCATCACTACCATCATCATCATCACTATCACCACCATCACCATTATCCCCTTGTTTCATATTTTCTTCCCTGTTTTTTATCTTCTCAAGAACATGTCAGGTATGATAAAACAACATTGCATGCAAAAACCAGTTGAAACTGTCAACAGTCATCCTTTTCAAAATAGAATCAAATCCCCCAATCCACCCATTCAATTGTTCACATGCTTGAGTATTGAATGCTCATTTCAAATATTTTTCCCCATCTTTTGTCTCTGCTTCAATAACCAAATTAGGTGCTGATCCATCAAGAGGAGCAGGGTTGCAATATTTTCGGCAGATTATATCTGTAAAGTAGTGCGATGATTGATGTAATGATATGCATCAACCATAAGTCAGCTAGTCTTGCACCATTCATCCCAGCTTCCATTTTGAATGCTTGTTCTAAGAACCAGACATGCCTGATCAATGCATATATAATCTGGTCTTCTACTTTCATCTGGAAATGTATCTTCCATAAACTTCAGAATGTTTGTTGGTGACTCAGCTTTTGCACACTTGACCCATGCAATGACAACACCCCAAGGTGCACAAATTGTTTCCACACAATAAAAGTGCTTTGGACTGAAATAGTTTCTATTTTCTACTTCAGGAGCATCCTCATCATGAGGTTGAGCATTTCTGGGAACTTCTGGATTCCAGGCAAGATTTTCATTTGGTCAATTTAGCATTTGTCGTACCCCAGCCAAGCTTGACTTTGATTGAGACTGTCTATATTGATGCCAGTCATTGCGATGTTCATGACAAGCTTGAGTTCCATCAATCTTGTTATTTTGACAATCCTTAACACAACAATAATTACGAAATTCTCTTTCATGGGTCTGACAAAATGATTCTCCCTTTCCATGAGCATTTGTAAGGGGTTTTGTACAATTATCAAATGCACAATGAGTTGGTCCCATAACAATGCCATCTATTACAACCATGTTCACCATGGCTGGTTGGTTTCCAGTATCAACATCCATTGGGTCATCTGATTCTGCCAGATTTTGCAGTTCTTCAGTAGCTGCAGCATCTAATTGAGGTACAGGTTGATTTTCATCAACACCAAGAACAGCTGCTGCATCATTGGCAGCAGGTAAAAATTCTGCAACTGTCTTGTGTTCTTGAGTACACTCAGAGCAGGTGTGTTTGTCAGACAGCCCCATAGCACCACCTTCACCAAGAATAGCAAATGCATCATGAGTCAAATCATCAATTGATGGATTATCATTGGTTTCAAATGTGACTCCAGAAGCTTGAGCAATGGTGTGAACTGTTTCTGGGGAGGGGCATGGTCCGCAAATGGAAGCGGCCAATGACTAAGTGCATAGCCACTCAAAAAGTGTCTCAACACTCACTCAACCCCATTACAAGCCTGAACACAAAGAGAGGATCTGTTCAAATCATTAATTAGGTAGCCAAGTATGGTAAGTATATTAATATATAAAATTTGTTGCATCCTTGGGGTGTTGTGCATGTTACATCATGCCAACATCGTGCAGAGAGTGAGAGATGCATCTGATTTGTGTTATGTAATCTAATTAATTAGCGTCTGGCATGTCACATTTATTTACATGACTTCTCGATCACAACACAAGATTAGCCTAATATTTCTTTTCAGGTGCCCTCTTTTGAGATCTCTCTAGGAGGTTTTGGTCGCAATTTTTCTGATTTCTTACAACATATCTCATTTCTGTACAAGATTCATACATTATATGCCCTTTCCAGAAATTCAAAAACCAAGACCTCCTGTGCAATTGTACTTTAACCTGATTTGTGAAGAGATCTGGGGGAAATCTCAAATATTGTGGGTAAAATGTTGTAAAACCATGATTTATGCCCAAATACAGTGAGTCAAAACAAAGACAAATAGCTGGCCAAATTAGAGACTGTGCCTGTCCCCACTGTTTCATGAACAAATGCCTGCCAAATTTGATGTCTTTCAACTTTGAGTGAGCCTTGTTTTCCATAGCTGTTGGTCCAGAATTCAGCATAAGCAGTCACTGATGCATGAAAGCTGTATGTTCCATTAACAACAGCATTTGAAAATGTTTGGTCAACATGTAGAGATTTTCCAACTATCAAATATTTTGCATTATTGAGGTATACCCATCTCCGAGAGCCTCCAACTTGAGGGTAATTTTTATGATCAGCAAAATAATGAGTTTTGCAACTAGAACATTTTCCACTCAGAATAGCCACATCTTTAAAGATTTCAGAACCTTTAATAAGATTTGTTGTGGCAATTTCATTAGGATCTGAGTGTTGCAAAATAGCACGTCCTCGACATTTAACATCAGAACAAACATTTGATGGTGGGCAAATTATCATGATTGCTTGAATTTCCTTTTTTGAAATTGGTTGAAGTCTTTGAATTGGCCTTCCATCACTCCCAAAGGAATTAAGACCCAATAAATCAGCAAAGTTATTGAGCTTTGTTGCAATGCTGGTTATAATTTGGTTTTCAGGAAGTGATTTCATGTTTTCTGTCTGTTTAAACAATGTTTTGAATTTTGGTTTTGGAGTCTGCTTTTCAACTTCACGAGCCAGTGATTTTAACCAGGAGCTCAAATTTACTTGTTTTTCATCTGAAAGCTGGGGATTTTGCTGATGTTGATGCAGATTTAATAAATCTGTGTTTTCAACTGTACTAAACAACAACATCAACACAGTTGCAAGTGTAATTTTTGAGCTAAAATTGTGTACAATAAACACATTGAACACATTGAATGAAATATCTGGAAATGCTTGTTCATTTAAAGCATTGGCTCCAGGGCACAGAAACATCAGAACCATCAAAGGACCAAGCATTTTTAAAAGCATAAATGAGCTGGAAGCATCCAGCTTAAATGATCACTAAAGGAAAAAAGAGAACAGTTGTGAACACACTTATACGAATACAAAAAAAGACATTGAGATGTCCAAAATCTACCTGCCCACTAGCAACAACTTTTTTCTTCTTGTGGCTCTTTTTCTTATTATTAACCTGCTCTGTGACCACCTCTTTCTGCTTCGACTCTCTTTGGTCTCCCTTCCCAACACCTGAGCCTGAGCCTGATCCTTGCTTCTTTTCTTTCTCCTTCTCCTTTGCACCCTTTGCAGACTTGGCAGCAGATTTTGTCATGGACTTGACTACTTTCTTGCCTTTCTGCTTTTTAAGCCATTCTTCCAAGTCTACAAGAGTGTACTTCAACTTTGTGACACCCCAAAGCTCAAGGTCTGATTTAGAATTGGGATCACCCTCCAGCCAAGCCAGCATATCTTCATAGCCCTCAGCAGTTGGAAAGAGTTTGGCATAAGAATTATGCCAGGTGGTTTTTGTCACAAAAAGACCAATGATTTCAGTCTTATTTGGATATTTGCCAACATCTGCTGGCCACTTGCGGTCAGCAACCATGTCAGCAATCTGAGCCTGAATCTTATGGATGTGTATGTAACGTTGATACATAACCTGAAGACCAGGGCTTGTATCATAGCAGAGAGATTTATTGATCAGCAACCCAGCTGCTTTAAGTCTATGGAGTAAATTCTCATCAATTGTGCGTTTGGCACAGAAACATCCATCGGAGTTTCAGGATGAGAATGAGATTCAGAAAAGGCATAACGAGACATAGACCCAGAACGAGGCTCTTGAATGTAAAATAAGAAAATGAATACAATACATGCCAATAATAAAACTTACAAATAAAATATGGCATTCATTATTGTTATTGACTTCAAGGCTTTCATTATCCAACAAAGCATTGTCATAGTGACCCATTAGATTCCACTGCCAAGTACCAGACAAGTTAGATTGCAAAAAAACATGAGCAGCTTTAAAATAATTAGTAAATTCAAAGTGTTGAATATTTGCCTTCACCCACCTTTGACGCTCTCAAGCCGATTAGCTACTTTCTTCAAAACAACCCCAGATTCTAGAGGAGGAAGAGTAGTGATACAAAAGATGGTGTTGGCAGGAAGTAAAGGATCAGGAATAACATTAAGCTCAACAGGGTCTTTGTAAACCAGATAAGCAAAGATCTTGTAGTCCACTTGAGAACTTCCTGTAAAAAAAAGTTCACCAGAATGAACCTTAGGAAAATCGGCATGGTTTAAGGTGTTTCCCAATGCCCTTCCACATAAAAGACCCCCTGTTGTGCATGAAGACCCAAGTGCTGGTGGGCTCCCTTCTAATTCCATATCAACATCTATAATATAAGAAAGTCAGAAATTGAAAGACAAAAAATTAAAAAAATTATATTACCCTGATCAGCAACAGGGGCATGGAGAGAGGTAATTAATACACACATAGGTAAATTAAAATACAAGATATGGGAAATGTATATACCTGGGCCTGTTCCCAACATCTCAAGGTCAGTGGTGAGCTTTTCACTGCCTCAGGCATGTTCAGAAGCAGCTGCTGGACTGGGGCCCTTGTTGTTGCCCACAGCACTGGTGTGGATGGTGTTGGCATCATTGGCGTCAGCACCATGGTTGTTGGTGGGCACATTGGCGTTGTAGGCATTGGTGCCTTCATGCATGGTGTTGGCGTGGCTGGTGTTGGCATGGCTGGTGTTGGTGTTGATGTTGTTGGTGCTGGCATTGGCGTGGCTGGTGTTGGCATTGGCATTGTTGTTGGTGCTGGTGTTGTTGGTGCTGGCACAGGCATTGGCATTGGCGTTGGTGTTGTCTTTGTCATTGCTGTCGTTGCTGCTGTCATCCCCGCTGTCTCCATTGCTGGCATTGTCGTCCCTGCTGTCTCCATTGCTGTCCCCATGGTCGTTGCTGCTGTCAGCATTGGCATGGGTGTCGTCAGTGTGGGCGTGGGCATTGTCAGCATGGGTGTGGGCATTGTCAGCGTGGGCATGGGCATTGTCAGCGTGGGCATGGGCATCGTCTTCATTGTCATCCCCATCATTGTCATTGTTGTTCCCATCGCTGTCATTGTCGTCGTCCTGGCTAGCACCACTGTCATCCTTGCTGCTCGTTTCCAAGCTGGTGCCATTGTCGTCCTTGTCGTCCATCCGTGGCTCCTTCATGGGGGCATCGTCGTTGTGATGATGCTCCCAGGTGCTAGCAATAGCTGGCGGGGGCAGCATACGGGACACCTTGGGATTGTGGATTCATTCTGGGGGGGCAATGGTGATGCCACTTGTGACAAGCTTTTGCTTGGCCCTGCAGACGTTAGTAGAAATTAAAAAAAAAAAAGGAAAGGAAAGGAGGGGAGGGTGCTTACAGGGTGAGTTTGGGTGGAGATGCCTGGCTGGCATCCTCAGCAGCCTTGTCGGCGCTTGTTTTCCTGTAATCGGGGCCCATCAGTGTTATCGATGGCAGGCGATCAACATAGTTGGGGGTACACACCTCATTTTCTTCCCCTTCTGTGTCTTCCCCCCTCTCTTCTTCCCCATTTTCATTCCTCTCGCCATCTCCTGCATTGATTCAGGCTGTGCAGGCATGTCGTCGGGGTCCTCCTGACGTTTCTTCTGGCACTTGCTTGCCTGGTCACCAGTGTTCGACGGTCCTCGCTTGTGGACAGGCAAATGGGCATGTACATGGCCACTGCATGAGGCCTTGTTGTTGGCATAGGTATGGGGTGGCATGGATTCAAGGTGGGAGTGGTTGGTTGATGGCAGTGGTGGTTGATGGTGGTGGTTGTGGTAAGAAAGAGGTGACATGTCAACGCTTCAGTCACAGTTACCACATTTGGGGCAGAGGGTGGGATATATTTTCCCATGGTTGCATATCTAACAAAGCTGGTTTGGTCCAGTTGGCTTTAGCACTGCTTGCATCTGCATAGTCTCAAGTTCAATCCTTTGAGAATGCAAATTTCTTTATTTTATTTTTAATATAGTAAGGACACTACAAATACTACTGAGTTTCCATTCAATAGTTTCTAGTACTGTTCGTATGTATTCTAATGGTTTCCATGGAATCCATGTGGACTAGCTCCATGGAATCCATGTGGACTTGTTCCATGGAATCCATGGTGGATATGCCTAAGTTCCATATGGAATTCAGTGGAATCCAGGTGGAATGGCAATGGATTCCATATGGAATTGACCATTCCATGACCATTCCATGATCATTCCACATGGAATCCATGATGTCCATGGAACAACAAATTGGCTGTGGTCTCAGCCAAGATTCATTCCATGGATTCCACATGGATTCCATATGGATTAACCTGGGGAAGGTAAAGACCTCTTAAATTGCTCTGGACCATTGAAAGTCTGCCAGCGCCTGTGTCTGAAAGGCCTGCCACATTCCCACCTGTCTCTTAGCATAGCATCCCTTTCCCAGAGTAGTTTGCTCCCCAGATCATCCCACATCTCAGCCTGGTGCTGGAAAAACAGCATAGTCCAATGCATCTTCCACAGGACCAGCTTGAATTCCTCGAGCCACCTATCTCATCTTGCCTTTGCCTGGAGATAATTTACATGATACACTAGAGCATCTGTTAGTGGGAGAAAAAGAGATTGACTAAATCACCTGCATTCTTCCATGTGAAAGCTTTTGATGGAATCCCCATGAATATTCATTCCCCAGAACCAGGGAATATTCTCATTTCTATGGCCCTGACCATTTGGCTGAGAAATGTTCAGAAGCATATGTGTATCCTTTTTTTGAATTGGTTTGTATTTGTTCAGAATCTCCTCAGAAGCACCAGTTGCGACAAGGCCCATTGAGCTTGTGCATAGACTTGGAGGTGGTGTGCCAAATTTCTATCTGCAGTATTGACATGGTCATATCCATGGATCTTCCCCTTCTTACTTTGCTGATTGTTAATTTCCTTTTGATAGATGAATGATTTGTGTCCTATTTCTAGTCTTATGGCTGCCAATGTATCATTTGCTTGTGCCATCTGGAGATGTATCTCCCTCTCATGGGCGGTGGCCATTTGGTCCAGGAGGTCAGTAAAGGCCGATGGCAGGATGATCTCCATGCATTCAGGTAGCAGGGTGTCATAAGAGGGAGGATTGGCAAGCAGCATTTCTAAATCCTCTTCATGCTCATATCCATCTTCCATGGGTGGTATCTGCATTTTCTCAGTTGCAAAGTCCACTCCCAGAAACAACTCTGACGCTTCTCTGTCAAATGCATCAATTTGTTGGAGGAATAGCTGCCGGCGTTTAGCAAGGTTGACCTTGTCATCTGCCATGGGCTTATGCCCCATCATCTGGATGTAGTGGCTCAACACCAATCTGCTCCAATGAGCTGAGAGTTATGGATGAAATGGGAATAACCTACTGTGCCTCTTGTAATTTGATTCTGGTGGTAACCCATAAAGTGATCCCCAGTGATTTGTTTCTGTTTGATTCCTCTCCCATCAGTGCAACTTGAATATCCTTTTGGGTTGGAACTGTTTAAGTGAATCTCAATGAGGGGTGTTCAGGTTGGGCAAGTAACAACAGACCTTTTGGAGCTTCCGCCTCATAGATTTCCATCACTGCAGGGTCAGTAACCTGGTTCCCCAGGGCCTCCTCAGCAAGTCCATAAAAAATGTGAAGAATTAAGTACTTGCTAACCCAAGTATACAGCACTTTGAATCATATCAATTGGATTAGAGGTTGTTGAAACAAGTCCTTTTCTTACACCTATATCTCAACAACCTCTAATCCGATTGATATGATTCAAAGTGCTGTATACTTGGGTTAGCAAGTACTTAATTCTTCACATTTTTTTAGACCCTCACATAAAGTATCTGTGAAACTCTCAAAACCCCATTTTTTTCACTTTTTCCTATATGGAGCAGGGCATGAGATCCAGATCTCATATTCATGTCAAAGATGTACAGTCATCAACTGGCCAATGACACAGCTGGGCCAATGACACAAAGCACTTTTGTTGTGTCAGTTTTGCTCGAAACTCTTAGAAAATATTCAAGTACATAGTAGAAGACTAGGTTAATACATTTCTGGTTTTGTTAGAGTACTGTATGGCCCATGAAATTTTGAAAGCTCCATTTATTGGTTTTCACAAGGTTTGTTGAATTCTATAACCTGATCTAGCAATGACATGGTCAAATAATATATCTATTTTTGTGATCCACGGCCACAACACAACACAAGGAATGACTACAGCATTTTATCTAAGAGATACAGTTCTAAATGGCCTGTCAGAGGGCATAAGAAGTGAAACAGTGTCGAGAGGCGTTATCTTTTGTGACAAGGAATGAGTCACATCTAAATTGGGTCAGACAGGTGAAAAAAAAGTCTTGTGCACCATTGAACACATCCAGGAATGCCTGGCCAACCTCTATCCAATGTGCGGAAACTCCAATGAGAAAGGAAGACCAAGGATGGCCTCCTTGCCCATGCTGTCGCCCTCTATCATCATGATCAAGAAATGGCAGTCAACCGAAAACCCCTCAGTCTGTGTATAGTCTGCAAGCAGATCGAGGATGAGCACTGGTCAGAAACCAAGAGGAAAGTCAAGCTTGATCACTGTACCTTCGGGAAGCTTATCAAAGGTGGAACCCCAAAAAGCACCAGGAATGCCGAGAAGTCCTGGTTGCTGGAGTCTGAGGCAACGATGGTCATTGATTATGCCATTGAGGTCACTTCTCGCAGATTCCCACTCAGCCACAGACAGCTCAAGGAACACGTTGACAGCATTTGCTGTGCGTGCCTCGGAAGGAAGTTTCCCACATCTGGAGTAGGCAAAAACTGGACAAGTCGCTTCATCAGTAAACACTCAGACCGGCTCAGTACATATTGGACTCACAACCTTGATGAAAAACAGGGACGAGCTGTTAATCTGCACACCAACGAGGAGTGGTTTGATCTTTTGGAAGAGGTCCTACAGGGAAATAGGGACAGCGAGTTTGATGACCCTCCTCCCAAGTTTGATATCCCTCCTCCCAGTGGCGCAGGAAGTCAAGGTCAGGATGATGATGATGACAGTGACATGCCAGCCCTGGCAAGTCTTGAGAAAGATAGCTACAGAGATGACAGCAGAGTTGATGAGGACAACGAAGAGGGACATGAGCCTATCCAAGAGGAGAATATATATGGAACGGATGAGTCAGGGTTCTTTCCAGAAGGCGGTGTTAGAATGCGTGTCATTGGAGCAAGAGGGAAGAAGACTCAGCATCAGCAATCGGATGGTGGAAGAGAAAATACCACAGTCATCGTCACAATTTGCCCTGATGGAACATCACTGAAACCTGCTGTTCTCTACAAAGGGCAGTCATATCATGTCAAGTGGGATCAGGAGAACCCTACAGAGGCTTCGTATGTACCAATAATATATCAAGGATTTCCATGAGCAAACAAAGGCAAAAGCCAAAGGACATACCTGGGTGCTTCTTGTGGATGGCCACAACTCTCACTATACCCTCGGATTCCTCCTCTTTGCACATAAGCATCAGATTCACGTTTTATGTCATCCTTCCCATGCAACCCATGTGTACCAAGGTCTCGATGTGGTCATCTTTGGCCCATTGAAGCTGTTGTGGACTCAGGAGAAAGACAAGTGGTTGTGCGAAAAGAGGACAAAAGTGGACAAGACAAACTTTTTGCGTATCTATGGTGCTGCCCATATCCGCGTGCTGACACCTGAAAACATCAAGGCAGCTTTTTCTCGTACTGGTGCATGGCCCTTTAATCACTCGGATGTCACTGCTGAAATGTTGGCTCCAAGCCTCAAGAGCTCTTGCCAGGCTTACCTTCCAGTTCAGCCAATGACACCTGTCTGAGCCATGACTGCCTTGATCCATGGTGCACACAAGCACGCCCACACTGCGTTGGTGTCAGAAACTGATAGCATGGATGACGAAGCCTTACCTCGCACCCCATGTCGGAAAAATGTGTTCGAGATGCCAGTTCGCACAGCTCTCCAGACTCTTCACACGTCGTCCCTATCCTATCTCATCACCTCATCGCCAATTCAGTCAATGATGGAGCCTCCATCATCCCTCCCATGCGCCATCTCGCCACCTGTCAGCTGTCATTCAAATCTTCTCAGCACTGTTCCTGAAACGGTTCTCAAGTCAGAGCTGCAAGAGGAGTTAACAAAAGCAAACACAAAGCTGGATGTGCAGAAAACTCACCTGATTGCTCTGCAGTCCTCGTTGGTCCTAAACAGCATTTATGTTGAAGATGTTCGAGGTCAGTTAGCAGCACAAGAGGAGGCAAAGAAAAACAAACAAAAGAATGGTCGACTGGTAGTGGATGGCCGACCTTGCCTTTATACCACAGTGCAATTCATGCAAGAAGTTAAAGTGCACACAGAGGAAATGATTCAGAAGGAAGCAGAGGCCAAGTTGTGCAAGGAACAACAAGCGGCAAAAACAATCACCACTGGGGGGCAAAAGGTAGCTGAGGCTGAGCGGGTGGTGCAAAACAAGGTGATTCAAGTGCAGTGGAAGGAAGATGTCGTTGCGTGGGAGGTTGAGAGGATCTCACTAAGCAAGAGAAGCGCCAACCTCAGAGGCCATTGTCATCATTTTCACAACTTTCATCAGTTTGGGAACTGGCAGGGGCAGCTGTTAGGGGGATTTGAGGTTGAAGGTGTTGGACAATGGAATTATGGGTGGTGGTGGGGGTGGTTGCATGGCGATGGCATGCAATGGGGGTGACATGGCAGTTGTGAGGGTGGTCGTTGTCATTCAGCTGCTTGCACTCATTGTAGAGGTGGGCACTGATGTGGCAGTGGTGAGGGTGGTTGTTGTTGTTGAGCACTGGCAGTGGGTGGCTGATGTGGCAGTGGGGAGGGCCATTGTCGTCGTTGGGTGGTGTAATGTCGGCAGGGGTGCTGGTGTGATGGTGGTGAGGGTGGTTGTTGTTGTTGGGCATAGCGCTGGCCATTGGGGGGGCTGACGTGGCAGTGGTGAGGGCAGTCATCATTGTTCGGCAGTGTAGCACCTGCAGTGAGGGCTGACATGGCATGTCTGAACCACGTGCTGTTGGTGTAGGTTATTTTCGCCAATTCGTCCTTTAGCAGTCTTTGGAACATGACTTCTGGGCGTTCATGGGATGAGTGAATTGGCTGGGATATACATGTGGGTGACTGGGAGCGACGGTAGGGTGATGCCTCTATTCCTTGAGCTGTCCACCATACTGTGGTGGCTCATCGAGCACTTTCGAGCAAGATCTCATTATCATGGACCCATGCTGCCAGACTGTTGATTGCTTGAGGGTGGTAAAGGGTGTCAGGGACTTCAGTGATGCAAACTGTTGCGGAGTCTTCATCTGATAAGGAGCTTTGTGTAGTGGACATGCCACTTTGTGATGTTTCGTTGGATAGACAGTCTTGAAGGGATAACCTGCCGCTGGCGAGAGGGCCCCCCATCCATTCTAAGAGAGATGGTGTGGTACTCAGTGATTGGCCCTTGGTGACGCACAGGCCTGTGTCGTCGTCATAAACCACCCCAGGCTTTGGGGCGTAAGTCGATTTGTACAGTTCTCTGATTGACCCTGTGTGCTCTTCCTCTGGTAAACTTGTCTTGTACTGGCGTCAAAGGTAGTCATCTCTGGGTTGCTGTTTTCTCCATCACCAGAAAATGATCACCTTGTGTTCATATTCCTCGTTGTCATCGAAGACACCATAATAGTAGAACTTTGCCAAAGATTCTGTTATCTCTTCATGACGATCGATAGGCCTGTGTTTCCATCCCATGAAGTTGATGACAAAAGCTGTGTAGGATGAAAGAATAGGTGGGTCGAAGGCAGACTGATATGTGAATACTTCCTGGAAGTAATGATCTAACTTCACCGCTTCCCAGGCAATCTTGTTAAGGTCGTCTTCTGCAATGTCTGGGTGAAGAGTTAATGTTGTCCCTTGTCAGACTGCCCAGTACCTCAGGTTCAGGGCTGGATTCAGCCAGCTGAAGCTGAGTCTGCTCTAACATCAAAATCCCAAAGATAGAAGACAGGTATGTCATGCTGAATATACAGGGGGATATTGATGACTGGCCAGTCCTTCTCAAGGTCGCAGATAACTCTGTGTTTCCCCTTTGTTGTTGCCAAGAGCCTACTGATCGTCTCCACTGTTGTGTCATTAAGATCAGACTCCCAGTTTGGCATGATTGTCGTCCACCATGCCATGAAAGTGAGAGCTTGTAAGACAGAACATTTCGCCTTTGCTGCATTGATTTGAACCAGTTTTTTTGGTGGCGTAAACTTTGGCTAAGTGTTCGGTTGGGTACTGCTGCAGGACTTTCACATGAGGGGGGAATTGCTGGTCGAATTCCATGATACTGCATATGCAGGCTTGGGTACGAATGAGGTCCCTGCTGCAGATCTGACATTGTCCTTCTGCCATGGACCATCCATTGAACCATTCTTCGAGGTCTTAGTGATGCCCTATATTCCTGCCAGATTCTGGTCATTCCAGTGGATTCCGGTGTCATTCCAGTGGAATTTACCAGCCAAAATTTCACTCCAGCCATGGAATATTGTTATTCCAGGATTTTCACTGGAACAGTCCCCAGAATGCACCGGAATGGAATGGCACTGGAATCCAGTGACCGGAATGAGCACTAAAACTTGCCAAATATGGCAAGTTTTATATTTTCAGATAAAAATTAGCAATAAAATCAGCAAAAAAATAGGGATGGTGGTAATGATGTTGGGGTACTGTTTACATGCTCTGTGTGCATTTCCTAATATGGTAATTAATGCAAATATAACCAGAAAATCAGGAAAAAGGAGAGAAAAAAAAATAGGGATGGTGCTCACTATTGGTGATGTTGTTGGGGTATTGCTTACATGGTCTGTGCGCATTTCCAAATATGGTAATTAATGCAAATATAGCCAGAAAATCAGGAAAAAAAAGAGAAAAAAGAATGAACATGATGTAGACTGTTCTTGACAATGGTGAAGTAGTGTTCACATGGTCTGTGCACATTTCCAAATATGGTAATTGATGCAAATATAGCCAGAAGATCAGAAAAGAAGGGGAAAAGGTATACACATGGTGTTAACTGTTATTGACACTGTTGGAGTAATGTTTACATGGTCTGTGCACATTTCCAAATATGGCAATTAGTGCAAATATACCCAGAAAAACAGCAGAGACATGAAAAGGTATATACATGGTGTTAACTGTTATTGACAATGTTGGGGTAATGTTTACCTGGTCTGTGCACATTTCCAAATATGGCAATTAGTGCAAATATAACCAGAAAAACAGCAGAGACATGATGTTAACCATTGTTGACAATGTTGAGGTACTGTTTACATCATCTGTGCACATTTCTAAGTAGCTGTTGTCAGGTTCAGGGTACATATCCAAAAAAGGAAATTTAAGTGTTTCTAGTAAAAGAATGGCAGAAAATTCACAAAAATATAGAGTTGGTATATGCAGTGTATACAATATGATACACTGCCTTCAGGGTCCATGTCAGGGTCATTTATATATACCCACAAAAGAGGTCTTTACCCTCCCCCACATAATCCATATGGACTCCAGTGGAGTCCAGTGGATTCCAGTGGCCCTCTTACCAGGCCAGATTGGCTGGCAGAATGCCCAGTCCAGTCCAGTGGACTCCCACTGGACTGCCAGCCACTTTCCTGAGTCCAGTCCCAGTCCAGTGGACTATGAGTCCAGTCAGAGTCCAGTGGATTCCAGTGGATTCCAGTCATTCCAGTATATTATTATTATTATATATGAATACTACTAAAAAAGCGAAAATAGACTATACAATATACAAGCTATACTTAAAATTTTATTGATCAATGAATGGAAGGGTTATAATTTACATATAGTGTGGGTCAGTGATAGCTGCAATAAGGATTCATGATTTTGTTCAGTCTGCGGGGTGAGGTCACATGACTTACTTGAGGGTGTGCCATATCGTCATGTCTTCTGTTTGCAGCATGGTCACACTTCCGTTACCATCCCATTCCCTTCCACCACCACCACCACCACCCTTCACCATTTCCCTCCAACGCTGCCAACGCCAATGCCACCCACACCAATGCCAACGCCGCCCATGCCAACGACGCTGGCACCCACACCAATGACGCTCATGGGAAGGACAGGCAAAGAACGAGGGACGGCGCCCATGACGTTGCCACGTCATGGGCCAATGGTATGTATGCCCCACCACCCCAATGCCCCATTCTCACCACGATAGGCACCAGCAGCACGCGACAACAACGACAACACACGAGGACAACAACGACATGCAAGGACAACAACAACGACTACACATGGGGACGATGACACACGACAACAACAACACGCAATGACAACACACGACAACACGCAATGACAACACGCTACGACGACAACACACGTCGATGACTACACACAGGGACGACGACGACAACACACGACATGCGATGACGACTACACATGGGGTCAACGACACATGACGACAACGACACAACAACAACAACAACACGTGACAACAACAACAACAACGAATGAGCGCCCACGAAAACCCCACCCCCACCACACCCAAAAAATGACACACCCACGAAAAACGGCAAGTGCCCACCACCACCAACAAGGGCCCAGCAGCACCACCCTTCCCCTCCACTCTCTACCCCTATCACTACCTCCTCTCTTCACCACTCCCACTCCCCTCCACTCTCTCCCCCCTTCACTCCCTCCCCCCCTTTCCCCCTCCCCCTTTCCTTGCTCCTCTCTCCCCCCCTCCCTTTCCTTCCCCCTTCCTTGCTCCCTCCCCCCTCTATTCCTCTCTTTCCCCTCCATTTCCCTCCCCCCCTCTCTTTCCCTTTCCCTTTCCCTTCCCCCTCCCTCCCCCCTCTCTGTAACATAGAATTTAGTATAATTAATTAATTAAATTAATAAATATACTTCAATTTTATTTTTTGTTTTGAAGTCTAAGTTCAGGAATTCTGGATTAACTTAGGTCTGTGGCAGTCCAGTCCAGTCCAGTTTTGTGTTGGGAGAGTCCAGTGGAGTCCAGATTTGTAATTTGCAGTCCAGTCCAGTCCAGTCCAGTCCAGATTTGTGCTTGCAGTCCAGTGGAGTCCAGTTTTGTGGATATTGCCAGTATGTAGTGAAGTCCAGTGGAATCCAGTGGAATCCAGTGGAATCCAGTGGAGTCCAGTGGAGTCCATGTGGATTATGTGGGGGATGGTAAAGTACTGCCCACAAAAGGAAATATGATCTTGTATGACCAAAAAGTCAAGAAATTCAAGATAACAAGGATTCTGCTTGTCAGGGTTCATTCAATGGGATGTCAGGATGATGGTCACATGACAAATTACCAAAAATGGTCAAAAACAAAAGTTGTAGCCCTGCACTATAGCTTCCCAAATCTGGTTGAATTGTGTTCTGAAGTGCTCCCATTGTGGAGATATGAGGTAAAAGATTGATCTGACAAAGAGCTGGAATTTTTGATATCCAACACTGCTCAAGTAGAGGCCATGTCTGCCATTGCCATCCAGCAAAAGGACCAAGACATGGATGACTTGAGGAAGGAATTGTCAATGCAGAGGGTATTGATTGCAGAGATGGAAGAAGATCAAAAGGCATTTGAGAACAAGATTTCCTCCCTCCATAAATGGGCCCCAGGTGAAGCAAGCCCCATCTCTGTGGAGGACATTGACAATCTCAGGAAAAAGGCAGTACTTTACCCTCCTCCATGAGTTCTGGCGGATTCTGCTGGAATCCCATGGAATGTTGGAATTTGAATGGGATTCCTGTGGATTCCTAGTGGAATTGCAGGGAAATTTCATGGAAATTCCAGTCAAATTCCCACACTTCTAAGTTCAATCACTGTAAAAATAGAGTAATATATATTAAGGACATAAACATTGGTACAATTAAGTATACTAAAAATTGAAGTCTATTGAATTGGACTACATAAATTTATTTTACAAGATTTAATATTAAAGGGAGGGGGGAGGGAGTGGTGAAGAGTGATGAAGGGAGGGGTAAGGGATGGAGGGGGGAGAGTGAGGGGGAGGGAGTGGTGGGGAGTGATGGAGGGTGGAAAGGAGGGTGTGGAGGAGGGTGTGATGGATGGGGATGGAGAGGGAGTGAGGGAGGGGGTGGTGCCTCCCCTGGGCTCATTGTCACCCCATTTCCATATGTCCGTGGTCGTGTGAGGGAGGGGTGGGGAGTGATGGAGGGTGGAGAGGAGGGAGGGGTGGAGGGGGATGGAGAGGGAGTGAGGGAGGGGGTGGTGCACTCCCTTGGGCTCGTTGTCACCCCATTTCCATATGTCCATGGTCGTCGACCCATGAGCATTGATGTGGATGGGTCACGTTTGCATGGACACATCATCCCATCGTCTGGCATGGACACGTCATCTGTTGTTGTTGTTGGCATGGGCATCATCACCATTGGCATGGGTGTCGTCACCATTGGTGTGGGCCATTGTTGTCAGCACTGGGCGTTGTTTTGTGGGTGCTGAGCATCATTTGTGGGCACTGGGGTGTTGTCCGTGTCTGCTGCATGGTGTTCTGTGTCCATGGGCAGTGTATGTGTCGGTTGGCCATTGTTTCCTGTCTGGGCAATTTCCGTGTCTGCATGCATTGTCTTGCATCTGTTGTGCGTTGTTTCCTGTCCGCTGGTGATGTACATGGGCGCTGGGTGTCGTTTCGTGGGCAGGGTGTGGTTTTCGTGGGAACTGGGGTGTTTTCGTGGGCGTTGGGCTGTTTTCGTGGGTTCTGGTGCTTGTTGTTTTGTGACGTGGCATTGCTGCATTGTTGTTGAATGGTGTTGGGGTTGATGTTGGTGGTCGTGGTGGCTGTGGGTGATTGACATGCGACATTGGCGGCGGTGGCTATGGATGATGGTGATGGCGTGGTGTTGGTGGCGGTGACAAGCATGGTGGTCAAGGTGGAAGAAGAGAGTGGCCGTGTTTGGTGAGCATGTTTGCCAAACAATCATTGTTTGTTATCCATCGAAAATAAACAAGCTATAAGACATAACAATGGAATTCCTTGGATTCTATCAGGAATCATTCTTGGAACCTCCTGGAATTGGAATTCCTTGGAAAAAAGTGGGAATTTCCATGGAATTGGAAACCAAAATGGCTGATGCATTGTAATTGCAATGACAGCTGTTTCATCAATGTCTATAGTGGTTAGTCAGGTATTGGAAGGGAATAAGTTGACAGTGCCCTCAATATCAATAGAAGTGACATCCCCAGCTGCATCAAAATCACTGATGTTGGCACTTGTTTTTCATGTCAAAAAGGAGAGTGGGTGGGGTGGTTGTTCCCACTCACCTGGGCTGGGCCCCGTTGATGACATGGCATGGTCAGTGTCGTCGATGGTGGGCACTCATTGTGGTCAATGGTGGTGGGTGCCATGGATGATGGTAGTGGGAAGCAAGACACGATGTGGCATTGTTTGTGCCACAGGTGGTGCATTTAGGATGAGGGCTGAAGGTGGGTTATATATTCACTTTGTTTTCCATGTAATAAAAGCCTTCATGGCTCAGTGGGCTTCAGTGCTCATATTGTTAAAGATGCTGAGGGTTCAATTCTTCTCTTGGGCAAATATTTCTTTTTATTTAAATTAGTAAGCACACTATAAGTACAACTATTTATATGTATTCCTTGGAATCCATAGTGGGCTTGGAATAAAAAAATAGCTGGGTTGCCAGCCAAAAAATTGACTATATGGAGTCCATGGAATGAGGTTGGAATCCACCCATTCCATATGGAACATACTGGGGAGTGTAAAGACCTCCAGTAGGGGATGACATGGCCAATAGTGATGTTGATAACCCCATTTTGTGTGACAAAGCCCAGGCATATTTGAAAACAACTCTCAATGATCAATCTGATTGTTTGTTTTCTGGTCATTTCCAGTCCTCTCAGATTTTCTCCCCCATGTAGTACTATCAGTGTGTATCAGGGTTCACACTGTATAGTGAGTCCCATAAACATGACTATTCCTCTGCTCTTCTCAGCTACCTATCCAATCTGCTTCGATGGCACCCACACCCATAAACATTCTCACATGCACTATCAATGATCCAATCCAACCTTCTATTCTCCCCCAATGCAATCACAGAACTTAGGGCATTTGGTTTGTCTGAGCTTGAGTGGTGCATCAATGTTTACCATACACTTACTAAACCCCTCATTGGCATTCCTGTGACATGTGAAGAGGAGGACTTTACCTTGCCCCACATATTCCAGGTGGACTCCGGTGGAGTCTGGCTGATTTTTCCAGAGTCCACCTGGAGTCCAGTTCATTTTTTTGACTGGGAACACAGCCAATTTGGCACCTGGATTCCACCAGGAGTTCAGATGGAATCCAGATGAACCAAATGGAGTCAGTGGAGTCCACTTGCCAGATAGCGTGTGGATTCTACCTGGAGGCAATGTCAATCCACCAGGAGTCCAGGAGGTTTAGTTCAGAATTTATATTACTTTTCTTTCAATAGTAATAATATCCCACTGTTAGTGATGGCATTGGGTGTTTCTTTCAGGATCCAGAGTGCATTTCCAAATATGGAAGGTGTGGCTATACTAAATTAAAAAAAGCAATAAAATATAGAAAAAAATCAGAAAAAAATAGGGACAATGGTCATTCTTGTTGGGTGGTGATTTCAGGGTCCAGGGTAGATGTCAAAAAAGGAAATTTGGCTGTTTCTAAAGAGAAAATTGCAGAAAAATCAGAAAAAATAGGAATGGTGCATATATTGTATTTGCCATCAGGCACTGCTTTCAGGGTCCATGTCAGGGTCCTCTGTATACACCCCACAAAGGAAAATTTATCTAATTTGATGAAAGAGTGAAAAAAAACAAGGCAAGCTTGATTTTACATATCAGGGTCCATCTGATAAGTCACCAGGAGGGTGGTCACATGACCAATTACCAAAAATGGTAAAAAATGAAAGTTGTAGCCCTGCACTGTAGCTTCTGAAATCAGACTGAATTATGTTCTAAGGTGCTTCTGTTGTGGAGATATGGGGTAAAAGATTTTCAAAAGTGTCGTGTTTTTTGTTTTTGTTTTTTGTGTTTTTCTCCATGAAAACAAAACCAAATAACATGATTTCAGTATATTTAGAAAGCTAAAAGAAAGTGCTACAATTATTGTATCATGGGGAAAATGACCAAAAAAGGAAGGTGCATGCCCTACCATAAGAGTCAGATATAGACTACCAAGTTTACTGATAGACTACAAAAAGTTGGACTTAGACTACACAGTTTACTGATACACTATAAAATGGAGGATTACTAATAGATTATAAAAGACTACAGACATTGGACATAGACTACAAAAATTGTGTACTTTACACTCCTCCACACATTCCGGTTGGACTCCAGATGGACTCCAGATGGGTACCTGGACTCCAGATGGACTCCACCTACAATACAATCAAAGCTACATATTTCATGGTTATCCATGTGGAGTCCATGTGGAGTCCGCATAGACTCTGTCTGGACTCCACCAGATTTCAGGTGGCCTACACTCATTTTAGACTGTCTCAATGGTTCTAATTGATCAACAAAGTTTAAGTTTAGTTTTTTAAAAAAAACATTCACTCCAATACTATACAATACATCCAATACTATATATTACACCACTTTAGTCATCATCTTCCACATCCCAATGTCTCTCTATAATAATTTCTCCACTGTCATCATCCTCATCATCATTAATTTGAATGATTTGATGAGGCTCTTCCCGCTGTCCTTACTTTTGAATAACATGCTGAGTGTGATAGAAAAGCATGGTA
The DNA here is from genome assembly GCA_018417955.1 of Laccaria trichodermophora. Classification (NCBI taxonomy): domain Eukaryota; kingdom Fungi; phylum Basidiomycota; class Agaricomycetes; order Agaricales; family Hydnangiaceae; genus Laccaria; species Laccaria trichodermophora. Next base: position 782,573 of record JACTVC010000024.1, read on the forward strand.
TGCAAAAACCAATTAAAATTTCCAGTTTTCATTCGTTTGAGAATGGACTCAAATCCTCCAAGCCAAGAATTCAATTGTTCACATGCCTAAAATTGAGTCAGTCAAATCAAATTAAAATTAATAGAAATGGATAATGCATACCTGTGTATTAAATGCCCGTTGAAGATATGGTCGACCATTCTTATCATGAGCAACTTTGACAAGATTTGGAGCAGAACCATTTAATGGACCTGGGTTACACCATTTCCGGCACAAATAATCCAATGTGCGATGATTGATATAATGGTAAGAGTCAACAATGAAACGTGTGGTTTTCTTCCATCTATCCCAGCTTCCATTTGCAATGGCTGTTCTAAGTACTCGACAAGCTTTATCAATGCAAATGTAGTGTGGTCGAGATTCCTCAGTAGGATATATTTTCTCTAACCAATTAAGAATGTTGGTTGGAGACTCAGCTCTGTCAAATTTAACCCATGCAATTACAACACCACATGGTGCTGTAATTGTTTCAACACAATAAAATCTGGCTGCTCCAAAATAATTGTTTCGTGGAATTATAACATCATCATCAGCATCATGGGGCTGAACAGTTCGGCGGAGACCAGGCTCCCAAGCATTTCTTTCTTCTGGCCTTTGTAACATCCTTTTTACTCCAAACAAGCTTGCACAACTGTGATCAAGTTTGTATTTCTTCCACTCTGCTTGGTGAGAGCGGCATGCCAGTGTATTTTCAACCCTATCTCGAGGGCAGCCACGGATACGGCATTTATTCCCATATTCTTGTTCATGTTCCTCACAAAATGCACCCCCTCTTGTATTTTGCAAGTCTTTAATACATCCTTCTGCTGCACAGTGCTAGAAAAAAAGTTAGCATCCAGTCTCTTGAAGACCAAGTAAGTTTAATTACCTGAGGGCCCATCACAACACCATCCAATATAATCATTGAACAATCAGCATCATCATCACTGACATCCATAGCATTAGGATCAGCATTATTGAGATTGTTTGCCCTTAATTGGGCTGCTTGTCTCTCTCTTGTAGTATCTTGTGCAGATAAATTTGCATCTTCTCCTGTTAAAACAGGTACAGTAGAATTTTCATCTGCTCCTATTACTGCTGCAGGATCTTCATTGGCCATAAAATCTGCAGTGTCTTTATATGGTTGACAGCACTTAGAACATGAATGCTCTTTTCCTGGCTCTATTACTCCTCCATTTCCTAACTCCTTAAATGCCTGCTGGGTAACTTCTTCAATGTTCAAGTTTTCAGGCAACTCCAAATTATTGCTATTCACACTTGCAATTGTTCTGATTGATTCCTGAACAAAAGCTTGCCAAATATGACGCCTGGTAACTTGGACCTTGGAGTCAGTAACTGAAGCACAGTCATTCCAATGCTGTGTATATGCAGAGGCTGATGCATGGAAATTATACATTCCACTAAGAACAGAATGTGTAAAATTTCTGTCAACCCAAATAGACTGTCCTATCTTGAGAAATCGTGCAGAATTTAAATAGCATTTGCTCCAAGAACCATAGCTGTCTTTAAAGCGCTCATGATCTGCATAATAGACAGCACTACATTGCATACATTTGCCTGTTAAAACAGGAACATTCCTCATAAGAAATATTGTCTTTGATTAAGGTAACCAATGGGATATCTCTTGGTCTGGTTGTTTGCAAAAGGGCTCTAGATGCACACCGTTGATCAACACAAGTAATGCTGTCAGGACAAATAGCATGAACTGCTTGAATTGCAATATAGGAAACTGGCTGCAATCTCTCTTTGAACTTTCCCCGATGGTCATATGGGGTTAGATTCAATAAGTTTGCAAATGCATCAAGTTTGACTGACAATTTAGTGACTTGGTGATTTTGCTTTGGCCGATATTCTCCAGGACGAAGCACAGTTTTAATATCATCCTTCAATCGGTGCATGATAGCTCGTGACAAAGAACGAATCCATCCAGAAGCTACAGTTTTATTTTCACCCTCGGCTGGATGCTGTTGGCGAGCATGTAGACTGAGCAATTCAGGATTTTCAGTCATTGTAAATAGGAGAAGAAGCACTGTAGCCAATGATATATCTGAACCAAATGTTTGTTCCACAAATCCACTGAAAACCTTGAATGGCAGATTAGGAAATGGCTGTGTTTTTGGAGCTGCAGAAACAAAAGGCACAAAGGCAAGAATGATACACAGCCTTGTCATAAACGGTACAGCAGTTACAGTGGAAGTAAGGCCTATCAAGAGAGAGAATGAAGTGCATATGATGGTGAAAACAAGAGAGCCAAGAGATACTGCAAATCTGTAAAAAAATGGAAAACTGTCCAAAAGTGAGCTACAAGTACAAAGAAAAAAAAAGAAGGAAAAATCTACTACTTCAATTTCCTGTGAGACTTTCCCTGAGCCTTAACCTTTCCCTTTCCCTTGCCCTTTGATGACCCATCTGGTTCAGGACTGGGAGTTGGACTGTAATTTTTATCCAAAGTCCCACCATTCTCCTGCCACTTCTTGATTTCCTCCATAGTAAAGGACAGCTGATCCCTAATCCCCCAAAGACGCTCAGTGTCAGATTGAAGGACTTGCTCTGGTGGACTATCCAACCAATCTCTCATTTCAGGAAAGGCTGTTTCTTCATCTGCAATTGCTCCAAAGGCTGGAACATAGTTTGCATACCAAGTTGACCTCCCAATAAAAACCTCAATGACCATCCATTCCGTAAAGGCAGGAATGTCAGATGGCCAGTTTCCAGCTTCCACCATTTCTTTGGCCCTAGCAAGAGCTGCAGTACACTCTAAGTAACGTCCCCAGGCAAAGCGCAGGCCTGTAGCTGAACGGTTGGTATAAGCAGCATTGAGATTAAGCTCTTCAACAAGACGCTTTCTCAATGCTGGAGACAATTTGTCTTTGCCAATCAACCAGTGCCCTAGAGATGAACCTTGCTCAACAGAAGAATGTCCAGCAGAAGTAATACGAGAGCCTGCACAAGAGCCAGAGTGTGCAGATACAGAATGAGACCCAATACTAGAACCAAGACGGCCTGTAAATCCAGGCAAAGAAACTGAGAGACTAGGATCAAACGTAGTCTAGAGACCAGACATTTCATTAAAATAATTCAAAGAGAGTCTATGAATAACTTACACCCAAAATACGAACAATCTTTCTGTTCTGCTCATCACCCAACCACTCTACATAGTCCTCATCCATTGGTTTGCGCTTCATGATTGATTCGAAGTGTCCTTGGACACTCCAGCCATCTTCTTCATATTTGAAGAGGCGATAGGCAGGTTCTATGTAGAGTGATTAATATATATTTACCAGAAAATTTAGCAAACTTACATCGAATGGGTGAATAGTCTCGAGATCCACGACCAATAACATCTTGAATGGTTTGACACTTGCTGATATCAGAGACGTTGGCAATGAAAGAGGACTTGGTGATGTCCACATCGGGTGGATTGAGGTTTGAAATATAAAAGTGAATCTTTCCCTTAACTTGTTTCTGAGCTAGACCCTCTCTAAAAACGTCCATCTCCTCCCAGACTTCAGCAGCATCACCAATGTTGATGGCATTGCCCAGAGCTCTTCCCCGGAAGACTCCACCAGTTGAATGAGATGACCCATATGCAGGAATTGTCCCTTTTGGCGGACTAGCCATAAGTGTATCTGTATTTGACAAAGTTGAATACAACATAATAAAATACAGATATAGAGGTTACCTTCATCCTGGTGTGTAGATGGGGCTTGACTTTGATTGCCATCACACTTGAGCTGCCGCCCACGAGAATCATCTAAACCTTTTTACTTAGTACCAAGCTGTAGTAATAATACAAGATATATAATAAAAATAAAAATAAAAATCTTCAACCAGGAGGGATGAAGGATTAACACAAGTCCCTAACTTCTCAAACATCGGGATGGTGATGGGTTACCTACCCTCCCGATGTTGAGCACAGTCAGGATGGTGGTGGGGTATCCACCATCCTGACTGTGTTGTGGCATGGTAGCATCGATGCACCTGCATTAACTTGGCTATCTACGTTAGCATTGGGCTTCCCCATCACCGTGCGCGTGCTGGGCGCGGCACGCTGATGCGTGGCCGCCTCGGTGCTGATGGTGCTGGTGTCGACGTTGGCAGGCGGGACATGCTGGCGTGGGGTCGTGTTGCTTGTGTTGGCATGCGCATCGCGCTGATGCGGGGCAGTGTTGGTGCTGGGGGTGGTGGTACTGGTGTTGGTGGGCGTGGCTTGCTGACGCGTGGCCGTGTTGGTGGTAGCGGTGTTGGCGCTGGTGTGGGCACGCTTGGTGCTGGCCTGGGCGCGCTTGGTGCTGGCCTGGGCGCGCTTGGTGCTGGCCTGGGCGCGCTTGGTGTTGTTGGGCTGGTCAACGTGCTGGTCGTCCTGGTCGTCGAACTGATGCGTGGCCGTGTTGGTGGTAGCAGTGTTGGTGCTGGCGTAGGCGCGCTTGGTGCTGGCGTGGGCGCGCTTGGTGTTGATGGCCTGGTTGATGTCCTGGTCGTCGTCCTGGTCGTCCTGGTCGTCTTCCTGGTTGTCCTGGTTGTTGTCCTGGTTGTTGTCCTGGTTGCCGTCCTCGTCCTGCTGGGTGTCTTCTTTGTCTGGTTGTTGGTCTTCGTTTGGTTTGTCTTCGTCGTGTCCGTTTCCTTCGTTGTTTGCTTCAATGGGGCCACCAAGTGGTTTGGCAGCCTGGCGGCGTTGGGTGGTGGAAGCGGGGATGGGCTGAGCAGGGGTGTTGTCGTTGACTGGTGTGGGTTGTTGGCCAGAGGAGGCGAGTGGTAGCTACCACTTTTATGATAAAATACAGTCAAGTGCCTGCACAACTTTTTGGTAAATGGCACTGTGGTCTTATGAAATGAGAAACATGGGGAAAATCTAATGAAACATGTTTCATTTTTGGCCCAGAAACCAGTAGCACAGGACCTCCCTTGCCCATGTCCAAAAAAAAAAACAACCCATACTCCACTCTAAGGTGAAGTGCCACATCCAAATGTGCCATTGAACAGATATATGTTGAGCATTTTTCTTGTTATATTGCCATCTGTACAAGTTGAACCAAAGAGTCACCCTCCTTAGGCAATATTCTTCAGGTGCCAGGGTAGTAACAACCAGCTACATCTCCTGTGGATACTTGAGCCTGGGAATACACAAGGAGGCATAGCTGGGGATATAAATTCCATCATGACATCTTTGGGGAACTTGGCACAATTTAAAACAAAGACCATCTGATATCACTAGTCCCTACCACTTATCATAAAACACTGGCAACTGCCAGCAGAACAATTTGTTAATTGCCTAGGTTTTTTATGAAATGAGATAACATGGCAAAACTTAGGAAATGTATCTCATTTCCTTCAAGGTATTATTTCATTTCTATTTCATTCCTGTTTCATATCCATGAGTTTCTGTTTCATATCTATTTCTTTCCTGCCTAGCACTATTTCTTATTGCTGCCTAGGCCATTTTTCATTCATTTCTGTTTCATATCTATTTCATTCCTGCCTAGCACTATTTTTCATTCCTGCCTGGGCTGTTTTTCATTGCTTTCCCAGGGCAATATTTTTGGTATTTCATTCCTGCCTGGGCTATTTTTTATTGCTTTCCCAGGGTGATATTTTTGGTATTTCATTGCTGCCTAGGGCTATTTTTCATTTCTTTGCTTAGGGTAATAACAGGGTAGGAATTGTCAGGGTCTCTTGCATTGTTGGAGGGTGGTCACATGACCAATTACCAAAAATGGTCAAAAAACGAAATTTGTAGCCCTACACTGTAGCATCCTGAATCTGTTTGAATTATATTCTGAAGTGCTCCCATTTTGGAGATATGAGGTAAAGGAATTTCAGAGGTGTCATATTTTGTTTTTTTGTTTTTTGTGTTTTTCACCATGAAAACAAAACCAACCAACATGATTTCAGTATATTTAGAAAGCTCAAAGAAAGGGCTACAATTATTGTATAATGGGAAAAATGACCAAAAAAGGAAGGTGCATGCTCTAGAAAGGAATTAGACTATAAGAGTCAGATATAGACTACCAAGTTTACTGATTGACTACAAAAAGTCAGACTTAGACTACACAGTTTACTGATACACTATAAAAGACTACAAAAGTCAGACTTAGACTACAAAGTTTGCTAATAGACTACAAAAGTCAAACTTAGACTACAAAGTTTACTAATACACTACAAAAGACTACAAAAGTCTATAGACTACCAAGTTTACTGATAGACTACAAAAATGTCAGACTTAGACTACACATTTTACTGATACACTGTAAAAGACTACAAAAGTTGGAGTTAGACTACAAAGTTTACTGATACACCATAAAAGACTACAAAAGTGAACACCTTGCACTTAGACTACATACTTAGAGTTAGGACTAAAAGGTTATCCAAAGTCAACCTAGCCCTATGCCCATCCATCCCATACATGGCACATATTTGATGGGAAAATGGCTAGGGAAAATACAGATACACTGCAGGGACCCTATGTATTCCATTTAGTTTGAGGAATTATATGCAAAAGAGAGCATGAGAGCCATTAGAAGAGTTTGTCCTGTCCACTTTTTCAGACTACAAAGGTTTGTAGTGTCCACTTTTTTAGACCACTAAAGAATATCAGAAGAGTTTGCAGTGTCTGCATTTTTATTTAAAAAAGTTTGTGGTTCACATGTAGTTTATGGTGTCCTTGGCCCTATGTAGGTTATGGGGATGAGGTTGAAGGATTGCCATCATATTGCCAGTGCTGCAGCATTATCATGCACAAGTTGTCTTTCACATTGGCAAAGGCCATTCTAAGCCTTTCATATTGATTGATACCTACTGTCCTATCTTAAAACATAATTATAAGTTCATGTGGGGATATGGCTGAAGGATTGACATGTCATCACCAGTTTTTGACATCATGACCAAGTTGGCTTTCACACTGTCTACTTTCACATTGATAGCTACTGGCCTGTTCCAAACATAGTCAACTTTGATACAGCTCTTTGATCCTAATGTGAAAGACAACTTGTGCATAATGTAAAAAACTAATGCTGCAGCAATGGCAATATGTCAATCCATAATGTCAAGGACACCACAAACTACATGTCAACTACAAACTGTTCTAATGAATGTCAATCCATCCCCATAACCTAGACAGGATCAAAGACACCACAAACTACATGGCAACTGGTAGTTTTAAAAAACAGACACTACAAAATTTTCTAATGAAAATACTACACATAGGTCAAAGCTATTGGTAAATATCTGTCAACAAACATCCTAATGAGGGTTTTCTGCTTACAAAATAATAGGTAAATCCCCTATCCCCTATATTTAAAAAATCCCAAGTTTTTTAAAAAAATATAGGACCCCAGACACCCCTTGAAGAAATATATCCTTAGTCAACCCCAGCTGCAAAATATATCCCAAGTCCATCCCAGACAAGAAATATATTTCTACATTGTGACAGTCACAATTCAGGGTCCAGGCATAAGAAATATATTTGGAGTCCATTCCAGTAAGGAAATATATTTTGGGGGGTGTGACACACTAGAAATATATTTGGTGTGACATTGGACATCAAAATATATTTAGGTAAAAGTGGAGATATATAAGCTCCAGGATATATACAATATAGATATACACTCTGACATTTAGTCCCATAGTATCCATGAAGTTTGCAAGACTAATTGTCAGTTGTCAGTGGGTGACTGAAGTGCCTCTTACAAACTTTCTGCAGAGGTGACCCTCCCTCAAACATCAGCTCTTATTGATAATTGTAGGCACAAGTGCCTTGGTCTCCAACTTCATCATTACCTTCCAACCAACAATCATAGAAATGATGGATCTGATGATGGTATCATTACTCCCTGTTACAAAAAGTGACCAAGCACCTTTGTTTAGAAACAATGGCTGGATGGATTTCAATTCTTTTTGGTGGATGTCAAGATAATCTGAAATGTAGTAGATCCCCAAATTTTCATAATACTTGGACAAAATCTGATTGAGATATACCATTATAACCTCTTCTACACACTAGGGGGATTTTTCAGATATTTTTTTCAGAGTCCAATTTTTTTACAGTACATAGAGCTACTTAATACAAGTATGAAACATTTTGAATTATGTCTATAAGTTTATTTTTTGAGAAGATATAAAGCCTCAAAGTATGGTGTTTTCTGTCATATTGATCTTGTTCACACAATATTTGCCACATTGCTCAGCTTATATCTCCCCAACAAATAAACTTATAGACATAATTCAAAATATTCCATACTTGTATCAAGTAGCTCTATGTACTGTAAAAAAATTGGGCTCTGAAATAAAAATCTGAAAAATCCCCCTAGTGTGTAGAAGGGGTTATAATGGTATATCTCAATCAGATTTTGTCCAAGTATTATGAAAGTTTAGGGATCTAATACATTTTATATTATCTTGACATCCACCAAAAAGAATTGAAATCCATCCAGCCATTGTTTCTAAACCAGGTGCTCAGTCACTTTTTGTGCCAGGGAGTACTTCTGGAGGTGAAACAGATGGATATGATACTAACGAGTTTGCAAGCCAGCCAGCCAGCCTCCATCTCCAGCTTATCAGTTCATGATTCATTAGAAACTACTATAGCCAGGACAGCACACAACTCAGTCAGTATCACAGACAGATATGCCTTTACATCACTGACCTCACTCAGGCTATCCAGACATCCTCAGCTTTAGGTGGGAATAACCTGTCATTTGTGGTACCCTGAAGCTTCTTGCCTTCAAACATCTGGGATATGCACATCTAGATTCCACCACCATCAGAAAACCTCTACTCTGTCAATTGCTTAGCTACACAGGTCGTTCAAACTGCTACTAGTGGCATCACAGTACCCAAGTTTGTCATCGAAGGCCCTGATGTTGCAGGTTTGTGTCAGCATTTTGATGACTTCCTGACACAGGCCATCAATGAAAATGACTTTACAACCATTCTTTCACCCAATCACACCTTTCAGATGCAAGCTTGCCCACCTTTTCAGTTAGCTAAACTATCTTATTAGCAATGAGCACAATGGTGATATGACCTTGACATCGGGATAGAGAGAGAAGTTATCCATACCATGTTCAGTTCCTATATCAAAAAGTCATGGCTCACCCCTCATGCCAACAATCATGCAACACTTGCTGTTATCTATCCAGAGTTATCATAGGCCCTCATTCCAGGGCAGCAATTACCTGGTTGTGCAAAGCTTGGGGCACTCATTGCCCTGCTGCTCATTCAAGGCCACTGCCCATCACCACTAAACCCACTGATTCTCCAATACTTTGTCCATGACAAGAATTTTCACTCCTTAAGCCCAACTTTCATGGGTGAATGGCACCCCAACTCCAAACAACAACTCTTGATTGGATCAAGGCTGGCCATTCTGGAAATATTAGTAGTCTTCATGGCCATTTTGCTAGCTACCTTGATTTGGAGGTGAGTTTGCCAGCTGATTCATTGCCTGATCTTATTCATTTCCTGGACAGGTCAGTTTTACTGGCAGATTTTATATCAAACAGTCAACATGTGTTCAGTGTGCAGAACATGCTGAGCATTGGGGGTGATATATAGTGCTAGTTTGCACTATATATCTAAGGCCTTGTGGTTCAAGGGTTAATTGTGCAGTCATCTGGGTCACTACATTCTGTGAGCTCAAGTGTTCAAGTCTTGTTGATGCACTTTCATTTTCCAGATGGAATCTCACTGGGTGAATCCATATAACCCTGTGATCTGAGGTGGAGTCCATGTTATCCACATGGAGCAACTGGAATCCAGATGGATTCTAGACAAACAATTGACTGAGTTTCCACCAAAAAAAAATTGTCTAAAATCCATCTGGACTTGACCCAGCCAATCATGTGACCTTTGATTGAAACCAAAAACAAAAACCATGGGATGAAGACCAAAACCATAGAATAAAAACATGTTTCTACCAAAAACCACTATCTATGGCCATAACAATAAGCAAAACCATGTAAAATACATAGAAACCAAAATATATTGTGAAAAATCGCAACCAAAAACCAAAACCATGGGATAGAACCATGTGAAAACCACTATCTATGACCATAAAAATAAGCAAAACCATGTAAAATATGTAGAAACCATAATAGATTGTGAAAAATGCACTCATAAAGACATTGCAAGGCAACTTTTGATGGATAGGAGCCATCTAAGAATGTGATCAACCTGGTCCCTCTGTGGGTCATCTTTTGCAACCTGCTTGAGCATCAGTTCAATAAAATATAAGAAGCTAATGTCTCAGATGTACCTATGAATGCCATTTTGCAACACTGCAACTGTGCCACCAAAAAAACCCTGGACTATAGCATTGTCAGCATCAGTGGCAACAATATGAGTGTATTTTTTACAATATATTCTACTTTCTATGTATTTTACATGATTTTACATATTTTCATGGCCATAGATAGTGTTTTTCGGTAGCAACAAAGTTCTATTCTATAGTTTTGATCAAAACATGGATTTGATCATAGGTCACATAATCCATGCTGCGACAACCTTCACCTCAGCTCCACTCCCAACAACCACCATGTATCACAAACATTATTCCGAATCAACTGCCACCGACCACCACTGCACATGGCAACAACAGTGACAAAGTGGGGATGCCACATCACCACAGTATGAGTGCATGCCATTGAAATGGCATCTGTTGACGATGGCATGGCATGTCATCTGGATGGTAATGATGCCACATCAATACAAGTGAGTGACTCAAGATGCAGGCACTGTGGCAACCAACCAGTGAACAATGACAGCACAGGGCACTGACCAATGATGGTCCAGAGGACAACCAGGTGAGCTACATGAGTATATGGGATGGTAGTACTCAAATTTGCAAGATTTGTATTTGTCAGGGTCCATTGAGGGATGTCATGATATTGGTCACATGACCAATTACCAAAAATGTTCAAAAATGAAAGTTGTAGCCCTACACTGTAGCTTCCTGAATCTGTTTAAATTATATTATGAGGTAAAGGAATCCCAAAAGTGTTGTGTTTTTTTTTTGTTTTTTGCATTTTTCTCCATGAGAACAAAACCAAACAATATGATTTCAGTATATTTAGAAAGCTGGGCTACAGTTATTGTATCATGGGAAAAATGACCAAAAAAGGAAGGTGCATGTCCCTAGAAAAGGAATTGTCAGATATAGACTACCAAGTTTACTGATAGACTACAAAAAAGTTAGACTCAGACTACAAGGTTTACTGATAGACTACAAAAGTCAGACATAGACTACAAATTTTACTGATACACTACAAAAGACTACAAAAGTCAGACCTAGACTACAAAGTTAGGGTTAGGGCTAAAAGGTTATCCAATAGCCCATCCATCCCATCCATGGCACATATGATGCAAAAGAGAGCATGAGAGCCATTATAAAAGGTTGTCCTGTCCACTTTTGTCAATAGAAAAGTTTGTAGTGTCTGCTTTTTAGACTACAAAAGTTTGTAGTGTCTGCTTTTTCATTGAAAAAGTGTGTAGTGTCCACTCTTTTAGACTACAAAAGGTTGTAGTGTGCTTTTTCATTAGAAAAGTTTGTAGTGTCTGCTTTCTGAGACTACAAAAGTGTGTAGTTGACATGTAAATGATGGTGTCATTGGCCCTGTTTAGGTTATGGGGATGAGGTTGAAGTATTGACATGATCTTACATATTGCCAGTGCTGCAGCATTAGTTTTTGACATCATGCACAAGTTGTCTTTCACATTAGGAAAGGCTATTCTAAGCCTTTCATATTGGTACCTACTGTCCTATCTCTATAAGTTCATGTCATCAATGTCAGCCATGTGCTTCATTTCTTGTTTTTCCTCTATCATGATCAGGGGGTTTCAGTAGGCAAAATCACAAAGGGGGGTCATCCTTACTTGCATGAAACCAATGTCGTTCATAATCCTCCATGGAATCCAAATTATACCACAGAATACAAGTGAGGAATTTCTCCAGCGCTGATTTTGCACCTTCTCCCTGTGCAATAGAAAATACTGCTTCCCACAACATCTTTTCGATAGAACGCAATAGTGTTGGTTGTTGATTCCCAAGCACCTTCCACATCTAATTGCGATGAAGAGTCAATCTTACGGCAGAAATTATGCCTATCTTCCTACCAAAAATAGGGAATATCGGTCATAATCATGGCTGCAAATTGAAATTCCAGTGAGAAGAGCTAAGGGGGAGATAAAACCCGCAATGTAGCCTGGAAGATTAAGGTGATGCAGATTCTTCACTATGTTAGTAATTTCGCTCATTTCTGGTATGTCAAGATCTTCATCTGAAGAACTATAAGTTCCTCATGCATCAAATAGAATTCAGTAAGACAACAATCAAGACATACTTGTTTTTCAAAAACTCTATCATGTCCCCTGTCTTGCCTGGCTCCGAAAGTGACCAGTAGCCCTTGATTCTGTTGTAAGAAACATTTTTGACAGAGATATCTTTTTATACCTTCCATATTGCCTTCAATAGCAGCACAGTGACTTCAACATTCGCAATTCCTATTAAGGCTGTGCCTTGCTTTAAGTTGGAAAAAATGGAACAGATCAAGCCTATTCGGTGAGATCTGTGGTTCTTGAACGAAATGAGCATACTAATGTGATAAGTTAGATATATGGAAATGAACCCAAACAGAATAAGTATTGGTGATGCTATAGAAGCCCAAGTGTCATTTTCAATAGTGCCCCTCAAGGGTAGGAAGTATAAAATGATCATAGTTCTCCAAGCAATCACACTGCTTGATTGCAGTCCTTTATGGGTAATATCAATTGAACTCTGAGTGTCATACCATTAACAAACAATTACTTCCAGCATGCAAGTGTTGCACAGAGAATGAATGGAGGATCTGGGCCAACGTTGAAACACAAGACAGGATATGCAGATGATGAAGAGTCTAGAGCTGAGCCTGTGACTCGAAGGAAGCTTAATGAGATGAGCATTGACTGATAGCTATATAAAGGATATACATTAGCTATGATAAAGTCATTACTTACAATGCTAACTAGAGGTTCCAATACGTGACTTTCTATTTTTTGCAAATTTCAGAGTTTCCTGAATATGATGTACTTCCCTAGTGGGCATCTTGCACAGCTTTTGCGTGCCTGCAACTGAGTGCATGTGATCAATCCTCGGCTTGGCTTCTAACACCTTACATCTATTTTCTTCTTCATTTCACTTGTATATGATATCACAGTAGTGGGACTTTGAGAAATAAGTGTGATAGTTCTATACATCTTAGATCATAAGTTTGATTTATTATGATGTGAGGGAAGGGTGTCACTTATTGGTGATGCTAGGCAACAGCCGCAGGCATCACCAAGCGTCAAATGTAATTCTCTAGCAGGCATTTTGCACTGCTTTTGCATGCCCATAACTGAGAGCACATAATCAATTCTCTGCCCTGTGTTGCTTCAAACATTATTTTTCCCCTAGATGACTTGATATCTTCTGCACCCCATTTCACTAATTTGATTTACATCTATCCATCCCCAATGGTTCAGTCAGGTAGCATAAGAGTACATGCGATGCCTTGATATTTTTTGTGTTATGTGAATTCCAAGTTTTCATGTCTTCTCCAAGTCTTCTCCCAAGTCCTTAAAGCTCCAACATCTAGTAAGCATTAAGAACAAGCCAACACAGCCTATGTATAGAGAAGTTTAAGCAGCATCCAGTTCAATTTCATATTGTTCCTCAGCTTATTCATCAATTCAAAATTTTCAATTTTCATGTATTCTCCCAGTCCTTCAAGCTCTAACATCTTGTAAGCATTAAGAAAAACATTACACAGCCTATGCATAGGTAAGTTTGAGCAGCATCTAGCTCAATTTACTGTTGATTACTAGTAATTACCATTTTGAGTGAAAAGACGTGCCATCAATTTTCATGGGAAAAAGGCTAAATTTCGCATTAGAGCACTGAATGAAACCTTGATTCCTGGGGTAATAAACGAGTTTCTTTGTAAACTCAGAGGACTCGTAATGTCCTGGCACAACATGGTTACCACCAGCAAGTGGCACATCGAGTTCCCTACCTCATGTGCATGCACAGACATGCCTGATTGAACTGGGCCAGGATTAATAAGTCGTTTACTCAACAAAACTATCGGAGGGTCATTTTCTCAGATGAGTGCTCTGTGTACCTGGGTGATAACCGTGGACGTGTTTATGTGACATGGAGGGCTGATGAGGAATTTGATGAGGGATGCCTTGTCCCAACCTTCAAGCAGTCAGCTGTACATGTCATGGTGTGGGGCTGTATCATTGAGGGGAGAAAAGGGCCGTTGGTTGTGCTCAAGTATCCAGGAGGTCAAGGGGGAGGAATGAACTCCAAGCACTACCAAGAACAGGTGTTATGCCCAGTCTTATTGGATTTTTAGAGACAGTTGGATCAAGAGAGGAAGCATGTCAAGTTTCAGCAAGATGGTGCCTCATGCCACAGAAGCAAATTGATGTTGAAGTGGCTCACTGACCATCATATCCCACTTTTCCCACACCCTCCCTCTTCACCTGATTTAAATCCTATTGAACTCATTTGGCATGAGCTGAAAACCATCATACATCATTTACCACATTCCCCTACCACTATTGACACTTTGAAATCTGCAGTTCTCGTGGCTTGGGAGGAGATACCCATTGAAAAAATCAATCACTAGATTGGAAAGATGGAGAAACGCGTCAAGGCTGTTCTCACTGCGCATGGTGGGCATACCCCATTCTGATTATATACATTCTCAGATATTGTTCAATACTACCTATCTCAATATCTATGTAGACAAAAAACATGACAGTTCAATTGTTATTCAATATGTGAGACAAGATGCCAATTTAAGAAAAATGTCACAGTGACATCACTTTTTGTGACAACAAGTATAGTGAGCTGGTCCCCAGAGATTTCTTGCCCTGTATCACCAAACTTTTGTCAACTTAGATCTTGCAGCTGGCCTCTATCCTCCTATGTTTAAGAAGAACCAAAACCCAGCCTCAATTAAGATGTTGGGGCTCAAGAACTTCTCAACTACTGGGTGAGCTATTACTCTAAACTTTTGTGCTGCAGCATTACAGGTGTGTTTTCTCTTGATTTCTTTGGAAAAGGACCCCAGACACCCTATGTCAGCTTTGGTATGATGGTATGAAGTGACATCATACCATTTGGTATGGTATGGTGACCTGGTATTGGTATGGTATGGTAACATGGTATTGGTATGAGTGGCGTATGGTAGGGTTTTCCATTCCATGGTACCATGGTATTGGTATGGAGCTCATATACCACCCTGGAATGGGTACCTTCAAGGTACCTTAAATCAAGGAATTGATGTACCTCATAGGTACCCAAAAATGGGTGACTGAAGTGAGGAAAAGCTCATAGGCACTTTATGTTTTTTGATGCAGGAAGGTTTTCTGTCCTAGAACATCATACCCTTCCTTTCAAGACCTTCACATTGTCTCAGGAGATTTAACTACAAACCAGAGTCCTATATGGACACCAGGGGTGCTTTTCTGACATCTTGTGGATATTAAATATCATTCCCTGGACATTTTGCATTTTTTTCAGGACATCCAGAGTTGTTTTTGAGGTCCAGTGTATTTAAACTATTGCCCAGGAGATTTTGCATTCTCCCAGGAGTTTATATTGATACCAGGGTTGCTTTTCTAATGTCCTGTGGATGTTAAAACCAGTGCTCCATAGATTTCACATTTCTGGGACATTTATATGGACACCAGTGTTGCTTTTTTGACACCTTGTGGGTATGAAAAGTCATGCCCCAGACATTTCACATTTTTCTGGGACATCTGGGACATCTGGGGGTGTTACTTGGATGTCCTGAGGGTATTTAAATCAATGCTTTGGACATTTCGCATTTTCTTTGGACATTTACATGGCTACCATGGTTGTTTTTCTGATGTCCCATTGGTCTGGACATTTCGCATTTCCCCAAAACATTTATGTGGCACTTCAGTCACCCACTGACAACTGACTATTAGTCTTGCAAACTCCATGAAAACATGGTATTCTAGGGAAACATGCGAAAATTGTAAAGCAAGCGTTGACGTTGGGCGTTGGGCGTTGTCTGTCCATGGGTGCTGGCATTATTAATGGGTGGCGGTGGTGGGCATTGTTGATGGGTGATGGGTGGTGGGCGTTTGCGATGGGCGTCGTTATTAATGGGCAGCGGTGGGCGCTGTTGATGGGTGTTGTTGATGGGCGGTGGGCATTTGCGATGGGCGGTAGGTGTTGTTGATGGGCTGTGGGCATTGTTATGGGCAGTGGGTGTTCGTTTATGGGCAGTGTGTCTAAACGGTTTGCGTACGTGGTGGTGGAGGCTGGGGGAGGCGTCATTGTTGAGTTCTGGGCTTGTAAGTTGATAGTGGGCGGGCGCTGGGTGTTGTTCATGGGTGCTGGATGTTGTTGGGTGGGCTGTGGGCATTGTCGTCTTGAGCAGTGGGTGGTGGGCGCCGTTTCGTGGGCAGTGGGCACTGGGTGAGCGATGGGCGTTGTTTGTGGGCGCGGGGTTCTCGTTTGTGGGTGTCGTGTGGTGATTTGTGGATGGTGAGGCCTTGTGGGCGCTAGTGTTCGTGTTCGGGTTGTTCGGGTGCTAGGGTTGTCATCTGGGGGCATGGTGGTGCGTGTCATTCAAGATGGGATGGGATGAGGCCGAGGGACTCACTAAGAAGCAACGACGACGACGAACAACGTCATTTGTCATCTAGTTGCCACATTGCTCTCGGCTACGTGGCACCTGGAACTCCCTCCCCCTCCCGCATGTTGCGTTTGTCGCATTCAGTTGGTGATGTGGCGCTTGTGGACATGGATGTGGCGGATTGTGGTGGGCGTGGGCGACGGATGCAGATGGCGTCGAGTGAGGGGGATTGTGGTGGTCACGACAAGCGGTGGTGGCGACAGGTGTGTTTGGCGGCGGCGACGAGCATGGTGGTGGTGGTGGAAGAAGAGAGTGACCGTGTTCGGTGAGCAGTGTTTGCCAAACAAGCATTGTTTGTTATCCATTGAAAATAAATCAACTATAATACATAACAAAACAATAAAATAACCAGATTACAGTTCCTGCACATTCTGGGGAATGCTATTCCTGCCCATTCCGGGGAAGACCATTCTGGTGTAAATTCCGGAATGATCAGATTCCACCAGAATGAGAAAACACAGGAATGACAAATTTAGCAGTGCTTACTGCTAAATTTCATTCCACTGGAATCCACAGGAATCCACTGGAATTCCACCGGAATGACCGGAATCCTGCAGGAATAGGGGGGGCACTGATAAGACCTCCAATCATTACAAAGCATTCATTCCTTATTCCTCCCACCGAGGTCTTTACCTTCCCCAGGTTATTCCATATGGAATCCATATGGAATCCATGGAATCCATGGATAATTCCATATGGACTCCATGGAATCAACATTGGCTGGGGCCTCAGCTGATTTCTTATTCCATAGACATCATGGATTCCATCTGGAATGATGATGGAATGGTCATGGAATTAATCATTCCATGTGGAATCCACCACCATTCCAGATGGATTCCACTGGACTCCATATGGAATGAGAGCATATGCACCCTGGACTCCATGGAACAGCCCAGGTGGATTCCATGGAATATTCCAGGTGGATTCCATGGAACAATTCCAGGTGGATTCCATCACCATTGTACCATTAGAATACATATAAACAGTACTAGAAAGTATTGAATACCATCCAAATAGTATTTATAGTCTTCTTACTATATTAATAATAAATAAAAAAAGTTGCATTCTTCAAGGATTGAACCCGAGACTACGATAACGAGAGCAACACTCAAGTCAACTGAGCTATAAGGGCTTTGTTATAGGTATAACTTCAACACTATATAACCCCCCTTCGTCGCCCACAGCCCAGAACGTTCCAAACGTGACATCTGTGGCTCAAACATTGACACATCACTTCCTTCCCACTACCACCGCCCACTACAACGACGACGAAACCATGCCACCTCGCACCCATGCCGACGACAAAGCCTCACGCAGCGGCCACATATGCTCTCACATGCCTGTCCGCAAGTGAGGGCCATCGAACGCAGGCGACCAGGCAAGCAAACGCCAGAAGAAACACCAAACCGACCCCGAGTCCGACGAGCCAGCACAATAGCGACAGCTCCGAAACGAGCAGCGAGGACGGTAGTGGTGCCAGCGACGACGACAACGCCAGTGCTGCCTCCAACTCACCTGGGGAAGAAGCAAGCAACAACAACAACAACAACAAGAGTGGGGACAACAATGACAATGAAGAGAACGGGGACGACGACAAGAACGGGGACGACGACAAGAATGGGGACGACGACAAGAACGGCGACGACGACAAGAACGGCGACGACGACAAGAACGGCGACGACGACAAGAACGGCGACGACGACAAGAACGGCGACGACAAGAACGATAACAGGAACAACGATGATGACGATAACGTGGACGACGATGACGATAACGTGGACGACGATGACGATAACGTGGACAATGACGACGATAACGGGGACAACCACAACAACAGGGATGATGCCAACGCCAACCTCAGCAGCAGCAACAGCAGCAACAGCAACAGCAACACCAGAAACACCAACACCACCAACACCACCAATGACACGATCGCCCATGCCCATGCCAACGTCCCCCACACCAACGTCCCCCACGCCAACGTCCCCCACGCCAATGTCACACACGCCAATGTCAACGCCAACGTCGCCCATGCCAATGTCGCCAATGACGATGCCGCCAACACTGATGCCTATGCCAGTCTGGACCCAGCAACCCCTCAACGTGTCCATGTCCGTGTGAACCCAGCAACCCCTCAACGTGTCCGAGGCAGTGAAACTTTGACCACTGACCTTGGAACTAAGCTGGGTATATCAATTTCTTTTCTCCTTATAACCCATTTTATATATATGTGTATTAGTTATGACAGATGGGCTTGATCCTCTTTGTGATCAAGGTAATTCACACTTTGTGTTTTGAATTTTTAAATTTACGACATGCTGCAGACATTGATATGGATGTTGAAGGGAGCCCACCAGCTCTAGGCTCTTCACGTATGATGGGGGGTATTTTCCGTGGAAAGGCATTGGGAAATGCCTTAAATCATGCAGATTTCCCCAGACTAGACTCGGGCGATGCTTTCTTTGCAGGAAGTGCTCAAGTGAACTACAAAGTATTTGCTTATCTGGTATATAGTGACCCAGTCAAACTGAGTGTCATTCCTGATCCCTCTCTTCCTGCCAACACAATCTTTCGTGTCTTAACTGTTCCTCCTCTTGAATCTGCGGTTGTTCTAAAGAAAGTTGCTAATCGGCTTGAGAGTGTCAAAGGTATGTAAAATAAATATTCCACACTTCATATAACTGATTATTTTTGAAGAGGGTCATGTTTTTGTGCAATCAAACCTGTCTGGCACTTGGCAGTGGAATTTATTATCGTTATTAATGGGCAGCGGTGGGCGCTGTTGATGGGTGTTGTTGATGGGCGGTGGGCATTTGCGATGGGCGGTAGGTGTTGTTGATGGGCTGTGGGCATTGTTATGGGCAGTGGGTGTTCGTTTATGGGCAGTGTGTCTAAACGGTTTGCGTACGTGGTGGTGGAGGCTGGGGGAGGCGTCATTGTTGAGTTCTGGGCTTGTAAGTTGATAGTGGGCGGGCGCTGGGTGTTGTTCATGGGTGCTGGATGTTGTTGGGTGGGCTGTGGGCATTGTCGTCTTGAGCAGTGGGTGGTGGGCGCCGTTTCGTGGGCAGTGGGCACTGGGTGAGCGATGGGCGTTGTTTGTGGGCGCGGGGTTCTCGTTTGTGGGTGTCGTGTGGTGATTTGTGGATGGTGAGGCCTTGCTGGCAAAGGAAATCAGAAAGGAGTGAAGCAAAAAGAAGTAGAGTCTGAGCAGGCTGATAATAGGAAGAAGAGTCATAAGAAGAAGAAGGTCACTGCTAGTGGGTAGGTAGACTTTGGACTTTGGACTTGTTTGATTTTTTTGTTGTATTTGTATCAATATGTTGACTGGTGCTCATTTTTTTTCAGTGATCAAGTATTCCAGAGGCTTCCAACTCTCTGCATAACTGTTTCAATTTTGCACTTGTTTATGATTCTACAAATGCTTAGCCCCTTTATGATCCTGCTGTTTTTGTGCCCTGGTGCCAATGCTATGCAAAATCAACAAGCATTTCCAGATGTTTCATTCAAAGTGTTCAATGAATTTATTGCACAAAACTTCAGCTCAAAAATCACACTTGCAACTGTGTTGATGCTATTGTTTACTATGGTCGAAAATACAGATTTATTGAACTTGCACTGACGCCAGCAAAATCCCCAACTTTCAGATGAAAACCGGGTTCATTTGGGCTCATGGATAAAATCACTGGCTCGTGAGGTCAAAAAGCAGACTCCAAAACCAAAACTCAAAACTTTGTTCGAACGCTCAGAAAATTGGATGTCAATGCCTGAAAATCAAATTATAACCAACATTGGAACAAAACTTAATGACTTTGCTGATGACTCTCAATTCCTATGGGAGTGATGGAAAGCTAATTCAAAGACTGCAGCCAATTTCAAAAAAGGAAATTCAGGCAATCATGATAATTTGCCCACCATCAAATGTTTGTCCTGATATGAAATGTCGAGGCCGTGCCATTTTGCAACATTCAGATCCTAATGAGCTTGCCACAACAACTCTTATTAAAGGTTCAAAAATTTTTAAAGAGGTTGTTGTTCTGAATGGAAAATGTTCTAATTGCAAAACTCACTATTTCGCTGATCATGAAATTTATCCTCAAGTTGGAGGTCCTCGGAGACAGGTATACCTCAATGATGCAAAATATCTAAAACTTGGAAAATCTCTATATGTTGACAGGCCATTTTCAAATGCTGTTGTTAATGGAACATACAGCTTTCATGCATCAGTTGCAGCTTATGCTGAATTCTGGACCAACAGCTATGGAAAACAAGAGTCACTCAAAATTGAAAGGCGTCAGATTTGGCAGGCATTTGTTCATGAAACAGTTCGTACCATTGCTCAAGCTTCAGGGGTCATGTTTGAAACCAATGATAATCCATCAATTGATGATCTCACTCATGATGCATTTGCTATTCTTGGTGAAGGTGGTGCTATGAGGTTGTCTGACAAACATACTTGCTCTGAGTGTACTCAAGAACGCAAGGCAGTTGCAGATTTTCTACCTGTTGCCAATGATGCAGCAGCTGTCCTTGGTGTTGATGAAAATCAAGCTGTACCTCAATTAGATGCTGCAGCTGCTGATGAACTCCAGAATTTAGCAGGACCAGATGACCCAATGGATGTCGATATTGCAAACCAACCAGCCATGGTGAACATGGTTGTAATGGATGGCATTGTTATGGGACCAACTCACTGTGCATTTGATAATTGTACAAAACCACTTTTGAATGCTCGTGGAAAAGGAGAATCATTTTGTCAGATCCATGAAAGAGAATTTCATAACCGTTGTCGTGTTCGTGATTGTCAAAATAACAAGGTTGAAGGAACTCAAGCTTGTCATGAACATTGCAATGACTGGCATCACTATAGACAGTCTCGAACAAAGTCAAGTTTGGCTGGAGTATGACGAATGCTAAATCGACCAAATGAACATCTTGCATGGAATTCAGAAGTTCCCAGAAATGTTCAACCCCATGATGAAGAGGCTCCTGAATTAGAAAATAAAAATTATTTCAGTCCTCAACGCTATTATTGTGTGGAAACAATTTGTGCACCTTGTGGTGTTGTCATTGCATGGGTCAAGTTTGCAAAATCTGAGTCACCAACAAACATCTTAAAGTTTATGGAAGATACATTTCCAGATTAAAGTACAAGACCTGATTATATATGCATTGATAAGGCATGTCTGGTTCTTAGAACAAGCATTCAAAATGGAAGCTGGGATGAATGGTGCAAGACTAGCCGACTTATGGTCGATGCATATCATTACATCAATCATCGCACTACAGATATGATCTGCCGAAAATATTGCAACCCTGCTCCTCTTGATGGGTCAGCACCTAATTTGGTTATTGAAGCAGAGACCAAAGATGGGGAAAAATATTTGAAATGAGCATTTAATACTCAAGCATGTGAACAATTGAATGGGTGGCTTGGGGGATTTGACTCTATCTTGAAGAGGATGACCGTTGACAATTTCAATTGGTTTTTGCATGCAATGTTATTTTACCATACCCGATATGTTCTTGAGAAGATAAAAAAGAGAGAAGAAAAGATGAAAAAAGGAGACAATGGTGATGGTGATGATAGTGATGATGATGCTGGTAGTGATGATAATTGATTAGTAGATAAAAGGTTATATTTTTGTATTATGTCAATCAATTCAACAATAGACTATTTTTAAGTGTAAGAATTTTATTCCATAGAGTTATTCCATATGGATTCCACCCTGAAAATGGTATACTATAAGTGTAAAATTATGATTCCATAAACTCATTCCATATGGAATCCATCTGGAAAAAGCATGGAATCCATCAGCCAAAGCATGGAATCCATCTGGAAAAAGCATGGAATCCATCAGCCAAAGTATGGAATCCATCTGGAAAAAGCATGGAATCCATCAGCCAAAGTATGGAATCCATCTGGAAAAAGCATGGATTCCATCAGCCAAAGCATGGAATCCATCTGGAAGAAGTATGGAATCCATCTGACATTCCTGGAATCCACCTCCCATTCCATGCAGTCCATATGGAATAACCCGGGGAGGGTAAAGTATTGCTCCCACCCTTGGATTCCCTTACCCATTTCAACAGAACAAATTACAAAAACACCCTGAAGTATGGATTCTAAGAGCTGCAGAGCTCGTGAGATTGGTATCACAAAGTGACCTCAGACATCAGCATGGGGTAGATCTTATCACCCACAGCTAATGTTGGTTGAAGGGGTGAGGCAGGAAACAAACCCATGGTTAAGAGCTGAAAAACAGCAGAGCAAGAACAAACTTCCACACTTCAGGCAACCATCTAACCATACCCTCTTAGGGTAGTTACTCCATGCCAATAAGACCACCCTATGAGGGCCTAATACCATGGTATGTCCCACCTATTTCTTGGAGTCCCCTGGGGGTAGCCAGGTACTCCCATGGGAGTTCCATGGTATCTGCTAGGACTTCCACATTCCTCTTACATTTCCTTGGGAGTCCCACCTCTCTGGGAGTCCCAAGTATTATATTCTCTGGGACTCCTCAAGTTATGGGACTCCCAAGTATATAGGTACCTAACTTCCTATTCCCTCTCCCCAGGATAAGGGACTCCCAGGTGTGCACCTAAACTCCTATTCCTTGAGACAAGTTCCCAACCCCCATCAATATATGAGCAACACAAACCAAAAACCAAGCCTTATAATGTGCCTATAAGAAAACAAAACTAAGCCTCTTACTATAACACAGAGACAGCTTAAACCTTACCACATGGACATGGTTTAGAGTTGACTAGCCTCAAATATATTTTACCAAGTTGAAGTCACAGACAACTTCAAGTTTCACAGAAACATAAGGCATAGGCATAGACATCATAAAAGTAATAACAAAGTAGAAATCATAAGTCACAGTAGAAATCATAAGTCACGATAGAAATCATAAGTCACCCTAGAGGACAAGTTCAAATGCTAGAGAAGCAATTACACAATTCAACGCCTTGCATTTGAAAAATGACCCTGAACTGAATCCTTCAAAGAGCCAGGTCTACCATTCTCTGAAGAGGTTGGATGGCTTCCAGATGGAATTCACCATGTAGGAAATGGAGCAACCTTGCATGTACCCTCCTCCAGTTCAGAAATCTTGCGCTTTTTTGAGGTGGCTGTAGATGAGAAGAGCTGGCGTGAAGCTGCCCCATATCCTCTTCAATGTGTGACCGCTTTGAGAGGCCATGTGAGTCTTCTGGGACATGATGGTGCTGAACACCTGTGTGGTACTGGTCATGGTATGAATAGTCAGTCTCGTTTCTCACACGGCGATGATCGAGCATTGGAGGTCTGTATGCCTCTTGAGCACCACCTCCAAGGTCAGAGTCAATTTCATGATAATGACTTTGGTTTGGGGCAGGGGTGTAATCACAGGTGAATTGGTAGTCGACATCTTCCTCTTCACACATGTACCGGTTTTGGTTTTGATGGTCACCGTACACAAAATCCGCACATGGTCAAGACACAATGGGCAATTGTTGCTGAGTTGAGTTGTTGGGTACTCATGGAGGATAATCCTGACCACGATCACGAGGATCTGGTATAGATCGAGGGTAAGGAGGATGTGCCTCAGAGTTGTTTGGTGCTTGTTGATTGAAAGCGTCCTGATCACGATCTTGAGTGGGAGGGGTGCACATTGAAGTTGCTGGGAGCCTGTTGGTAAGCGTGTTCATGATCTTGATCAGAAAGTGTAGAGGCATTGGGGCGGGGAGGTGGACGACAAGGAGGTATCTCGGTGGGCATTTCAAAGTCTTCCTTGTCATCGCTTTGTGGTTGCGCTGACTTCTGGTGAGGCTTGCTATGGCCAGTGGCTTCCACTGCCTTTGCCCACACCTTCGAGTTGAAGACTGTGGATAAAACCTTGCCTGCGACATCTATCACAAGGGGAATGTCTTGCTGTTTAATGACATGATACTTTCGTTGCTCTAACGTTGAATGGTCAATCACATGAATGACAAGACCAGTCTCACAGAGCTCACCTGGGTCCATGAAACAATGTGAACATAGGGCGATATGACCAAATCTTCATCACCTTCTTTATCTGCAATCAGCTTACTACCCTTTCACTTGTACTCAGTGATGCGGGACTGGACAATTCTCTGGAAAAAAGCCTCTCCCTTTCCTTTACCCTTCAACGAAAATCCTTCACGAGGATGATCATCCACCAGTCCCCAACCAAGGATGGTGACTTCATTCTTGTATGTGAAGTCAGTCCAGGACCAGTTCATTGTGACCTTCTTCACAGGAGTTATTTCCCCTTATTCCAACAAATATATGAGTGGAAAATACAGAAAATGGAGAGCAAGTTCAAATCTACCTTTTAGAGGAGGATATATATAATTTTAGCTCAAAAACTTTATGAAGCTCATAACAATAGCAGGGAGATCCAGTGTTGAAAATATCTCTTCCTCAAGTTGTGAATTGCTTTCAGTAGGTTGCAGTCATTCAGAATTTCCCACTTTGTTACATCTCATTTTTGGCACTTGTCACAGTCAATCTCCTGCCTTATCCTGAGTTTTCAATTGTTCATCCCCAGACTTGGTATGTACAATCTATACCCTTTTCGCTATGTTTCATACACCAGAGTGTAGATCCCAAAATGTTTGGTTCTTATGGTACAGGACTAACTTTGCTCAAAAAATGATGGGACATTCTTTTTGCCTGGTTAGTGTATATTTGATAATTATACCTTGAAGTTTGTAATTGGAAGTCTTGGCCTGCTTGTGTTCAAATGTTCAAATCAAAATTCCCCACAATGCCAGCTCTGCTGAGTGGCAGATATGAGGAGATTCCAAATCCAAGTTTTTTGATAATCCCATTCCTATGGAATGACCCCATACTTTTTCATAAATGGCAAATTTTGAACATATTCTATCTGAAGAAGGCATCCTTGCCTTTGGTAGTAATTTGGCTAAAGTTCATGTCTTTGCATAAATAAAGTCTTGCAAAATTCTTGTTTTCCTTCAAAGCCCATGCCATTGTGATGGATACAACATTAATATACAGTGACTCACTATAAGTTTTGCACCACTTAAAAAATACTATATCTTCCTCAACTTCTGGGGACTAGTTACCATATAAATATGATAATATGCAAATATTCTATATACATCTTTGACATGAATATGAGGTCTGGATCTCATCCTCTGCTTCATGTAGGAAAAAGTGAAAAAATGAGGTTTTGAGAGTTTTACCAATACTTCATATGAGGGTCTAGAAAAATGTGAAGAATTAAGTACTTGCTGACTCAAGTATACAGAACTTTGAATGATATCAATTGGATTAGCAGTTGTTGAGATATAGGTCTAAGGAAGGGGCTTGTTTTGGGTAGATCAAAAATGAGGTTTTGACAGTTTTACAAATGCTTCATGTGAGAGTTGGAAAAATATATAGTACTAGCCTACTCAAGTATACAGAACCTTGAATCATTTCAATTGGAGTAGCAGTTGTTGAGATATAGGTGTAAGCATGGGCCTTGTTTCATCATCTACCCCAAAAGAAGCCCTTTTCTTAGACCTATATCTCAACAACTGCTAATCCAATTGATATCATTCAAAGTTCTGTATACTTGAGTCAGCAAGTACTTAATTCTTCACATTTTTCTAGACCCTCATATGAAGTATTGGTAAAACTCTCAAAACCTCATTTTTTCACTTTTTCCTACATGAAGCAGAGGATGAGATCCAGACCTCATATTCATGTCAAAGATGTATATAGAATATTTGTATATTATCATATTTATATGGTAACTAGTCCCCAGAAGTTGAGGAAGATATAGTATTTTTTAAGTGGTGCAAAACTTATAGTGAGTCACTGTAAATGGCCTGGCAAGATACAGTCTTTTACAGGTCCTCAATACAGAATAAGTCCTCAATACACTTTCAACACTTGTGTAGTTTCTTCAAACCACCTCAAATCTGTGTCCTTATATCATCTGCAGGTACATGTGGCTTCTATAAAGACCCTCCGATAGTTATAATGACTGGTCAATGTTGAATACAGAGCAATGAGGCTTGTTGTTGTCAGTATCATTTCCTAAAATGGACTTATACCTCCTTGATACACTAGTATTCAACAAGATACACAGCCAGCTTTGCACAATGCTCTGGTACATAGCTTATTTAAGGTAATACAAAGGGTTCTGTCTCTTCAGATTTCGGAAAACCGAAGTTGTTCATGGATGGGAAGAGTTTTTCATTTGGGTGTATCAAGGACCTGTAAAAGACTGTATACACTTTTAAGTGGCTTGTGATGGATTATCCACAGTAAAAATAGCCAAACCCTGGGATAAAGCCCAATCAAGCTAATTTTCAAGTGAATTTTCAAAGGATTAAGTTCATCCTATAGCCTCCACTTGCATCTTAAAATGTCTGAAGAAATCTGAAGAACCATTCCACAAAAAATGGAGCCCAATGGATCAGTATTGCAGCCTGGAGAAATAATTTTCATATTTTGTAAAAAGGACCCCAGACACCCTGTGACAGCTATGGAATGATGTTATGGAATGGAATGGTATCGTATCGTATCGTATGAGGTGGAATGGTATGTGGCATCCATACCATGGTATGATGGAATTGGCATGAGAGTCATACCACTCTGGAATGGGGTACCACTAAGGTTCCCTAATTCAAAGAATTGGATAACCTCATAGGTACCCAAAAATGGGTGACTGAAGTGTGGGTTATGCCTAGATGGGACCAGTTGGGAGGTAGGCGAAAGGCATGGTAGACCCTTGGGCACAGCATCAACATCTGGGTCCAGAGAGGAGATTTTGCAACACCAGGGAAGTCTTGTATGCTCTGCCCATGTTTAGTTTGAATATGTTTTGACAATTGATGATGATAACTCATTGTTTTGCCATAGCTGACCATGGCCCAATCGCTGCAGTTTGAAACTGGACACTGAAAATGTCCTGTAATTGAGGGACAAACATTGTCATATGGAAGGATCACAGTAATTGGTTGCGATATGCTACTGGGGAGATTTGGGTCACTTGCCGAAGAAATGAGGCCAAAGCTCTCCACAACGTGCTCGATCATCTGCAGGATGTGGCATTTTTCACAGGCCTGACAACTGAGATCAGTGTCGCTCTGCTGAACATGTGAAAGCCAAAGGTCAGAGGTGACTGCATGGTTGTGGGTGGGGCATATAACGAGCTCCAGTTCTGAGTGGTAATAAAACCGAAAGAATGTTAGGACCTGGCAGCATTTGTAAGATTGAGATGGCACACTCGCACAATCACAGCAGTGGTTGCCAAGGAAAATGAAGCTGGTCTGCATTTTTCCAGGAAGGCGAACAGTGTTGAGAGGAGGAATGACAGTGTGAGCAACCACACGTTCCTGATGGGGTGCATGGGGCAGCAGGTTTGCTGCTCGTTGTATTCATTTTGTCAACTGAGACTCATATTTCTTCCCATCGGTTTTATGTTTCTTGTTAGATAACGGCAGGTGGGTTGACTCTCCAACTTTTCTCTTTGTCAGGAGGTTGTATTCCTCTTCATCCAAATCAGAATCGTCTTTGCCTCTGTCTGAGTCGCCATGATAGTCCAAATCAGGTCCAGGTGAAGACCTGTCTTCTCCTAATGCTCCATTCCAAATTCCTTTCATGCGTTCACTGACAACTTTCTGGTGAGGGTGAAGTTTTCTGCCATCAGTATGTGCTGGAGCATGCTGTGGAGGTGGGAGCACAACTCTGTTGAATAAAAATACTGTTCAAACACTATTTCCTGGCACCAATTAATATCAGATATAATTGAGAGCTTGATTACTTACCTGGGACTGCATAGTAGTACTCTGTGAGACCTGTGGTTGCACTTTGATTGTGTCTTTAATGATAGTATTTAGTTAGGGATGGAGTGCTTTGGGCAAAAACAAACCAATTCCATCTTCTTTGGCAAGCTCCTCAGGCATTGTCGATTGGGAAAAATGAACAGGAATATGGAGCAATTGGTGGCCAACAACCAGCAAACAAAAATTGATGACCCTGGATGACCCTGATAGGCCATACTGTACCATTTCGACCAAGTGTTCATGGGGTGTGCCGGATGACATGTGGTGTTCACTGGGCCTGTGACAGCTGTAAAAGTGTTCACAAAAACTTGAAGTGTTCATAAAAACTCGAAGTGTTCAAAGGTTTCTTATTATGTCTAGTATTTAGTGATGAGTGTGACAAAGGTGTCTATTTACACAGTGAGCCACTCATCAGGCTGGTGTTCAGCAGGGCTGCATAAAATTTCCTCATCAACACAGTACTTTACCCTCCCCCACATGCTCTGATCAGCATCAGCATTACTGATCAGAACTGAGCTGGAGGTCAGGTGACTTAAGCTGTATTTATTGAAGTCAAACCTTAAAGATATTCAAAGATATTCAGAACTCCTTATAAAATTCACAAGTTAATTAGATCAAATGGCAATGTATTGTAATTCTATAATTTCTAATACAAAATATATTTTACGACATACAGTGTATACTAAAGAGAGAGAGGATGGGCAAGGAAGGGGGGGCACAAGAAATAGGGGATTAAAAAGGAAGGGGGAGGGACAGGGAAGGGGGAGGAAAAAGGGAGGGGGAGGGACAAAGGGGGGAGGGAAAAGGGAGGGGGAGGGAAAAGGGAGGGGGAGGGAAAAGGGAGGGGGAGGGAAAAGGGAGGAGGTTTTGACAAGGAGGGGGCGTTACAAGTCCTCTGAGTTTATGAAGTTGGCCAGATTTCAACTTGTGATGAATTTCCTTTTTTGGTCAAAGTTCCCATGGTGTAAGAAGCACAGCCCCTCACTTAGCTCTGAAAACAACAATTGTGGACACTTTGCTGAGCTTTCCAAATATATAAAAATGATGTCATACAGATCATTCCTTGTTGAGAAAAACACAAAATACTGAAAAAATTGGACACTTTTTGCAAATAGTTGTCTGTTTTGACTAATATCTGAATATGAAAGACAGCTAGTCACATAATATAATCACTTTCATAATGTAATAACATTCTTTACATAGTTGTCCCAACTTTCCTTTTTCAGTAAAAAGTTCCCACAGTCTGAAAGAAGAAATAGGTCAATGAAGTTTTACTGGTTTGATTAACAATAAATCTCACTTCTAGATGCATAAGGACATACACGGTGCTAGGACTTCTCTATATTTAGATTTGTACTCTGAACCCTGACCACAGCCCCTTTGACATCATGGCGCTTGCAAATATTATTCTTATTTTTTGTGGAGTTTTTTTCTGATTTCTCTAACCATGTTTCATGATCTTTGGCCTTTGATCTATTTTTAGATATGGACCCTGAATTCTGAACACTGCCTCTCCAACACTATGGCAACAGGAAGTGCTAATCAAAAATTTTCCAATTGTCTAGTTATTTTTTCTGACTTTCTGCTTGTTTTCTATAATTAGATATGGATCCTCAGAAGGACTCATATTTAGTTTGTGAAGGCGGGTATATACTTATTTGCAAGTATTTGGTTATATTTCCACATACAGTATAAACATCAACTAGCTGTTGAAAAATCATAATGTTTTGGTTTCTGGCTATTTATTTGTATCTGTCCACATTTATAGTCATTGCACAATAATCCTACAAATAAGGAGTATATACTGCAAAAAAAACCATGTCATTTGGATCAGAATTGGCAGAGCTAGATAGATATCTTTCTCAAAGCCAAAAAAATGACTAAGTGATGACATAAGCTTGTCTGAGCCCTAGCTAGGCCTCACACCAGAGGCAAACCATGAGGCAGTTGGTGATTGAGCAGTCATTCTTAGATAATCTATAATGTTAAGTAATATACAGATAAATCTGAATTGGGGCATTGTCAAGATTACACAAGATTTACAAGTTAGGACATAAAGAAGCCTGAAGCCTTGGTAGGGGAGCAAATGAAGAATTTCCTTGTTCTTGCTAGTTGTGAACAACCCTTTGTGATAACCAGATTTGAAAGCCCCAGTGCCTTCCCCATTTTCAAATATGATGTTTCTGAAACCATTCATGGTATTGATCAGAGTTTGCAGGGCTTGCTCTGTCATTCTACCAACACCTGGGCCTTGAGTAGTATGACACAATGATTGTGTCTCACTGAGGGCCCTATCAATGTTGGAGATCCATTTGAGTCCTGCTAACTGGCTG
Source organism: Laccaria trichodermophora (assembly GCA_018417955.1). NCBI lineage: Eukaryota > Fungi > Basidiomycota > Agaricomycetes > Agaricales > Hydnangiaceae > Laccaria > Laccaria trichodermophora. The sequence continues at coordinate 813,444 of JACTVC010000024.1, forward strand.
AATTTGATGGATCCAGCTGGATCCAGCTTCATGTCAAGCTTTCCGCTCTGTAGCATCTTCAGGAAAAGTTGAGCAGATTGGGGGTTATCAAATCTGTTGTTCCTTAGATCCAAGAGGATTCCATTCCCAAGGACATCTTCTGCTTGAGAAAGGTCCCAAAGCTTTGAGATTTTGCAGAGGATGTCAAGTTCATGAAGTTTGAAAAGGTTCAGAAGGTGTTCCTCCATGAATTTCTCTGTCTTGTTGAGCTTCTTCTGCAGGAATGTTTTGTATTTGGCAATGTCAACAGAGATCTCACCAACCATAACGACGTCACCACACCACCAGATTATATCAGGATGAGGTGTTGCTTTTGATACCACACTCATCTTGTGAAGCATTGTTTGCAAAGTAGCATTTTCTGAGATCAATCATCAGTAATAGGCATAACCAAGATAGACAACCAAACCCACTGAAAGAATTCATCATCAATTGGGTAGCTTTTCCTGAGTTCCAATATTCTCTGCAAGGAGCGAAGGCAGATGGAGTATTGGAGTTTGGCCATAATTGGGGGGATGAGGTGTATGTTCAAGTAAGTTCCATTGGCTGCCATGCACTAGGTGGCCAAAAATGCAGTTGTCAGCATGTCAAACTCAGTACTTTTGGTTTCATAGTTGTGGGGGTAGTAGACTTCATCAAAGAGTGATTCTAAGGTGTGAATGGAAGACTGCCTGTCAGTATCATCCTTCTGGAGATTATCCAAGGTGAGCTCTTGTTTTTTGTTGAAGATGTAGACTTGTTTATGGCCTTTGTGCTTTACCTGTGCTCAAAGCGGTGCTCAGACAAACTTGAGCTCCAACAAAGCATAGCTTGCCACTGATGTCTTTGCTGTTAGGGGGGAAAATGCATGGCAAGGCTTAATCTTGACATACCTCTAAATTCTCATTAGTGACAGTGAAAATCAAACCAAGGTATAAAGAAAAGCTCCCAGCATGGAATTCGTCATGAGGAGAAATATGGTGCTTGGAATCGATTCCTTCTGCTCCATAAATTGGATGCCCTTCTTGTATGTTCCAAGGATCAAGTGCTGGAGGATGCCATAAATTTTATTTTCTGGGTCTGGGTCAAAGGGTTTTCAGAAGTTCTTTCTGTTGAACAGCTGGAGAAACTGGTCAATCCCAGTTTCAATGAAGACAGGAAGAATGGTCCTGATGTCTTTATCTGGAAGGATGTTCAAGTCATTCATGTACTCTAGGTGGCTGTTGTCTGATGAAGCAGCCCATGAGCAGCATCCAAATCAAATCCTGAGATGTCAATAATTTTCACAGCTTGGTCAACTGTAGACAGCTGGGCCACTGCTGAAACTTCAATTCATTGAAAGTCTGGGCATCCACCTTTCAACTTTCCTCACTGTAGCCTTGTCCATGACAAGTGCTCAAGTGATTGTGGAACATACTTTTTGTTGTGGTGGTGTAGCCACAGATGTCATCGCCATTCACTTCAATGTGGCACTGGATTGCATCATGGAAGGTTCGAAGGCCAACAATGGGGGGGGTGGCAGTTCTCCAGGGATGTTGGGACTGGGGAGGTTCTGCCATGAAATTGTATCCTTTGCACTGCGAATTTCTTCTGCCTTTGCTATGGAGCCTGCAGAAATCAAAGACTCAACAATCTTATGCTTGAATTTTTTATAGCTGTTAAGGCGTGCAGAGCAGTGGTTTTAACTTCAGTAGACCTCCAGCATTCCAGAGCACATCCCAGTTCATTCTTTTAGTTCTGTCTTTTTTCAAATGGTTATAAAGCACTTGGACAGAAAAACCCTCTGTGCAGGAGGTGCACAGGAGCAATTTGTATAGGATGTTGAAGGACATCCCATATTGTTCAAGGATGGGAGTGGTGATGACATCCAACTAGGGAGATCTATCACTGGGGCTAAGTTAAGGGCTAGGGCTGGGTTCAGGCTGTGTATTATAACTCAGTAAATATTCATGCTTTGAGGTTGATGACACACTGTGAAGAGACTTGGGTTTTGCTGACTTTCAGCCTTTCTCCTACATCTAGTATCCACCTATAAGGGAGTGGGGCTGGGTTCTGGCTGCAAGTCATAACTGAGTAAATAGGCATGCATCTTGAAATTTTTTGATGTACCATAAAGAGACTTGGGCTTTCTGTACTTCCAGCCTTCCCCTTGACATCTACATTCATCCGTGAGGGGAGTGGGGTGGTTTTTTGTGAAATATGAGGCCCTGGGGTTGACCATCCTGCAGTTAGGGTAGTCAAATGGGCCCATCACTGATAGGCCAGCGGACTCTACACCTTCTTGTTGTGGGTATTATATCCTATTTCAATACACTACAAAATATTAACTTCTAATTATATTATAGAGTTCTTTTGAGCCTGGAATTTCTTTTTCCTCAATTCCCCCTTCTCATGCTTGTTCACTCCAAGGTGGATCTCTTCCATCTACCTCTTGTTCTGCTACACCCCACTCCTCTGTCCGTTCTCACTCTTGCTCACATTCTCTATCAACATCTGGGGATATCCAAACTGGCAGTATTGAGCCTGCTGATGCAGTTCCAACTCAAAAAGATGTTGAGGACTTGGGCACTACTTTCAGTCCATTTGAATCAAGTCTTCTCCATATTCTTAACATTCCCATGGACCTTACTCATTTAGCAACTGCCAAGTCCCTCTCAGAACAATTTCTTGCCTACCTTGCTGTCACTGATGTTCTTAATGCCATGCGCAAGGTTAAGCAGTGGCCTGAAAACCCACCTACTGAGAAGCATGTTACTGAACTTTTTATTGGGAAAAGCCAGTGGAACAATATTTGGCAACCAATCTTCAGTAGGGCTTCTCAGCACTTTCCAGAAATGGCCAAGTGGCTACGAGGTGATGCTGACAGCAAGACTGGAGAGGAGCTTTGGGGGGTAGAGGGGAAGTATAATCTCAAGATGTTGAAGGAATGGATGGATAGAGGTGGAAAGCCCTTGAAAGGGAAGGCTAGAGCAGTTGAAGAACCTGTTGCTGAAAGCTCATTGAAGGGATCAGAGAAAGACAAGAAGAAGAAGAAGAAGAAGAAGAAGTCAGATAAATCAGATGAGTAAGTTGGGATGTAATAGTTACATATGCAATTGTTTGGGGACTTTTGAATCTAACTTTTTACTATGCATTTTTTCAGATTTTTAGTTAAGCCTCATGTGATGGCTATCTCACCTTTGATCTGGCTAGTTTTATGGCTTGCATTTCAGCCTCTTATATCAGTCACTGGACCAACAACAGCATTTCTAAATATCTTGATTCTGGCTGTATGTTCTCTAAAGCCTTATACTTTGGCTACATCACCTGTGATCTGGCTGGTTATGTGGTTTGCATTGGTTCCTGGTGTAATGGCCACAGGCTCAACAACACCATTTCCTGATATCCCATTTCAGGCTTTTAGTCAATTCATTTTGACAACATTTAACCCTGAAATCTCACTTGAAACTGTTCTGCTTGTCTTTTTTTCTTTAGTGGAAAATCCAGACTTGCTTAATTTACATGCACATCAGAAACATCCAAAAGTCCTAAATGAAAGGAAAATTATTGCATCAAGTTGGATGAAATCACTGGGCCACGCATTAAATGAACAACTGGATTCAGATCTCTTGATGCTATTTCAATCAAATGAATTTGTGCAAAATTCATGGGAAACTGCACTAGCTCTTAAGCTTGATGCATTTTCAGAGCTTCTTGGACTCACACCTTATAAACAAGGTGTTTTCAATAAGAAGCTGCAGAAGTTTCTCAAAAGGCTATTGAGCCCATACAAATCATCTGTCCTATTGACATGGAGTGTGAAACTGCCTCATGTAACTCCACATATTGGAGTATATACTTGTCAATGTGATATGCCTCTGGTAACTTTGATTTGAGGATCTTCAATTTACAAGAATGTTGGTGTATTGACTGGAGAGTGTAAAACATGTCACTCAATGTATTATGCTGACCATCAAATACATCATAATGAAAGCAATCAGACAGAAATATTCCTGAACTCTGCCAAATACCTCCAAATTGGAAGCAATATTTGGGTTGACACTATCTTTTCAAATGCTCTACTGAATGGCATGTACTCATTTCATGCATCTACAAACACCTATACACAATATTGGAACAATAGCTTTGGAACTATTGACCCTCACAACACATTCAAAATTAGTCAAAAACAAATTTGGCAAGCTTTTGTACAGCATTCTATTAGAGATGTTCCAAAATCTGAATCTCCAACTAATATTCTTAATTGACTTGATGAAATATTTCCTAACAAGGAGGATCGACCTGCTTATATATGCATAGATAAAGCATGTCAAGTCTTCAAGACAGCTGTTGGAAGTACAAGGTGGAAAGATTGGACAAACACAACTCGGTTTATTGTTGATACATATCACTATAACAATCACCATGCCACAGATGAAATCTATTGAAAATGGTGTAATCCTGCACCAAAAAATGGTAGTGCACCAAATCTTGTGGGGGAAAAAATTGACAAGGATGGAAATCTTATACAGTGGAGAGAATTTAACACCCAAGTCTGTGAACAGCTCAATGCATGGCTTGCTGGCTATGAATGTATTTTAAAGCAGACAACATCAAAAAACTTCAATTGGTTTATACATACTATGCTCATTTATCATGTTAAGCATGTCCTTGCTAAAATGGCATCTATGAAGGGTGATGGATCAACAGATGAAGAAAACAGTGATGAGGAAAGTAGTAATGAAGAAAGCAGTGATGAGGAGGGCAGTGATGAGAAAAGCAGTGACAAGGACAGCAATGAGGAAGAAAGTGATGAGGAAAGTGATTCTACAAATAGCAGTGATCATGATATGCATCTTTCAGATTAAGTATATAATTAGTAGGAGTGGTTGCTGACAAATCAGTTCCATGTATTTAGCTAGTCCAGCTTTGTTGTTAAATACAGATAACAGTGTAATTCCACTGGAGTCCAGTTTTGTGTTGAATACAGTTGGTAGTCCAGTGGAGTCCAGTTTTGTGTTGAATACAGTTGGCAGTCCAGTAGAGTCCAGTTTTGTGTTGGTTGCAGCAGTGGAGCCCAGTCCAGTCCAGTCCAGTTCTGTGTTGGATACAGTTGGCAGTCCAGTAGAGTCCAGTGGAGTCCAGTTTTGTGTTGGATACAGTTGGTAGTCCAGTGGAGTCCAGTTTTGTGTTGAATACAGTTGGCAGTCCAGTGGAGTCCAGTAGAGTCCAGTTTTGTGTTGGTTGCAGCAGTGGAGCCCAGTCCAGTTCTGTGTTGGACACAGTTGGCAGTCCAGTAGAGTCCAGTGGAGTCCAGTGGAATCCAGTTTTGTGTTGAATACAGTTGGCAGTCCAGTGGAGTCCAGTAGAGTCCAGTTTTGTGTTGGTTGCAGCAGTGGAGTCCAGTCTAGTCCAGTTCTGTGTTGGATACAGTTGGCAGTCCAGTAGAGTCCAGTGAAGTCCAGTTTTGTGTTGGATACAGTTGGCAGTCCAGTAGAGTCCAGTGGAGTCCAGTTTTGTGTTGAGTACAGCAGTCAGTCCAGTGGAGTCCAGTCTAGTTTAGTTTTGTGTTGGACACAGCAGTGGAGTCCAGTCCAGTCCAGTTTTGTGTTGGATGCAGCAGTGGAGTACAGTCTAGTCCAGTTTTGTGTTACATAGTCTCCAGTCCAGTGGGAGTCCAGCCCAGTCCAGTTTTGTGTTGGATAGTTCAGTCTCCAGTCCACTGGGGTCTAGTGGAGTCCAGTTTTGTGACAGTATGTAGTGAAGTCTCAATATATAGTGAAGTCCAGTGAAGGCCAGTGGAATCCAGTGGAGTCCATGTGGATTGTGTGGGGGATGGTAAAGTATTGGCATCAAACACTGATGCGTTTGAAAATGAAAGACTCAACACTACAAAATCTGTAGTGTTCACAGAGATAAACTACAAAATATACCACATGTTCTTTGAAAATTCATATTTGTAATTTGGACCAAAGTATCCCACATTAAAACACATGTAAAACGTAGATAGGGGTTCCTGGAGTATAAAGTGGTATTTCTCAATACCAAAGGCCCTTGAACTCATGCACAAAGATTGTGATAGTGTGTGTGTGTGTGTGTGTGTGAGTGTTTAGGTGTTTAGGGTTTTCCTGATGCACTTGATCATTTGTTCGCATGTTTTGCACTTTCATGGTCATTCCTGTGCAATGTGTATCAGTGGAGAGTGAAGGAGGAGGGAGTGGTGGGAATGGGGTTTAAAGAGGGGGTTAGCGGTGGGCATCATTCATGGGTGGTGGGCATCCCTTTCATGAGTGGGGACATCGTTTGCAGTCACTGGACGTCCATGGGTGGTCAGTTTCATGGGTGCTGGTTGTCATTGGTGTGGGGTCATTGACGTTGGTGGGTGCTTGTTTTCGTTGGTGGGTGCTTGTGGTGGTGGTTAACATTGGTGTGGTGTGTTGGTGGGCTGTTGGTGGTGGTGGATCCTTGTGGCTGAGCAGATACAGCAAATGATGACCGATGTCGTCGTTTGCTGTCTGGTTGCCATGTTACAATATGGCACCTGTGGTTTTTGTCAAAGGAGAGTGGGTGGGGTGGCTGTTCCCACTTACCTGGGCTGGGCCCTTGTCATGCATCGTCAGCATCAGCGTCGTTGTCATTGTCGATGTCATGGGTGGTCATGGTTTGATATGGTGATGGTGGATGGTGATGGTGGTGGTGGGAAGGAAGGAATGATGTGGCAACGCTTTAGCCACAGCTGTCACATTTGATGCAGCATGTGCCTAAAAGTGGTATATAGATACCTTTAGTTTACCATATAACAATGCCTTCATGGCTCAGTTGGCTGGAGCACTGCTTATATTCATGACGTCGAGAGTTCAATTCCTGTAGGTGTAAAAAATTTTATTTTACTTAAATATGGTAAGGACACTGCATTCTAATGGTATAATAGTCATTAATTCCTTCCATGGAATCCATATGGACTGCTCCATGGAATACATGTGGATATGCCTGCATTCCATATGGAATCCAATGGAATCCATGATGTCCATGGAATCAGAAACTGGCTGTGTCCTCAGCCAACATTGATTCCATGGATTCCATAATGTGCAAAAATATGCACTGCTGATCCTTGATGTCAAAGCCCATCATGAAGAAGCCCCAATGTTACTTTATGCTGGGGTTGACAACCAGATGTAAATTTGAGGGTTTCTTTACATGTCAATTCAAGACAAGCATCCTGGAGTGTGGTACCTGAAAAGTTGATAAAATCTCAAGACGTAAACTTATCACATTGAAGACTTACTCTTGTCAGATTCATCATATGGATTTGGAGCCTTCAGGCTAGCTTCCCAATGTTTGACCATTTGTTCCCACTTCTTGAGCACCTCAGGTGGAAAGGTGGATGAGAGCTGCTTAAACATTTCTTTCCCCTTCACACTCATGACCACCACCTCTTGAAGACATTTTACAAATATGGTACCTTGAAAATAAAACAGTCCAGTTAAATGACATGGAAAATGCCCTGCCCATGAATATCCACTTGCCACCCAAGCATGGCCCTCACTGCCCACTTAAATTAGTTTTTTGTAATTATTTGGCCTTTGTATGGTGTATTATAAGTCTGACATGTTGGTGTGGGAGGGTTGTTCATTCTTCCCTCCCACCACATTCTCTCTCCCATTTTTGCCTCCTCTTTCCCACAATGTCAACTCCAACCTCCCAGCCACATTGCTCTGCACAAAGGAACACCACCACAGCACCTGATCATGAATCTGAGCCAGATATTGCACCATCACCTGTCAAGTCACCCAAACCCAAGAAAGGTCAGAAATGATTCCAGTTGAATGCAGATGAGGAGGCAAGCAAGTGCAAAAAGAAGGATGATGACAACAACAACAACACTGACAATAACAACAGCAACAACAACATCACAGGAGGGGATGATGTGTTAGGGGAGCAGAGTGGGGTAGCACAAGGGAGTGGGTAAGGTGGAAAGGCTGCTTCATTGAGAGGAAGAGGTGAAAAGAGGGGGGGAAAGGGGAAAAAAAGGTAAGTAGTCAACTTATGGTGCCTCCTGCCCACTGCTATGTCTCCTGCTGACTCTCAACTCATTTTCCCCCCTCTATAGGAAAACTCATGCTGAGTGTGCAGCAGAGGATGATGCTGAGGATGCCAAAGGGATTCCACAGAAGCTGACACTGTAAGTTCTTTCTCTGTTCACACTTTTTATGAAACTTATACCTTCATCTTAGTGTTGAAAAGAAATTGGAGGAGGGGACAACTGTTGCACCTCCAGAGTGTGACACTCAATCCCTTACCACCTCCCACCTCCCACCACCTCCATTCATCTCAACCTGTCGTGCTTGGCAAGAGCGTGAGCCTATCACCAAAGGAAAGTCAGGCATTAGCAAGGACAGTGAAGACTTCAGTAACCAGAGCAATAGCAGCAGCAATAGTGAAGAAAGTTTGTCTCCCTCTTCTTTCAAGTGACCACAGCAATAGTAACAGTGACAATGAAGAAAGTTCATCCCCCTCTCCTGACTTTCCTATGGCTTCTCCTGATTAAGAGAGGGTGACACCCACTGCTCAACTTGAAAAGGTCAAGGGTTTGTAATGATATTTATTTGCATATTTATTGTACTAATAAACTTCTTAGCTCTGGATCTTCCTCTTCCCAAATGGTCGTCATGCTCCTTTGGTGGGATTATTAGAGGTTGAGCTGCAGGCAATGTGTATAACTTTGGTAAATATTTTTAGTTTGATAAATGATGTTTTATAACTTAGGAGATACTCTGCCCTCAGCTCCTGAGGAAGATGCTATCAGACCTGATGGCAGCATTGTTCTGTCCACTGTTGATCAACCACCTCATACTCTGACCCTTGGTGAAATGAATGCAGTCCTCAAATTTCCAACTCCTTGCTACCCTACAATGGGACCCCTTTTGAAGCACTTGAGTTGTTCATATTCCCCAGTCAAAAGTGAGATTTACTTCCACTTATAGTTGAATATTTTTTAATCTAGAGCTCAATAAACAACTCTATGTTTTTGACAAACAGGAATGGATTATGCTTGGTCATTATTGAGTAGCAGTTGAGGATGACATTGATACAGCCATCCACTGGCCAATGAGACACCACAAGACCATGAAACAGTAAAACTCATTTGGGTCCTCCTGAGATGATAAGGATACATTTTCCCTTGAATTAAGTTACATTGGAATTACAGAAGTAGTGTAAATTGATTCATGTAAGAAATACATGAAATGAATAGCTCATAACTGTGAAACATGCAATGTTTTGTGAAAAAAATTGCTGATTTGTAGTGACATGAATTTCATTGATGGACTATCAATGGTTTTGAGGAGCTATCAAGGGGGTGATTCACATCCACATATTGCCTTAATGTTTAAAGATTTCATCAGTCTCAAAACTATGCATTTATCATTCAAATAGGCTACATAAAACACAGAGACTGTGCAAGGGGTTGTAGATTAGAACATGTGTTGCATGCATGCACATCTCTCAACGTGTTTTATATTCAGTGCCATCTTTCTACTTCAGGATCCAGATCACATAGTGCTCCTCACCTTACCTATGGATGGACAACCCAAATCTCTAGCTGAAATAGCTGCAGTCATGCAACGGCAGCATGATGATCTCATGTCATGTGCTTACTAGTGGTATACAATCTTATGATAAAAACCAGACACATTCATTTTCTATGTACATCCAATCTTGCACCACCTCTGGAAATGATGGACGGCATTGTTAGTCAAATAGAGTATGTTTTTTATTTGCTTGATGCTCTTGAATCTTACCATCGAATATAGGGAAGCTGAATGCGATGGTGTTTGGGTGTGGGACTGTGAACACAAGGAGCCAATCCTTATTTTTCCTACTGTCCTCACACTGCTCAGAGACAACCCAATGCATAGTGAATTTGCTTGTCATATCGGACTGCAGGGAAAGTACTTTTGCCGCTCATGTTGGGTCAAAGGAAGTGATGCAGATGATGTTGGAAACATACTAAACCTTGCAGTATGTGGCTCGCGCCAGAATAGCCTGCTCAGACCAGTGTTCTGTCTAGTCCAGGTAGTGAGGCTGACATTGATCACATCGCACCCAACAACTTGGAGAATGTAGCCACAAGTAAGGCACTGCCTGATGGCAGCACATCTACTCAGCCTTCCAGTCGCAAGTGCAAAAAGTATGAAGAAAGTTATTCAGCTATGTGAGATTTTGTTTCGGCATTTGTGAAGGTTCGTTTAATTGTCCAATGTCAATTACCTTTCTTATTTGTATCTTCTTAGCTTGGAGAGCCTCACAAGAAAGTTCAAATGCAAAAAAACCTTCATTCTTATTTTGAAAAGGCAGCCATTATCAGCTCCAAAACAGAGCTAAAGAAGGCTCACACACAAACAGGAATCAAGGACACAGTGCAGGAGTTTCACCTTGAGAAGCTCTTTTCATCATATAAAGGAATACATGGTCCACATGCGAAACAGCAAGCTCTTGATGCTGCCATTGCTGAATTGCCCATGGACATCACAAGCCCAGTTTGGTGATTCCAAGGTCATTCAAATTTAGCTTATAAATTTCCAGAGTGTCCTCACATCAGTATTGACAGGTCTGGATCCACATGAAGACACTCCTGTAGAGATCCTGCATGTCATCCTTCTGGGCTTCATCAAATATTTCTGGCATGATATGGTTCGAAATCAAGCCAACGATGACCAGAAGATCCTCCTCATCCAGAGACTGAACAGTGTCGATGTTCATGGACTCAGGATCTCATGCCTAAGCAGAGAAACTTTGGTCAACTACACAGGTTCTCTCACTGGTCATGACTTTCGTGTAATTGCACAAGTCACACCTTTTGTGATCTTTGATCTGGTGCCTGACAATGTATTCGAAGCCTGGCAGGCTCTTTCAGAGCTTGTTGCTCTTCTCTGGCAGCCAGTCATCAATGACATTGATGAATATTTGGTCAGTCGTGCTATAGCTTGTAGACTACTTTTTCTAATCTGTGACCATTCTTCAGGAAACTGTTGAGCACGCTATCAAAAACTTTTTACTCAAAACTACCCAGTGGACATGTGATTGGTTTAACAAGTCAAAGTTCCACATAATTTTACATCTACCTGCTCATATTCACTGATTCATCCTGCTATTCTTTTCGCAACAGAGGGTTTCGAGTCTTTCAATGTGGTCATTCAAGCCAAGAGTGTTCACAGCAATCGGCAGGCCCCTTCTCATGACATTGCAATGGCATTTGCTCAAGGAAACTGTGTTCGACACCCGTTGAGTGGAGGTTATTTCATACCCAGCCACATTCTCAGTGCCTCACTTGAAAAAGCATCAACTTCACCCTGCCCTGAGATGCTTGTGGTTGCAAATTGGCAGACAGTGGGGCCTGGTCCCTTAAATCTCATCCATGCAGACCAAACTGTGCAGAGTTATCTTGGGCTCTTAGGTGATGGTCAACAAGCTGTGTCACCAGGTAATAACCTCATGGGCTGTCAAATTTTTCAATGCTGATGCTGTTGCAATATAGGAAGATGTAAGACTGATAAAGAGCATCCATGCACTTTCAGCGAAACAATGACAGGCCAGAAACTACCTGGAGTGGTGGATACCTCCATGAATCATCTCTATGTAACAGGAACAGAGGTTTATCTGCTAAACAGTGACAAGTGTGTCATTGGGCAGCACATCATTGTCCAGCCCTTGCATCTGAACTCACTGACCTTCATCACTTGCTTGCGTGAAATCATACAGCAAGTCAGCTCTCAAAACCATGATAATTCCAGACCTGATGGGCTTCTCCTTGAGACTGTGGACTCATCAAGGACATCTACCAAATTTCAGATGCTGTGCCTGCAATATGTGAACAAGTGTAAGTTCCAGTCTTTTATTTTGCAAAGAGCCATTCATTAAATACTTCTCAAGAACATATTATGCACTGTCAACACTCAGCATGATTGCAACACCAACAAATGTACAGCCAGTGGGTTCCGTTATGTTTATCAAGAACATGTGCAGACCCAGCATTGAGCACCAACTGTGCAGCACCTCACCAACCCAAACAACCTCATTCTCAATATAGCCCAAATGCGTGATACTCTGCATCTCGAGAAATTCTGCATCCCGCCCACCTGCTTAGATGAACCCCATGTGATCAACTCCAGTGTGCACCACATCATTGACCAGAGGAAGAAAAAGAAAGAAGATGCAGAGAAGCCGAGTTGAGGTTGAGGTTGAGGTTGAGGAGCAGAAAGCTGGGGACAAGGTTGAGGAGCAGAGAATGGGGGTCGAGGTTGAGGAGCAGAGAATGGGGGGTTGAAGTCAAGGAGCAGAGAGTGGGGGACGAGGTTGTGGTCAGCGCCATGTTCAAAGTACTGCCTCTTTGCCTGGGGAGCTTACTCTTGATTTTTCAACCTCAAATTTGTAAGATTTAGAACCAATTAATTGTTACAAAATGCTGGAAATATGATCTTGTTCTCCCAGAGAGACTCCTCCAGAGTGCGACTCCATTGACGTTCACAAGACAGCTCCTTGCACAACAAATCTATACATGCTTGCAAAGCCTCAACCTCTGTGTGTACCTGCCGCTCTGCCTGCCTTCAGACATCCTCTTCCACCTCTTTTGTGTGATGCTCGATGACATTGAGGACTTTCTCCACAAGTGGACCTGAATCATTTTTCTTGACTTTGGGTCAAACCATATGAGATTTCCTTTTTGGGATGGAAAAGTAGACCCTGACAGTAGTGCCTGACAGAATTTATACTTTTTCTGGTTTTTGTCAAATTTTCTGGCTATTTCCTATCAGAATTTCCTTATTTGGACATTGCTCTAGATTCTGAACAATGGACCCTAACATTATAAACAACAGTGAGAACTATTTGAAGGTTTTGGTGATTTTCTGCCTATTTTTGGATAGATTACCATATGTGGAAATGGTCCCTGGTCCCTGAAAATGTTATCCACAATCAGCACTGTCCTCCAAATTCTTTTGCTATTTTCTGGCTATTTTGGGACAGATTACTATATTAGGAAATGCACCCTGGACCCTGAAAATGTTCCCCAACATCAATACCAACCATCCAAGTAAAAAACACTCCCAGTCCTGGTCCAATCCTGATTCACCTTGGCTGAGGTGAAATTCAGCCCTCAGGGCTGGTTTGAGTCCTGCCAAGCTCAGTCCTCCTCCCCCAGCTGACTTTTTCCCCCCTACCTTGAAAAACCACCCAAGCTTGGCAGAGCTCTGACAGAGGTGAGCCAAGCTCAGCAGGAATTACAGGGGGACAATGAAGACCTCGTGCACTTCAGAGGTTTAGGGCAGTGAGAAGTAGGAGCCAAGGAGGAAGATGGATGGGGATGTTCCATGGTGTGTGTGCATTTGTTATTGGATTTGGCTAGAGATGATTCAATGTGATGTTCATCTTGTCTGACAATGCATGCTGCAGCTGACCATAATAATCCGCTAAGGACATGGGCTTGTGCAGGGTCGACAGTGGTACCGATTAGCTGGGATGTAACAGCCACACCAGGGTTGGAGGAAGCAGGTGTGTCAACATGAGGAGGTGCATCATCAGGAGCAGCACACTTCAAGCACTTTAACATCTTCAAATGCATGCTGCTCAGTGTATCCCCAACGAAATGGAACAGCATCCCTGGTGAGCCTGTGAAGTACTCCCATGGGAATTCTTACATTAGGAATATCCTCTACCAGATTAGTCGGTGTTTTCCAGTTTAGGACACTGTTGACTTTATACGGATCCATGCAGATACCTTCATCAGTCAGAAAATGGAGTTTCTTTGCACTTAGGTAAAGTTTTTCATGTATTAAGACATCTATAACTGTTTTAACATGCTTAATGTGCTCCTTAACAGTGTCTGAGTAGATGATGACATCGTCAAGGTAAACATCCATAAATTTTCCAATGTAGGGGGAAAAAATGTGGTTCATCAGAGCTTGGTAAGTTGCAGGTGCATTACAATCTCCTTGCTGAATGACATGACAGATCATATTTCCATCAGGCGTTGTGACAGCTGTATGATCAACGTGTGCAGGTTCAATCTGAATTTGTTCATATGCATCCTTTCCATCCATCATGGACTGAAAGCGATGACGTGCTGCCCTTTGCAGAATTCCTTCAGGATCAGGTAAGGGTGACATCATCTTGAATGTATTTTCATTTCGTGCACGTAGGTCAAAAACTGTATGAAGCAGTGGTGGATTGCCAGGCTTATACAGCTTTATTATCAAAAGCATTGGGATAGTATTTGAGGCATTGGTTACTTCCCAATGGCCTGTCTTCAAGTAAGCATTTTTCTTTTCCACCCATTGTGATCTCAGGGCTTCAGGACAGCATGAGGGACACCAAGGATACACTTTATCTTTCTTAATTAAAGGTATTGTGTGGTTGATAGCTCTTAAAGGTGGTGATTCTGTCTCACCTGCTGTCTTACAGAGAGGTTCAGCGTATGCTTTGAGATAATTTCTTGCTGCCATGACCTCATCTTCCTGCAAAGCTACTGCATGACATGCAATTTCTGTGACTGATGAACCAGTGAGTGGCAATGTGACATCACTGCCAATCACCACTTGAGCAGGATTGAATCCTACACACACCTGGTGTTGAAACAACCACAGTGTACCTAGGATCAGGTCATAACCTGATATATTTATAATGTCAAGGTAATGTTCTTCCAAAATCCCTTGATAATCAAGTTTAATCTTTGCCCCAGCATTAATTTTGGAGCAAGAACCTTGAACAGCAAGCTGCAGAGATAGAGGTGATTTCAGTTTCATGTGCTTTACATTTAACTGATCAGCTGCTGTAGACACTTCAGTCACCCATTTTAGGGTACCTCAATGGTACCCATTCCAGAGTGGTATGTGAGCACCATACCAATACCATGGTACCATGGAATGGAAAACTCATACCATATCCCAGTCATACCAATACCAAGTTACCACACCATACCAAATGGTATGATACCACTTCATACCATCATACCAAAGCTGTCACTGGGTGTCTGGGGTCCTTTTCCAAAATAAATAAATAAATTCTGCAGGCTGCAATACTGGTCCATTGGGTACCATTTTTTGTGGGGTGGTTCTCCATGTTTTTCTTGAGATATTGGGCTACACATTGAGGCTAGATAGTCCAAACCATCTATTGAAAATGGGTTTAAATAGGCTTTATCCCAGCTTTCTCATGCATCCAAAGCCATTTAATGATACAAATCTTTCCCAGTCCTTTCTATAAGAAGAACAAATATTCATCCAAATCAAACAATACCACATCCATTGGGATGAAGTGGTCATTGAGAAGGAAAGAAAAGTGGAAAGGTGCACTCCCATACCATACCATACCATACCATACCATACCATACCATGCACCCTCATACCATACTATGGTATCAGGAACCATAATCTATTTTTATTTAGGCAGAGGAAGGCAGAAAACCCTCATTTCGAAGTTTGTTTACATATATTTACCAATGGCTTTGACCAAAGTGAGGCTAAAATTTTGTAGTGTCTGCTTTGATGTGTGCACTATTTCCTAATTGGGCCATTTCCTAATTAGGAAAAGTGTTACACTTTTTTCTGCCACACCTAATGTCAGGCACAGTGTGCAGTTAGGTTGGGAACTGTTTCCCATGCTCTTTGGGCCACTGGAGTTAGTGGCTAGCTTAGTGTTGTCACTGTTCATGACGATGTCTGCACTATTTCCTAATTGGAAAAAGTGTTACACTTTTTTCTGTCACACCCAATGTCAGGCACAGTGTGCAGTTAGGTTGGGAACTGTTTCCCATGCTCTTTGGGCCACTGGAGTTAGTGGCTAGCTTAGTGTTGTCATTGTTTATGATGATGTTCGCATATTTCCTAATTTGGAAAGTCATTACATAATATCAGTTTGGTTTGTACTGTCCGCTTTTTAACTACAAAAGTTACTAGTGTGCACTTTTTAGACTACAAATGTTTGTAGTGTCTGCCTTAGTCTTGGAAAGAAGGCACACCCTAGGAAACCTTGTTGTCTCTGATGCTTTTTGTAACTTTGAAGGTGGGAACCATCACATTTCCAAAATGGCTTCTATTCAGTTTTGAATCCTGCCCCTAATATACCAATTATAGTCCAAATTTTCACTTCAGAGCAAAAGGTTTTCATTATACTCTTAGGTATAAATCATGCTCAATCCATATACAGAGAAAATGCTAACTTTGGAGTTACAATTGGGGATGTGGATGTCTCTGAGACCACAATGATGCTTGAATCTCTGCCTCATCCACCTGTGCAGTGGGCAGGAGTGATGGAAAATCATCATTTGCACTTTTGATAACATCTCCAATGTCACTTCAGATCAGCATCAAGGATTTCTGATATCCTTCACTTACATCCCCACATATGAGTGTATGTGCCATATTGATAGTGCCAAATGAGCTCCTGAAGCTGCCAGCACCTCTGTTGCATCTGCTAAGAATGCTGGCCACTCATCCACTTTCTTTCCTGCCCCCCCTTGGCCCTACTGTTTCAAGTAGCTGTCCACATATCACCAGTGAGCCTGCAGTTACTGCCACAGGTAAAGAAACTGGTGAGGAGGGCAATGGGGAAGATAGTGAGGAGAGCAATGGGAAGTAGGTGGTGTTGGTGAGGCTAAAGGTAGTACAGTTGAGTGCAAAAAGAATGAAGGTTGGTTCATTTTTCTGGTTCTTTCCAAGAATCTATTGTACCTCAAATGTATTTGTGTATTCTTTTACATCATGTAGTTGTGTTACACTTCCTTTGGTATGGACTAATTTCAGTGAAAGCTGGAGCCTTGAGAAGGTTTTTATTCTGGAGGCCATTTTTGGCATCTGAAAAAAAAAATATGCGCTAACTGGGGAGGTAGCCAGAACATACCTCTGGTCAACCTGAATGAGCCTATCAAAGAATTGGTTAAAATACTGAGCAGTTATGCTTGTAGAGCCTCCAGAAAATGGTCATTTTGTGCTATTTTGGTCATTTTTGGCCTGTTTTAGACAAAACAAGCCATTTTTCAAAGCCTCCACAGACCTAACTGCTCAGTATTTTTGACTGATTCTTTGATAGGCTCATTCAGGTTGACCAGAGGTATGTTCTGGCTACCTCCCCAGTTAGTGCTTTTTTTTTTTTTCAGATGCCAAAAATGGCTTCCAGAATAAAAACCTTCTCAAGGCTCCAGCTTTCACTAAAATTAGTCCATACCAAGGGAAGTGTAACACAACTACATGATGTAAAAGAATACACAAATACATTTGAGGTACAATAGATTCTTAGAAGAACCAGAAAAATGAACCAACCTTCATTCTTTTTGCACTCAGCTGTACTTGTTTTATTGTTGTTGTTTCATCTGTTTTTTATATATATAGATGTTGATAAATCTACAAGTCATGAGGCCAAGAGTCATTTATGTATCCATCAATTTAATACAAATGTGGAATAAACCCTACTACTGTCCAACCACAAGAAGTCCAATGAAAAAACACTCATAAAAAAGATGAAAAGGTGCCTGAAAGTCAGGACACCAGGGTGACACCCCAAGCATACAGAGCTGTGGTTCATAAATTGTATATAAGTGGCACCAACTCTGAAATTCTGCCAGTTGCAATAGCTAATAATGCAGAAAAATTATTTACCACTAATATTAGGATAATATTTTGAAAGATTACAGGTGAGTAGGTTTTATTAACAGAAAGTTGAGTAGTTGGTGATCACATTTTGGAAAAGACACAGCCAGAGGGACATGGGGGAAGTATAATAGCTGCAGGCTATTTTCATGGAACTTGAGGATAACAAAAGAGGTGGTAGCTACAAGGAGCACAAATAAGGCACTTTTGATAGGAAAAAGTCAAATTTCTGCTTTTCATACAAATGGACACACCTGGAGTGAGGGACATGCAGAGTGTTATAGAGCCAAGGAGCTTACCAAATAGGGAGATTATTTGTCAGCTTATCTCCTTATATAGTAGAATGGGTCTAGTGGAGGAAAAGAATCTTACTATGCCTTACCAAATAAGGAAAATTTCCTTTTTTATCCACCTGCAGGATGTGGCACATCCCCACAATTCTGAATATCTTGGCTCAATTTATTGTTTTCAAACATGTATCTCTGTGGTACAGACTGAACAGGCCAGAAAATGAGTGAGGGCATGCAGGAGGATATCTCATTCCCCTCCCTCCCCATCTCTATCTCACCTGGTGACTTTTGTTTCAATTGAATTATTGTTTTCTTTTCATGGGCTCATCAAACCCATGAAGTTAGGCAGTACAAGATCATCTTGAGTGTAAATATGCAGATATGGATGAACAAGTTTTGAGTTTTCATCATAGAACACATTCCTTCTCACAGGTTGGAACAGGATATCAGAATCTACTGAAACCTGCCTCAATGTGCAACCAAGTGGAACCTCAGCACAAGTTCAACTGGCCAAGTTCTGTTTCCACAGTTCTGGACACAACTCTCTATACAAAGTACATCATACAAGCATCTGAGTACCATGTATGACGATAAAATAGAGAGTAACATAGAAAAAAGTCAAGTTATACAACAAAAAACAATATCAAATATCTCAAGGTTCACCTCAGCCCCTCCAAATCAGTTGCAAACTTTCCTTCCCCATACCCATGCCCTCCTCTTCCTCCTGTTGCATACATAGCCACCACAGGACTCCCTGAATCACTCCCCATATAATCATCTGCCAACACCTCCCTCTGATGCCATACTTTACCCTCCCCAGCTTAATCCATATGGAATGCATTGAAGGGGGTGGATTCCAGATTCCATGGAATAGCTGATGGAATCCATACTTTTTACAGTGCATTGTTGTGGGGAGGGGTATGTGTGGGTATTGTTTGACTTGTCATGTGTGTGTGGGTTATCAAATGGATTCAACATCATATACTGCACTGTTGATGAGGGTGATGATGATAAGGACAAGGAAGTGTTCAGATTTGGAATTGGGGCCTGGAGTGCTGGCTACCACTTTTATGATAAAGTATAGTCAAGTGCCTGCACATCTACACAAAGAGGATACTAACTATGAAAAGTAAGGTAGACAGATGTTGATGACCCATGACCAAGAATACTAACTCTTAAAAAATGACAATGAGTGACACACAAGTATACATAGACATCACCATAGTGCCATAATAATAGAAATTGACAATTATCCCAATAAGTCATAGGGCTACCCTAATGGGCCCAATACACATGGACACTATGGATCCATACCTGGGACTAATGGATGTTTACAGCATATGGTATTAATGTGTGGCCCAATGCATATTCTGCAGATGTGATTATTGCCATAATCAATGACACCATAGGTACCCAAAGTATAATCTACAGAATGGCCAAATGTTGGGCCACATGTGTTCAAAATATCACCTGGAGCATTGACATGCTGACTGCAAGTGCTCTGAAAATGCAACTGAAAAAATGTCCAGATTTGTGGTTGCCATGTTGGATGTCACTGTCCCAAATATGTGGCTGAAGAAAGGTCTGGATTTGTCACTAGCATACAGAATACCAGTACTCCAGAAATCTGGCCAAAAAAATGTCCAGATTTGTCATTGACTTGGTGAATGTCACTGCCCCAAAAATGTGGCTGAAAAAACATCCAGATTTGTATTTAACATGCTGAATAACATTGCCCTGAAAATGCAGCTGAAACATGTCCGGATTTGTGATTGACTTAGTTAATATCACTGATCTCAGATTTGTATTAAACATGCTGAATGGCATTGCCCCAAAAATGTGGCTGAAAAATGTCCAGAGTTGTAGTTGACTGGGTAAATGTCACTGCTCCAAAAATGCAGCTGAAAAAACATCTGGATTTGTATTAGTGCAACAGTGTCTGAAATTTCAGATGTAATTTTGACAGTGGCCACACAACCCCAATGGAATGCTCTAATGTCTGAAATTTATATTTCAAGTACCTGAAAATGCAGCCAAAAAAACATCTGGATTTGTATTTAACATGCTGAATGTCATAGGTCTTCTGTGGTACCTGTGGGCCATGCCATTTGTTAAGCCTGTTGGTCTGTTACACCTGCGAGCCACTGGCTAGAGCTCTGCAGACATGAACATCCAGATTTGTATTTAACATGCTGAATGTCATTTCCCTGAAAATGCAGCCAAAAAAATGTCCGGATTTTTAATTAACTTGGTGAATGCCACTGCTCTGAAAATGCGGCTTAAAAAACATCTGGATTTGTATTACTGCAACAATGTCTGAAATTTCAGATGTAATTTTGACATGGACCAGACAACCCACAGAATACTTTGATGTCCAAAATTCTAGACTACAAAATTTTGTAATGACAAGTTGAACTCAGGCAGAACTCCCTCAATTCTTAACCAATTTGGATGTTCTTGGGCTCATTTTAACAGGTAAACCTGTGGGGTTGTGAGTACGGGTACTCTACAGGTCATGTATGGGCCACTTGTCTCATATCCATAGGTTTTTTAGTGTTCTTGATCATGAATGAGTATATGGGTTCATTGGTCTATGGTTGAAGGAGTGAGAAGGGTGGACATTTTGCCATTGCTGTATCATTGGTTTATTATGAATAAGTACATAGATTCAGGGTGCTATAGTTGAAGGAGTGATAATGGTGGGCATTTTGCCATTGCTTTCACTGTCTGTGTCACCTCTTCAACCATAGATCCCTATGAACATATGTACTTATTCATTAGGGTCCAGTCTCCCAAACTTAAAAGTTTGTAGTCCACTTTTCTGACATATAATTTGTAGTGTTCTTCACTATGAATAAGTACATAGATTCATGGGACTATCATTGAAGGAGTGAAAAGGAGCATGAGAAAGCTGGGATAAAGCCTATTTAAACCCATTTTCAATAGATGGTTTGGACTATCTAGCCTCAATGTGTAGCCCAATATCTCAAGAAAAACATGGAGAACCACCCCACAAAAAATGGTACCCAATGGACCAGTATTGCAGCCTGCAGAATTTATTTATTTATTTTGGAAAAGGACCCCAGACACCCAGTGACAGCTTTGGTATGATGGTATGAAGTGGTATCATACCATCTGGTATGGTATAACTTGACATGGTATGGGATGGTAACTTGGTATTTGTATGAGTGGGATATGGTATGAGTTTTCCATTCCATGGTACCATGGTATTGGTATGGTGCTCACATACCACCCTGGAATGGGTACCCTTAAATCAAAGAATTCATATACCTCACAGGTACCCTAAAATGGGTGACTGAAGTGACCTTCAACTGCAAACTCAGAAAAGAGATGGAGGTGTTTATTGTCCCCCACAGATTCCTGCAGGATTCCTGAGGATTCTTGCACAGTCCCAGGACTGAGTATTGGCTGATGTACCAGCCAATTTTTTCAGTCCTGTGGGGGTCCATTCCTGAGGATTTTAAGACAGGAGTAGTCCCAGGGTTGATGCATGTGATGAGTCACATGACCCACAAACATGTGCTTGGAATGCATCATGTGATGTAATGCATCCTGTGCACATGTTTGTTGATGATGGTTCTCATATGTGACACATCACATCACCTCTCTCTTTCATCACTACCATGATGATGATGACGGCCACAACAGACAACCACAATGACAACCATGACATCAACAACAACAACAACAACAGTGGTGGTGCCCAACAAATGGTGCCACCACCAAATGGCAGATGTGGCACACTCCATCCAGGTGTGCCATGTGAATGGTGATTTTCTCAACGACGAACACCCATGACCCCACAACGAAGGATGACAACCCCACCACCACCACACAACCACCCACTGATGCTGACTGTGATGGTGAAGAATGGAAATGGCAGTGGTGCCCAACAAATGGCGCCTCCACCAAACCACTGATGTGGCATGCCCATCATGCCCATTCAGGTATGCCACATACCTGATCACATTGATGATGAACTGGACCTAACGATGAGTGACCACAACCACACCACCACCCCTTCTGCCACCACCCATGAACAACAAGCACCCATGGACAATGAGCACCCACAGACAACAACAACAACCCCACCATGGACAATGACAACTTACATCTATATCCCAACAACTGCTAATCCAATTGATATGATTCAAAGTGCTGTATACTTGAGTTAGCAAGTACTTAATTCTTCACATTTTTCTAGACCCTTACATGAAGTATCTGTAAAACTCTCAAAACCCCATTTTTTCATTTTTTCCTACATGGAGCAGAGCAGATCTCATATTCATGTCAAAGATATATATAGATTGTATGTATATTACCATATATATATGGTAACCATTTCTTTGAACTTGGAGAGGATATAGAATTATTTGTGTGGTGCAAGACTTTTGCCTAGTCACTGTACTTCTCATACTTCTCAGTTCCCCCTACAATTCCACTTTAGCTAGATGTCATATGACTTAATCTGCACTTATTGAGACCTCCTGAATTATTTGTGTAATGTAGTCAGCCAACCTATTATTCTATTCTATGCTGATAACTTAAACTTAGGAATTGCTCATGATAAATTTGAATATGGATAATTCAGGTGTATTCACTAGAGCTACATAAAATTAATCTACTACAAAGTTATCCTACTACATAGAGTGTTAAAGGGGAGGGGAGGGGGAGAGGGAGAGAGGGGTGAAGGGGAGAGGGGTGATGGGAGAGGGTGTGATGGGGAGAGGTGGTGGGGAGTGATGGAGAGGGGAGGGAGGGGAGGGTGTGATGGAAGAGGGAGGGTGTGATGGAGGGGAGGGTGTGAGGGAGAGAGGGGGGAGGGAGGGAGAGAGGGGGAGGGAGAGAGGGGGGAGGGAGGGAGAGAGGGGGAGGGAGAGAGGGGGGAGGGAGGGAGAGAGGGGGAGGGAGAGAGGGGGGAGGGAGGGAAAGAGGGGGAGGAATGGAGAGAGAGGGGGCATGGAGGGAGGGAGGGAAGAAGGATGGAGGGAAGGAGGGAGGGAAGGAAGAGAGGGAGGGTGGATGGAGTGGTGGTCATGTATTCATTGACGTGCTCACCGTTGTCCATTGACATGGCTGTTGTCTGCTGATGTGGGCATCGTCCACTGATGTTGTCATCGTCCATTGATGTGGGTGTTGTCTGCTGATGTCGTCATCATCCATTGACGTGGGCATTGTCCATTGATGTGGGTGTTGTCCATTGACATGGTGGTGGTCCCTTGATGTGGTGGTACGTGGAGGTCTTAGTGATGCCCTACATATTCCTGCCGGATTCCAGTCATTCCGGTGGATTCTGGTGTCATTCCAGTGGAATTTACCAGCCAAAATTTCACTCCAGCCACGGAATATTGTTATTCCAGGATTTTCACCAGAACAGTCCCCGGAATGCACCGGAATGGAATGGCACTGGAATCCAGTGACTGGAATGAGCACTAAAAATTGCCAAATATGGCAAGTTTTATATTTTCAGATAAAAATTAGCAATAAAATCAGCAAAAAAATAGGGATGGTGGTAATGATGTTGGGGTACTGTTTACATGGTCTGTGCGCATTTCCTAATATGGTAATTAATGCAAATATAACCAGAAAATCTGGGAAAAAAGAGAAAAAAATAGGGATGGTGCTCACTATTGGTGATGTTGTTGGGGTGTTGCTTACATGGTCTGTGCGCATTTCCAAATATGGTAATTAATGCAAATATAGCCAGAAAATCAGGAAGAAAGAATAAAGATGATGTAGACTATTGTTGACAATGTTGGAGTAGTGTTTACATGGTCTGTGCACATTTCCAAATATGATAATTAATGCAAATATAGCCAGAAAATCGGGGAAAAAAAGAGAAAAAAGAATGAACATGATGTAGACTCATCATCCTGGTTCAGGTTGTTGTGCATAATTCGCACTTGTATGGTACAGGGGATGAGTCAAAAGATGATGAATCCTGAGAGTACAATTTACAGTAGCATATGTATTTCAATTCATGGCCCTTTGTTATGTGTTATATGATTCTAAGGTTGGAAATAGTATAACAGATGGCTCACTGTACTCTAGTTTCTGTGTGGGTAGATGTTTGGATCTGTTGGATGAATTGAAGACAACAAAAGTAAGGCTGCCCCTGTCATGATTTTGGCTGGTATTTGAAAGAGAGTTCTGGATGCAGTGCAGATATCTTAAATGAGGGATGATGATGCCAGTTGGTGTTGTAGACAAAGTGAGTTCCCATGAAATTAATGGGTAGTACATTGCCAGGATGTGGGTGCCCAAAACTTCAAATAAGCATTGTATAGTGGGAAACCTGCATGATGCACCCATTCACCCTGATCGTTCAATATCTGCCATACAACATGGCCAACTTTGGAGACATCACACAAGAGCAAGAGGTGCATTTCAACAAACACGTCTGGGTTGGTGATGATATCCACAATTTCAATATCAGAGCAGATGTTACCATCCTGCTTGGTGGAAAATGAGCCAATGAACATCACTTAATGCCAGGAATGAATGAAACAGATGCCATAATGAATGAAAAAAAAAATCATTCATCTTTGGTAGCTGATCAAGTTTTTCTATGATAGCTGCCATGACCACATCATGTAATTGGCAGCTACCAGCCCCCTATGCCTCCAAGTCCATCTCTGAAACCTCCATCCTTGAGGCTCCTCCCAGGTTCTGTCCATCACCAATCCTCAGTCCTAAGGACTTCCTTCACTCTTCACCTATCCTATGCTGATTCTATCTTAGATCATGTATATATTCCAGAGCTTGTATCTGCTGGTGGTATCTGCACTGACCTCTGACTTCCTCTTGTCCTCACTCAAAGCTTGGGACAGATCCTAATAGCCACCGCCAATCATCAGACCCCCAACCATATTTTTAAAACTGAACCAGGATGATGAGTCTACATCATTTTCATTCTCTTGTCTCTTTTTTTCCTGATTTTCTGGCTATATTTGCATTAATTACCATCTTTGGAAATGTGCACAGACCATGTAAACACTACTCCAACATTGTCAACAATAGTCTACATCATCTTTATTCTTTCTTCCTGATTTTCTGGGTATATTTGCATTAATTACCATATTTGGAAATGCGCACAGACCATGTAAGCAATACCCCAACAACATCACCAATAGTGAGCACCATCCCTATTTATTTTCTCTTTAATTACCATATTAGGAAATGCGCACAGACCATGTAAACAGTACCCCAACATCATTACCACCATCCCTATTTTTTTTCTGATTTTATTGCTAATTTTTATCTGGAAATATAAAACTTGCCATATTTGGCAATTTTTAGTCCTCATTCCGGTCACTGCATTCCAGTGCCATTCCGTTCCAGTGCATTCCAGGGACTGTTCCGGTGAAAATCCCGGAATAACAATATTCCGTGGCTGGAGTGAAATTTTGGCTGGTAAATTCCACTGGAATGGCACCGGAATCCGCCGGAATGACCGGAATCCAGCAGGAATATGTAGGGCATCACTAAGACCTCTCCCCTCACTATTACTCACCACTCCCTCCCCCCACTCTTACTCCCCTCCCTTGCTGCTCACCACTCCCTCCCCCCTCCCTTGCTCCCTCCTCCTCCCTTGCTGCTCCCCACTCCCTCCTCCTCCCTTACTCCCTCCTCCCTTGCTGCTTACCATTCCCTCCCCCCTCCCTTTCTGTTCCTCCCCCCTCACTTTTTGTCCCTTCCCCCTCACTTTTTGTCCCTCCCCCCTCCCTTTCTGATCACCACCCCCTCCCCCTTCTCTGTAACATAGAATGTAGTAAAATAAATTTATGTAGGTATAAAATATACTTTGTTTTTGAAACTTCAATGTCTTAAGGAATTTAGCATAAGGTCTGACCAGGGCCTGACTTGTTTAGATTTACTTATAAGAGTTGCAGACTGGACACTGAAAGTCTGTTGGAAGTTGTGCCTTTTTTGCTTAGAAGTCCAGCAGACTGAGAACTTAGCAATTATGATGGTTTCTGCCTCTGTCTGTTGGAAATCCAATGGAAGTCCAGTGGACATCCAACAGACACAGAATTCCAGCCAGTCCAACCATTTCTTGCTTCTAAGTAGTTTGAGTGGACTTTCACTGGACTTTGCCTGGACTAGCAGTGGAATCCAGTCATGTCCAACAAGCTCTGACGGTTTTCTGACAGACTGTCTGCTGGGTCCATTGGAAATGGCAGGGTCTGATGAAAGTCCATCAGAGTCTGTTGGACAAGCAGTGGGAGTGTAAAGTACTGAAATTCAGTCTGCTTTCAAACAAGTCCAGCCCTTCTTGATCAAATGGACAAGATCCCAAGGAAACTGGAATGGCCTCATGTTGGATATTAGCATCAATTCCCTGCAATGCTAAGTCAGATCATGGATCATGTCTATAAATTTATGAGAAGCACACCTTTGTGTCGAAGTTATGATCTGAAACCCTTGTGTCAGAGTCATGATCCAAATCCAAATCCATGTCATCTTCAGACCCTTGTTCATTGTGCACCTAATGAACAGTCAGTTTATGTCAATAAGTCATAAAATTCACATTACAGCTGTTTGCAAAATGATGGCAGTCGCGCAAAAATAGAATAGAATGACAGAATAGTTTAACTTAGAAAATTTTGACATTTGAATGCGTTACTCAGTCACATCTTGTATCTTGACCTCATGGGCTATCGCAAAATATCTGCCGACCTCAAACTGGCTGCAATCAAGCTCTACGAACAACATTTGCTTGATCTCGATGATATCTTGGACTGTGTAGGATTCTGAGAAAGGACTTTCTGGCAGATACAAAAGCTATACAACGAGACTGGACACGTTGAGCCACCTACAAGCACTAGTCATGGACGGCCACGAAAATTACACTTCGACGACATAACCTATCTGCTGGCGCTTGTCTGTTAGCATCCCAACTGGTTCCTCGATGAACTTCTTGGCCTCCTGGACACCAACCGCTTCATTGAAGTACATTACACCACCATTCACTGGGAGCTAGAACGAGCTGGCATCTCTCTCAAAAAACTGCGGATCATTGCCAAGGAACGTGACAAGGACTTATGTGCAGATTTCATCCAGCAGATGGGCCAATACAGCACAGAAGAAATTGGATTTCTTGATGAATTCTCGAAGGACGAAAGGACTATCCATTGCCGCCATGGTCGAGCAAAGCGAGGAAAGCGTGCGTCTATGAGAGGTGTTTTTGTACGTGGTCGTAGGGTTTCAGGTGAAGGGTTGTTGACCCTGGATGGGATTGCTGCAAGCACAGTGGTGGGAGGGTCAATGACCTGAGAAAAGTTCCTACACTTTCTCAAGCATAGCATTGTGAGTGCTCTCTGACATATGGTTTCAGGCTGATGATGGGCCCTTGTTGATAGATGCCTTTGACTTCACCATACCCAGGAAAGCTCAGTGTCCTCGTCATGGACAACATGCAAATACATCATGGAGAAGAAATATTAGAGCTGGCTGATAGATTTGGTAAGCATATCATTTTTAGGTCTGTACCGCTCTCACACAATCTCAATGTTGATAGGTGTCTGAATCATTTTCCTTCCCCCTTACTCCCCTGACCTGAACCCAATTGAAGAAGCGATCTCAAAAATCAAAGCATGGATTCACCGAAACTATGACCTATTCCCAGTTGGAGATGGTTTTCTGTTTGATGTCAAGCTGGGTACTTCTAAGTAATATACATGTTGTAACGAGAGCAATGCGAGACAGTAATACAGGCAGGGCCAACAAAAAACAGGCGATGAGAAAAGTACAAGGGTCAATTGATATCAAACAGCTCGTGCAGTTGACCACAGAAATGGCATGCTTCAACTGTGCGATCTCACCAGCTTTCAGCCCTGCATTCTTGAGATCCTTCCATTCCGTGTATGGGAAGGTGTGGGTACCTGAATAACTGTTCTCGTCAAGTTTGTTTTGAACGCTCTCTGTCAAACAATACATCCTGCAGAATTCTTCAAGAGGAAGCTTGGGACCTGGAACATGATCAGTGGAGACTAGCGTTTCGGTAATGGAGAGCTGAGGTGGGATATGTGCAATGGGAGCGACCAGGGCAGGGGCAGCACCTTGGACAGGCATTACAGGGGCGGTGCCTTGGACAGGCGTTACAGGGACTGCTGCAGGGGGTTTGAATAATTGGAAAATGTCGTTGGGGATATTGAAATTGATGACCGGCACTGAGCCATTTGAGGTATTTGCACGCTGGTGGCATTCGAGTAGCGGACTCATTTGACTGAGATGATTGTTGGAGATGGCGTTGAACAAATGGTGGTTTGGTGGTGTGTCCAAGGTCGCCGTGGTCGGACCTTTGAGCTAACTAAGATAGCTAGTTACTATATGTGTCACTTCAACGGCTCGCGTGAGTACAGACCATGGCCAAACCCCATACATCAAAGTGGCTATGCGACAGAGGGAAGTGTGATGCATCGACAGGATTGATGAAGCAATGCTCGCTAGAGCAGCCGGGTTTAGTGTGACACATCCACCGCTCACAGAGGGACTTGATATTGTTGTTGTGAGGAATGTTTGCAGTGCCGATATCCGAATTCTTTGGGGCCTCGACAACGGTAAGCTCATAGAACATAAAGATGAGTAACAGCGATCACATACCTTGGATTTGCGCTGTTTCTTGGCCTTTCGCTCATCCTCTGTGTTCTCATCCTCATCTTCTTTGGGAACATTCTCTTTCTCGCACTTCTGCAGGGTATATAGTAGTAAGAAGCAAGGAGATATTGTGTGTATACCTTGGATGATGGCATCTGCTGGCGCTCCTGAATGAAAACAGTGCATACAAGGTCCTTTGTCCTCCCGATACACTCTAACATGTCTGTATACTCCTCGTTGCATGATATAGCCATGGGAGCAGTTGAAACGCGAGGCACCATGAAGGTTGTTTCGTAGTTGGCAAAGTCGAGTATGTTCGGGGCGAGTGTCTTGTCGATGCGAACCAGAAGTTGGGCCTTCCATGTATCGAATGGCTCTTCTGCTTCAAGCTTCATAAATGTGTTTGTTCCTGCTCGTTTCTTCAGTTCTTTCGTGCGCTTGGATGTGGGGAATATTGCGAGGTTGTACATGATGTTCTTGGCCTTGGTTTCGGTGACTATTGCGAAGACTATTGTGTTAGAATGAGAAGAAGAATAACAAAAGGGGCACATACTTGGTTTCACCATAGTTGTGGCAGCTTTTTTCTTCTTCTTCGGAGGTGCGTGCCCATTTGCTTTTGGTGCAGCCATCTTGTCCCTTGCTGATTTTGGCAGGAATGTGGTCCATGAGACGGTCTGCATAACTATGAGGCTGTGAAGAAGCTATCAAAGAGCTACAGATGAAGTGTGTTGTCAGAAAGTCAAGAACAATTATCAGAACTTACCTTGACGTGTCGCTATCTGAGCCATCATCAGACCCACGACTACCAGAACCTTCACGCTCTGAGCCTGTGTCCCCAACATCCTCTGGGCTTGTTGGGGATGTCCTTTGGGGCCTACCCATTGAACAGAACATGGTGGAAGACAAGAAGTGACAGGCTCACAACACTGTCATGCAGTCAAAATGCTAAAAATTTTGAAGTCAAACTATTCTATTTTTGCGCGACTGCCATCATTTTTGCAAACAGCTGTAATTATGTTGTCCACAGATCCTGGTTCATTGTTCTCCTCATTGTCATACTCATACAAGTCCTCTGAGTCCTCTGATCTCTGATCACAAGCAGTTCATTTGATTCCTGCATTCACTCATGGCCTTATCCACAAACCTTCCATCAGATTCTCTCACTTGACACCTTGAAGATCCCACCCATGAGGAGTGGAAATTTTATTATGTGAATATGTATGTCCTTTTTATATGTGCTCCTTCTGTTGACTAAGAAATATTTCTTTTAGGTTTGTTGATCGTGATATGTTCATGTGATATCTAGGTGGTGGGATTGGACAGAGAGCAACTCACCAGGCCTCTCCTGCTGTTTCTTCATAGGAACTTGTTGATGAGACTGTTGATCGAGGAGAGAGTGATGGAGGCAGTTTGGAAGAAGGAGGGAATGGATCTCAAGATGGTGATGTCAAGTTTGAGGGAGGAGAAGTTGATGTCGGAATTGAAGAAGAGGAGAACCAGGGGGAAGGTGACGAGGTTGGAGGGAGGAGGGAGTAAGGAAGGGAGAAGGGGATGGTGGGCAGTGGGTGAGCAGTAAGGGAGTGGTGAATGGGAAAGGAGGAGTAATGCAGGGGGAAGGGGTGGAGAGTAGTGTTGACGTGGCTTCGGCTTTTAGCTGGTTCAAGCCACAGCTGAGCTGAAATTAAAGCCGAGCTGAGCTGAGCCGATTGATCTGGCTTGGCTACTGCTTGAGCCGGCTAGAGCCGGGATTTTCAGCCTCATCAACCACACATGCTAGCTCATTCGAAACAAATAAAATTGGCTTTTGTCTGTACATATTATTCAACTAGTAATAGAATACACTTTAAATGAACCTAAGATCATAGAAAATAGCTAAGAATTGCCTGAGACAGAGTGACAGAGTCACACCCCCCAAAACAGAAAATGTAATATATCTCCAGAATGTGGACACACAAACCTCTCGTCTCTTCGGGACCTTCAAACTACACTAGAATACATTTTAAACGAGCCCTGAAACATAAGAAACGATGGAAATTTGACTGACCTAGGGTACTTGCTCCCCAAAACAGAAAATGGAACATATCTCCAGAACGCGGACACACGAACCTCTCATCTCTTCAGGACCTTTAAACTACACTAGAATATGTTTTAAATGAGCCATAGAACATAAGAAACGATGGAAATTTGACTGACCTAAGGTACTTGCTCCCCAAAACAGAAAATGTAATATATCTCCAGAATGCGGACATGTGAACCTCTCATCTCTTCAGGACCTTCAAACTACACTAGAATATGTTGTAAACAAGCCTTTAATGAAGGATGATGATGGAGAACTCACAAAGATAGAGTACACCCTCCTGATGAATCATGAAACCTAGCATGACAGATATCTCAAAAATATGATGGTGGATGCCTCTCGTCTCTTCAGGCCCTGAAATCGACAGCAAATAGCTGGTAATCAACACTTATTTGGTAGAAAACGGTACAGAACTGACCAAGATACAATATAGCCTCATGGTGTCTATCCAGCACCTATTACATGTTTCTTAGGGCTATTATTCTGGTACCCATTCTTACGTTATACTATGTGGAGTTCATTTACAATTGATATGGTACACTACTCAAGTTTACCATTTAACATAAATTGGGGGAGAAGAGGAGAAGGAAAGCAAAAGAGACGTGACAGATGCTGACACACTATATATCTGAGGCACTTTAGGGTGGGTTGAGATTTAGGGCAGGCTTACTTGGATGAGATGTGTAGTTTGAAGGTCCTGAAGAGACGAGGTTCACGTGTCCACATTCTGGAGATATGTTCCATTTTTGGTTTTGGGGAGTGAGTACCCTAGGTCAGTCAAATTTCCATCATTTCTTATGATCTAGGGCTTGTTTAAAACATATTCTAGTGTCGTTTGAAGGTCCCAAAGAGACGAGAGGTTTGCATGTCCACATTCTGGAGATATGTTACATTTTCTCTTTTGGGGGGAGTTGAACTGTATCTCAGTCAGCTTTCCACCATTTTTCTTCACTGAAGGCTTGTTTACATTGTATTCTAGTTGTATTTGAAGGAGCTGAAGAGATGACATCCATACATGCTTCTATTTATATGCTATCTCACATCCTCCCCTATTTTTTTGTGAATTTTTATTTATTTTCATAATCATTTGGTTTCTATTATAGTTCTATGCTCGAAATATACATTACACTGTGTATCTATCAGGTAGACAGCATCTAATTCGCCCAGATTTATAGTCACATCACTTTGAGAATTATGTGCAATACTTTACCATCCCCCACGCAATCCACATGGACTCCACTGGACTCCACTGGACTCCACTGGACTCCACTGGCCTTCACTGGACCTCACTATATATTGAGACTTCACTACATACTGTCACAAAACTGGACTCCACTGGACTCCACTGGACTGGAGACTGGACTATCCAACACACAACTGGACTGGGCTGGACTCCCACTGGACTGGAGACTATCTAACACAAAACTGGACTGGGCTGGACTCCACTGCTGTACTCAACACAAAACTGGACTCCACTGGACTGAACTGGACTGGCAACTGCATCTTACACAAAACTGGACTCCACTGGACTCCACTGGACTGCCAACTGTATCCAACACAAAACTGGACTGGACTGGACTCCACTGGACTCACTCTACTGGACTGGACTGGACTGAACTGGACTGAACTGGACTGCCAACTGTGTCTTATGCAAAACTGGACTCCACTGGACTCCACTGGACTGGCAACTGTATCCAACACAAAACTGGACTGGACTGGACTGGACTCCACTGCTGCATCCAACACAAAACTGGACTCCACTGGACTGCCAACTGTATCCAATACAAAACTGGACTGGACTGGACTCCACTGGACTGAACTGGACTGGCAACTGTGTCTTATGCAAAACTGGACTCCACTGGACTGTCAACTGTATCTAATACAAAACTGGACTGGACTGGACTGGACTCCACTGCTGGACCCAACACAAAACTGGACTCTACTGGACTGCCAACTGTATCCAACACAAAACTGGACTGGACTGGACTCCACTGGACTGAACTGGACTGGCAACTGTGTCTTATGCAAAACTGGACTGTCAACTGTATCTAATACAAAACTGGACTGGACTGGACTCCACTGGACTCCCAACTCTGTCAACCATATTCAATACAAAATTGGATTTCTCTGGATATTTAACAACAAAGCTGGACTAGCTAAATACATGGAATTGATTTGTCAGTAACTACTTCTACTAAATATATACTTAATCTGAAAGATGCATATCATGATCACTGCTATTTGTAGAATCACTTTCCTCATTGCTTTCTTCCTCATTGCTGTCCTTGTCACTGCTTTTCTCATCACTGCCCTCCTCATCACTGCTTTCTTCATTACTGCTTTCCTCATCACTGTTTTCTTCATCTGTTGATCCATCACCCTTCATAGATGCCATTTTGGCAAGGACATGCTTGACATGGTAAATGAGCATAGTATGTATAAACCAATTGAAGTTTTTTGATGTCATCCGCTTTAAAATGGATTCATAGCCAGCAAGCCATGCATTAAGTTGTTCACAGACTTGGGTGTTAAATTCTCTCCACTGTATAAGATTTCCATCCTCATCAACTTTTTCCCCCACAAGATTTGGTGCACTGCCATCTTTTGGTGCAGGATTACACCATTTTCGACAAATTTCATCTGTGGCACGGTGATTGTTATAGTGATATGTGTCAACAATAAACCGAGTTGTGTCTGTCCAATCTTTCCACCTTGTACTTCCAACAGCTGTCTTGAAGACTTGACATGCTTTATCAATGCATATATAAGCAGGTCGATCCTCCTTGTTAGGAAAGATTTCATCAAGCCAATTAAGAATATTAGTTGGAGATTCAGATTTTGGAAATTTGGTCCATGCAATGACAACTCCACATGGTGCACATGCTGTTTCAACACAATATGAACGATTAGGTGAGAAGTATGTCTTTCGCTTTATTGATGGTTGAGGATTTTCAGCCTCATTTGCATCAATCTCATCATCATGTGGCTGTTGAATAGCAGCATCAGGAATATTTTGCCATTCTTGATGTTCACCAGGACATTGAAGAACACGTCGAATACCATTAATAGTGGCTTTACTGCGATCTTGAACACTTTTCTTCCAGTCAGCCATATGCTCATTACAAGCTTGTGTTCCTTGTATCTTTTCTTTAGAACAGCCAACCATGCGACATTTATTTGCAAGTAAAGCTTCATGTGTTGCACAGAGTGCACCACCACGAGCATTAAGAAGGTCATTAGTACAATTGTCAAAAGCACAAATCTAAGCAGGGGATCAATTTAATTTAATTCAATTCAATAAGGTAGACAAACCTGTGGACCCATAACAACACCATCCAAAGTTATCATATTAACATCAAGTGTACCTGGAATGCGCTCTGTATCCTGCATTGTTTGTTTGAAAGGCTTTGTACAATCAGAGCAGGTGGGTTCTCTTGCACCTGGTATTTCACCATTCTTACCAAGAACAGCAAAGGCATGTTGAGTCAAGTCATCAATAGCAATATTAGGTTGAGTTTCAAATGTAGTATTTGAAGTTGAAGCCACATCTCTAATAGAATGCTGTACAAAAGCTTGCCAAATTTGTTTTTGACTAATTTTGAATGTGTTGTGAGGGTCAATAGTTCCAAAGCTATTGTTCCAATATTGTGTATAGGTGTTTGCAGATGCATGAAATGAGTACATGCCATTCAGCAGAGCATTTGAAAAGATAGTGTCAACCCAAATATTGCTTCCAATTTGGAGGTATTTGGCAGAGTTCAGGAATGTTTCTGTCTGATTGCCTTGATTATGATGTATTTGATGGTCAGCATAATACATTGAGTGACATGTTTTACACTCTCCAGTCAATACACCAACATTCTTGTAAATTGAAGATCCTTGAATCAAAGTCACCAGAGGCATATCACGTTGACGAGTATATACTCCAATATGTCGGGAGTTACATGAGGCAGTTTCGCACTCCATGTCAATAGGACAGATGATTTGTATGGGCTCAATAGCCTTTTGAGAAACTTTCTGCAGCTTTTTATTGAAAACACCTTGTTTGTAAGGTGTGAGTCCAAGAAGCTCTGAAAATGCATCAAGCTTGAGAGCTAGTGCAGTTTCCCATGAATTTTGCACAAATTCATTTGATTGAAATAGCATTGAGAGATCTGAATCCAGTCGTTCATTTAATGCACGGCCCAGTGATTTCATCCAACTTGATGCAATAATTTTCTTTTCATTTAGGACTTTTGGATGTTTCTGACATGCATGTAAATTAAGCAAGTCTGGATTTTCCACTAAAGAAAAAAAGACAAGCAGAACAGTTTCCAGTGAGATTTCAGGGTTAAATGTTGTCAAAATGAATTGACTAAAAGCCTGAAATGGGATATCAGGAAAGGGTGTTGTTGAGCCTGTGGCCATTACATCAGGAACCAATGCAAACCACATAACCAGCCAGATTACAGGTGATGTAGCCAAAGTATAAGGCTTTAGAGAACATACAGCCAGAATCAAGATATTTAGAAATGCTGTTGTTGGTCCAGTGACTGATATAAGAGGCTGAAATGCAAGCCATAAAACTAGCCAGATCAAAGGTGAAATAGCCATCACATGAGGCTTAACTAAAAATCTGAAAAAATGCATAGTAAAAAGTTAGATTCAAAAAACCCCAAACAATTGCATATGTAACTATTACATCCCAACTTACTCATCTGATTTATCTGACTTCTTCTTCTTCTTCTTCTTCTTCTCCTTGTCTTTCTCCGATCCCTTCAATGAGCTTTCAGCAACAGGTTCTTCAACAGCTCTAGCCTTCCCTTTCAAGGGCTTTCCACCTCTATCCATCCATTCCTTCAACATCTTGAGATTGTACTTCCCCTCTATCCCCCAAAGCTCCTCCGCAGTCTTGCTGTCAGCATCACCTTGTAGCCACTTGACCATGTCTGGAAAGTGCTGAGAAGCCCTACTGAAGATTGGTCGCCAAACATTGTTCCACTGGCTTTTCCCAATAAAAAGTTCAATAACATGCTTCTCAGTAGGTGCTCTTTCAGGCCACTGCTTAACCTTGCGCATGGCATTAAGAGCATCAGCGACAGCAAGGTAGGCAAGAAATTGTTCTGAGAGGGACTTGGCAGTTGCTGAACGAGTAAGGTCCATGGGAATGTTAAGAATATGGAGAAGACTTGATTCATATGGACTGAAAGTAGTGCCCAAGTCCTCAGCATCTTTTTGAGTTGGAACTGCATCAGCAGGCTCAATACTGCCAGATTGGATATCCCCAGATGTTGATAGAGAATGTGAGCAAGAGTGAGAACGGACAGAGGAGTGGGGTGTGGCAGAACAAGAGGTAGATGGAAGAGATCCACCTTGGAGTGAACGAGCACGAGAAGGGGGAATTGAGGAAAAAGAAATTCCAGGCTCAAAAGAACTCTATAATATAATTAGAAGTTAATCTTTTGTAGTATATTGAAATAGAATATAATACCCACAACAAGAAGGTGTAGAGTTGCCTTGTCACCTGAATTGTCAAATAAAATGGTGTCATTGATTTCAACCGCAATATCATAGAGACCTTGGGCCATCCAAAGGCCATCAAGAGCATCATAAACAAGGATACGGTTACCTAAACAGAGTTATATCACATTTAAAGCATTATACATCAT
The DNA here is from genome assembly GCA_018417955.1 of Laccaria trichodermophora. Taxonomy (NCBI): domain Eukaryota; kingdom Fungi; phylum Basidiomycota; class Agaricomycetes; order Agaricales; family Hydnangiaceae; genus Laccaria; species Laccaria trichodermophora. The sequence goes on from JACTVC010000024.1 coordinate 849,715, forward strand.
GAATTACTTACGAGTAATTGGTGGCCAGCGAAGAGCTACTTCTTTAAGAACTGGTCCCAAGTTCATGTTGACAGTGACAGGAACCTTCAGACTTGGTTGCATGGTGGCAAATTCCAGTTCAACAGGATCTAGAGGTGAAACATATATCTTAACAACACCCTTGACTTTTCCTAAGACAGGAGCAATCTGAAAATCTTCATCGTCAACAGGATTGTAATGTTGACCCATAGCTCTGTTCCGCAAAATGCCTCCAGTGGCACGTGAAGAACCCTCAGGACGAGGAGGGCTTTCCATAGAGACATCTCCTGGTTCATCACCAGAAGTCAATGGAGCAGTGGTAGAAATAGGAACAGTGGTATCAGAAACAGAAAGAACAGCAGCAGAAACAGCAGCAGAAACAGCAGAAACAGTGGAAATAGCAGAACCAGTGGATGCAGTGGGAATAGTAGAAACAGCAGAAACAGTGGGCATAGCAGGAGAAACAGCAGAAATAGCATGAATATCAGCAACGGCAGGAACAAGAGTAGCAGGGATAGCCTGAACATCAGGGACAACAGGAACAGAAGAAGCAGCAGAACTGGAAGGGATGGAGGAAGCAGCAGGGGCAGCAGAAACAGCAGCACGTGCAGGTGGTGCAACTGAAATACCCCTTTGGGTTAAAAGTTTCATAGTGCTTTAAATATTTCAGTATGTAAGATTTAAATAAAGCAATAAAACTCACTGAGTCTGCTTTTTGACCCGCTTGGCTTCTTCAGCTGCCACTTCTGCATTTTTCTGGGCACTGGTTTTGCGCCCCTTTTTGCTAAAAATTCATGTTAGAGAATGTCAAAGTAAATTTAATTAATTTCGTACCCTTTTTTCCCCCCCTTGTTCAGGACGACATCCTTCCCCTTCTTCCCCCCATGTCTGGGCTTATCAACAACCACCTCATCCTCCAGCTCAGCCAAAGCTTCTTTCTCTTCCTCCTCCTCCTCCTCCTCCCCTTGACCCTCCTCCTGCTCCTCCTCCTGCTCCTCCTCCTGCCCCTCCCCCTCCTTCCCCTCCTTTTGACCCTCTCCCTCCTGCCCCTCCTCCCCTAGATCTTTCTTAGATGCCTTCTTGTTGGAATCAGATCTCAACCTCTTCTTAGGAGTCTGGTCAGTAGCAGAGCCCTGCCTCTTCCTGGATCTAGAGGTGGCAGCAGCAGAGGTTGATTTGGTAGTAGCTCTGGTGGTTGGCATAGTGAAACAGTGAGCAGTGGTGGTGGTGATAGAACAAGGTGCAATTTGCCTTAGAAGCTGCCAGAAGGCCAGATATGGCAAGCTTACACACACAACCAAATTTCGTGAAGGCCACACTTCAAAATTTCAAAAGTTATTAAGTCCAATATTTCCTACGTAAACCAACCCAACTTAATGTAACTACCTATATAATCTACATATGGGGTACTCATATCAATACAAGGTGTCATTAACAAGAAAACGGGGACAGGCCTAGGGCTGCAAACAAGGTTAGAAAGGGAGGGGACAATGACAACAGGGTGCGCCGTGATCCTGGGGCTGCAAACAAGGTAAGCGAGAGGGGGGTGATGACGACGGGGTGGGCACTCACCATTCCACAGCGCCCATGCCACGGCATGGGTGCTGTCACGTGCAAACGATATATGTGGTATGGGCGCCGCATTCGCGCCGTGATCCTGGCTGCAAACGAGGTAAGTGAGAGGGGGGGTGATGACGAAGGGGTGGGCACCCACCATTCCACATGGGCGCTGTCGCGTGCAAAAGATATACGTGGCGTGGGCGTTGCATTCGCGCCGTGATCCTGGGGCTACAAACGAGGTAAGTGAGAGGGGGTGATGACAATAGGGTGGGCACTCACCATTCGACAGCGCCCATGCCATGGCATGGGCGCTGTCGCGTGCAAACGACGTACGTGGTGTGGGCGCTGCATTCGTGTGGTATCCTGCATGTGCCGTGATTCTGGGGCTGCAAAAGAGGTAAGCGAGAGGGGGTGATGACGAGGGGATGGGCACTCACCATTCGACAACGCCCATGCCACGGCATGGGCGCTGTCGTGTGCAAACGACGTACGTGGTGTGGGCGCCGCATTCGTGTGGTATCCTGCGTGCGTCGTGATCCTGGGGCTGCATAGGAAAGTGAGAAGGGGGCAATGACGATGACGTGGCATTCCAGAGCACCCATGCCCACGGCATGGGCGCTGTCACCTCTCGGTTGCTTGCTGCTTTCTGCAAAAGAGGTTAGCGAGGGAAGGGGGACGGCGACGTGGTTGTGTGGCTCACCAATCTGACAGCGCCCATGACTGGGCGCTGTCCTCGTTTCTTCGTTGGCTTCGTGCCGCATGCTGCTTTGGGGCTTGATGACGTGGCGGCGAGAGGCGTCGAGAGTGACGTGGCGTGGCAGCGAGAGGCGTCGAGAATGACCGACACCACCGCCGACGTTGTGGAACGTCAGCGGTGGTGCATCGGGGGTGGTAAAGGATAGGTGGTGGTGGTGGAAGAGAAAGGGAAGGTCACGCAGGTGTGACCATCCTGGAAACAACAAACGTGATGCTCTGAATGACGTTTGAACCTCACGGGTAAGTCACGTGACACAACCCCGCAGACTGAACAAAATGCTCAATCCTTCTTTCAGCTAAGACTTAACTTTACTTATGTTTAATCACTACAAAATTACTAGTCTTTCAAATACTACATTTATATCACTGATTTATCACATTTTCGCTTTTTTGTCTATTAATAATTAATAACAATAGGCAATCTATTAATGTTCCATTCAGTCCAGTCCAGTGGAGTCCACTGGACTGCCACTGGACTCTAGCATTGGTATAATGTTTGTTGTAATTCAGTTAATATTCCAGTGGACTGGACTGGACTGGACTGGACTGGACTCCAGTGGACTGGGCATTCTGCCAGCCAATCTGGCCTGGTAAGAGGGCCACTGGAATCCACTGGAGTCCACTGGAGTCCACTGGAGTCCACTGGAGTCCATATGGATTACGTGGGGGATGGTAAAGACCTCATTATGTGCCGGCTTGAGCCAGCTTTGAGTCATCTAAAAGCCAAGCCAAGCCACTTAAGGAAATTTAGCTGGCTTACATAAGCTGGCTCTCGGCTAGCCAAGCCGCGGCAACACTATGGAGAGGGAGAGAGTGGTGAGCAGCAAGGGAGGGTAAGGGAGTGGTCTTGTTGGCACACATTGTTGACATGTCATCATGTTGTGTTGTCATTTCATGTGTCATCATTTTCATGAGTTGTTGTCCTCACTGGTGTTGGGTCTGCTGGGTCTTGCATTGTGGGTGTTGGGTGTCGTTTCATGGGTGGCCTGTGGTTTTCATAGGCACTGTGGTGTTTTTGTGGGTGTTAGGATGTTTTTGGGGTGCTAGGGTGTTTTTGTGGGCATTGTCCTTGTTGGCACACATTGTTGATGTGTTGTGTCACATTTTTGCATGTCATTGACCTCATGTGTGGGTGCTGGGTGATGTTCTGTGGGTGCTGGGTGCTGTTCTGTGGGTGCTGGTGTGTTTTGTGGGTGCTGGAGCATTTTTGTGGGTGCTGAGGAGCTTCTGGGGGTGGTGGCAGTTGAAAAGTGAGCAGTGGGGGGCAAGGAGGCTTGCCACATTGACGGGGCACCTGAAGAGTGAGCAGTGGGGGTGGAGGGACCTGCTACTCACTTTGTTGGTTGATGGTGGTGCCACATTGTTGTTGTCTGGTTGATGATGGGCACTTGTGGGTGGCTGTCATCATTACCATTCATTCCTGGTGTATCATGGCCATTGTTGGGTTGTGCAGCATCATCGTGGTTGTCAATGTGGTTGGTGGGAGGGAATAGAGTGGGGAAGAGGTTGATTGGTGAGTGAAAAGGAAAGAGTGTTGTATTTGTTTGGTAGTGTTGCCTTTGTTTGGTAACAGAAGTAAAATAAACAAACAAATGAAGATTCTGTTGCATTCTGTTCCTGTGAATTCCAGTCTCAATTCTGGAATGCCCAAATTCTGCCAGAATGGTAAGGCACCAGAATGAAAAACATAACAGGCCTCCCTGCCAAATTTCATTCCACTGGAATCTGCCAGAATGACTGGATTCCTGCAGGAATCAGGGGGGCACTGATAAGATCTTGCTCTAACCAATAACAATTCAAAGAATACCATGACTCCAAAAGGAAAGCAATCAATTGAAAAGCCAACACCGATTCGTAAATCAATGGAGAATGCAAAGGAAATAGTGGTGGAAGGTGAGGGCACTGGAAAGCAGAAGGCAAGGCCTGTATATGATGAGGAGCAGCATGTGCTTAATGATCTGAAGGTGCATCCAAATATTCCTGAGCCAAAAATGTTATGCTAAATATGCCAATAGTGTGTTTGGTGTTCTGTTTGTGATAAGAAAAGAACCAAAGACATGACTGGTGGCCCCACTTTTATCATAAAACTAAGGCAAGTGCCTGCAGAGCTATGTACATAAGTCCACAAGTTTTATGAAAGGCCTTTCATAGATGTGTCCTCTGTTTTTCTTTCTCATAAAGCCTATGGTCCTTTCATAAAATGTAGGCAAGGCCAGAGGGTGCTTCTCATAACTAACCCTGTGCACTTTCAATAGATATTTCATTCACTTGGTTAGGTGTATTCATTGCCTCTTTTATAATCAATGTGGTGAATATCTTATTGGGAATGTTGGCTGCTTTCATTGAACTTTTCATAATAAATGTTGTAAAATTGCAATAGATATTTCAATCCCTAGATTAGGCTTATTCATTGCCTCTTTCATAATTAATGTGGTGCACTTTCATTGAATATTTCATGGGTGCTTTCATTGCACTTTTCATAAATGAACCCTGTGCAATTTCAATGAATATTTCATTTACTAGGTTAGATGTATTCATTGCCTCTTTCATAATTAATGTGGTGCACTTTGATTGTTCATTGGGATTTTTCATTGTGTATCTGTCAATACCTACCCTATGTGTCAGAAATTTCACAGCCATCTGATAAGGCATCAGCCTTATAATGTAGATTACCAGTATCATCAGGCCTGATCAGAGGGCATTTTCCTCTCACGATGGTGTGCCAAGTGTGATAAGGTTTGGCTCTATTTTAGAATGGGGTCCAGGGTTATCACAACTAATAAGATCCCAAGTGTGTTGGCTTGCAGGGAGTGAGGTGGGTGTGGGGTTGACGACAATGGTGAGGGGCTGAAGATGACAGTGAGTGGTTGACAATGATGGTGGGCATGGGTAGTGGGTGGTTGGCTGTGGGTTGCATGAACAAGATGGTGGTGGGGGGGAAGAAAGGATGGTTGTTTGATGTGTCAACAAACAACCAGCACGTGTGTTTGTGTGTGGAACATGCCGAGTGTCAAGGGTGATATACAGTGCTAGTTTGCATTACATATATAAGCCCTCATGGTTCAATGGTTATATACACAGTCATGTTGGCTGCTACTTTCTGTGAGCTTGAGTGTTCAATTCTCACCCCTGCACATTATTTTTTATCTATAATAAATAATGTAATACAAGTGCAGGCTATTGATCCATATGGACACCAGATGGATTCTCACTCAGTGAGTTCATATAACCCTGTGTCCTAATGTGGAGTCCAGATGGATTCTAGACAAAAATTTGGCTGGGTTACCACCCCAAAAAAATTGTCTAAACTCCACCTGGAGTCCAGGTGGACCCCTGGAGTCCATATGGAGTCCATATGGAATCTGTGGGGGAGGGTAAAGTCCTCTCATCAGGATAAGGTTGGAGTTGAAAAGAACTTAGTCTGCTTGATTCCAATCCCATTCCAGTCTTATTCCTGTGGATTCCACTGGAATTTCACTGGAATGACTGGATTCCTGCAGGAATAGGTGGGGCACTGTAAAGTACTGTAGGGATTTACTCAGACTCCACTAGGACTGGGACACAAAATTTGTGTAGTGATCAGCCAACATAAAAATTATCTGAGTTCTAGTCTAGTCCAGTAGGAATAGGTGGGGGAGTGTAAAGAGCTCCAATTTTTTGGCAACTTACATGGAACTTAGGATTGAATGACATTGGATGACCTGTCATGTCAAAAATGGTTTAAGTTATGCCCCTGTCCATTGGAGGTCTGACTTTGAGGTGAAGAGAAATCTGTTCCTGTTTCACCTACAAGGTATGGTTACCATTAAGAAATCAAAGGGTGGATGCCCATACATAATCCCTTATCACCATGGGCTCAAATAACAAGGTGGCCTGGTCCAATTAGATTGGGTTTTCCTTCATTCCCAGCCCTTGGAAGACAATGGAAGCGGGTGAGTCATGACACTTACTGGACAAAGATTCTTGGTTGCCACCACCTGTTGCTCCACCTGGCAAAGATGGACCATCTGAATGGCTACCACCAGACTTTTGGAATGTGAAGTTTTTTTGGGGGCAGGTTCATCATGATTGACATCCATGTTACCTGGGCTGCTGGCTTTAATAGAGCTTGAATCCAAGTGGCTGTCTGAATCATTGTTGTCTGGATAGTTACCATGGTGTTGAAGAAGATTGGGCCCATCAAAGACACTTTGCAAGAAATCAGACTCATTGGGGTTACGACTGACATTCATGTTACCTGGGCTGCTGGGTGGTTCAGAGCTCTAATCCAAGTAGCTTTCTGAACCAGATCCAGCATTCACAGGAGTTGATGTAGCAGACTGTGATGTGAGCTGGAGAGGATTTTGGAGTCCATGGTGGGAGAGAGCAAGAGAAAATTCTCCCATGGTTGCCATGTACTACAAAAATTTCTCCAGGGTTTGACATTAAAGCCCTGAGGAATGTTGCACAACATGGACAACAACATTTCAAGACTCTGATAACTGGACCATAGCCCTAAAAAACAAATGAGGAATAGATGACAGAAACAGAGTAAAATGATGATATTCTACCTGTAAGTCTGGCAATATGTTCATCTTTTTGTACTGGTCATCAGATGGGAAGTGCTTTGTAAAGGAATGTAGAAAGCTTGTAATACATGCTTCACAATGAAGGGTCCCTGTAAACAACATATTTTCCAATTGTGAGAAAAAGCCATTGTTTTCGCATTGTCCAAGGAGCTCATCCTTCAGTTCTCTAATTGAGGATGACATGTCCTTAGACAGTTCCTTTCTCTTATCTTTCTCAGTTGTAAGCTTGAGCAACAATTCCCATTCAAGGATCATGGTAAGAATCTGCTTGATGTCAGCATCTGAGCCCTGGTCAGTTGCCAGTGAATGAAAGATCCTTATCACCACTGAGCAGTGTGGAGATGTCCATGCTTTCAAACCCTTCTCCACAAGTTCATAATGATATTTGTCACTTGTATCTTTGCATTTTTGAGTACACTCATTACAAGCATAATCATCTGAAGCTCTGATAATTCCATCTTCCCCCAAGAGTGAAAATGCTTGAGTAGTAACTTCTTTGATATTTAATCCATCATCAAATTCTGCATCAATTTCAGATTCCTCAGCAACTGTGTGAACAGATTGTTGTACAAATGCTTGCCAGACATGAGCACATGTAATTGAAACTTCTCTTGTTCCATATGTATTGTTCCAGTACTCTGAAAATGCAGATGCTGAAGCATGGAAATTATACATAGCATTTAAAGCTGCCAGTGCAAAGCCACAATCAACCCAGATTGGTTGGCCAATTTTCAAATATTTGGCTGAGTTGATATAGACTTGTTTGAAAGTATTCTCAACAGTTGATGTATCTTCAAAGCTTTCATGATCAGCAGCATATAATGTTTTACAGTTTGGACACTTTCCAGTGAGCACTGGTACATGTTGGTATACTGTATGCCTTTTGATCAAAGTAACCAATGGTATGTCAGAACCTTTGGTGGATTGATGCAATGATCTTGGACTACAGTCTTGAGTTTGACATGCAAATGAAGGGGAACAGATGACATAAGCTGGTTCTATCCTACTATGTGATAGAGGAAGTAATTTTCCTTTATAGTTTCCCTTCTCATCAAATGTTGATAGTTTTAGACAGCCAGCTAGTTTGTCAAGCTTTCCAGCAAGATCAACCTTTGCCTTTTGATCTGGCTTTCGTGCAAGTTCAATTTCAGAGAATAAAGTTTCAGTTCTCTTGTTTCCAAGTTTGTCCACTAGGGCATTGATCAATGCAATTATCCATCCTGAAATCTGGACTTTGTTTTCATCACCATATATCCATTGTTGTTGACAAAAATGAAGATTCAATAGATCAGGATTTTCAAACAATGTGAATGACACTGCAAGAACAGTGGCCAAGGAAATATTAGAGCCAAAGATCATTTGGATTGTGTCACTGAAAGTACTAAATGGAATATTTGGAAGTGGTTATTGCACTGGAGTGGTGGCAGATGCACATAAAATTAAATTTGACCAGATGAAAAGCCAGACTAGAATCCAGTGCTGGAGTACAAGAGAGATAACTGATGGTAGAAACAAAAAAGCCAGTCTGAAAAAAAAAGTAGAACTATTGTACAAATCAGTTTTCTTTGTCCAGGCTCAAACCACACCAAAAAAAGAAACCAAAAAAAAGTCACAAGACTACTTACTCAGAAGCATCCTCATCCTCCTCTTCCTCTGAATCCCTTGCCTGTTTAACCTTCTTGTGCTTTCTCTGCACCACCCTGTCATGATTCTTTTTCTTTGGACTATCTGAAGCCTTCCTCTTTCCCTTCTGATCATGTTTCTTCATCTCTACCTCCTGATCTTTTTTCTCAAGCCAGTTCTTCAAGTTAGGAAAACCCAGATTTCAACTACCCTTCCCCCACAAATCTTCAGTGGAAAGGCAATCCTCTGCCTCATCAAGCCAGTCTTGCATCTCAGGATATTCCTGTGCTTGTAGAAATAGTGGCCTCCAATACTGATAGAACTGGGACTTGGTGATGAAGATCCCAATGAAGGTGACAAGGTTGGGAACTCAGACAGCTGCACTATCAAATTGTGCCTTCCACTCTTCATCCTTGCCCAAGCTCATAACTTTAGGAGTAGATTTACAATAGCCTTGAACTTCTGGTAAGATGAGCATAACCCAGATGATTCCAGAAAGGCAAGGTCTCTGTCAATCCCAAGATAGTCCAGAAGAAGAGCTTTGTGCTCTTTGGAAAGCTTAGAAGGGCCAGACACCCCAGATGTACTAACAGATGATGCAAGAGAATGTCCACGAGAATCAGAAGAAACTACTGATGAAGCACAAGGAACAGATCCTGGGTGAGAACTGATAGAAGTAGAGCGTCAATGGAATGATGGGGGGATTGCAGAGGCAACCACCTGGTCATTCTGCTAGATATAATTTGAGCCAAATTGAAATCAAGAACAAGCAATAAAACCTACCAGAAGAATATGTGTCACCTTACCAGTCTCATCCTCCTCCCAAACAGCAGCCTCATCATCCTCAACTACAATATTGTAATGCCCCATGATAGACCACTGCTTCTATCTAAAACATAGACATGATAATTGTGTTCTGTGACAAAGCTTTATTATATATTGTATATCTATAAATAATGAAGTACTTTTACTGCACACAGAAGAATAGGACTTCGCAATTTTTTTCAGAATTGGGCCCAAAGTGTCATAACAGGGGGATCTGACATTCAGAAGTGAGGTGGCATTCTCGATGACAGCATCTGAAGGGGGTTGTTGCACAATTGTAACATTAATTCAGCCATTGGCAAGAGGTGCAATGTCTTGGGGCACATTACCAATGGAATCACCTATATTGAAAGTATGTCCAAGAGCTTGCCCACGCAAAACACCTCCCATAGAATGTGAAGACCCATTAGCAGGTACTTCCTGCTCAGGAGGTGCAAGACCAGAAATATTGATATCTAGAAAATTCTAATAAATGGCAGAAATAACCAATTCAACCAAAATATTACCTTTGACTGACTGATCATGGCTTGTAGATTTATCAACATCTAGAAATAATAATAAACACATGGAACAACAATAATAAAATAAGTAATACCTTCACTGATGGGCTCATGATGATCAGAACCTGACTTGGCCTGACGACGGCCTCTTGGTGGGCCAAATCAGATAACCTCCTTCTCCTTTGGAGAAAGATTGATATCTAGACAGGTATAATAAATGGCTGAAGTGACCCAATTAAAATCAAAATATTACCTTTGACTAAGTGATCATAGCTTGTAGATTTATTGACATCTAGAAAGAAAAAACACATGAAACAACAATAATAAAACAAGTATTACCTTTACCCTCACCAACCTCATCATCCTCCCCATTGCTCTCCTTGTCAGTTTCTTCACCTGTGGCAGTAACTTCAGGCTCATGGTTGATACGTAAACGGCTGAATTTTTGTGAGGACACAATCCAGTCCACTGGATTCAACCCATTTTTGGGTAGCTTCCTCTGCCATCTTTGTGTTTTATTTCCCATGGTGAGTCTTCCTGGGTTGTGGCACAATGGCAGTGCAAGCCATGTTGACAGGAGGAATAAATCAGTAGTAGTGGCATGGTAGCAGAGTGGGTTGTTCCAGGAAGTGATCATGATTGAGATCACCCAACAAAACATCATTGATGGCCCAAACAATGCAAAATGGAGAAACCAGTATAAAGTAAATGTCTCTCTGATAGATTCACTCCAGAGCATGTCATGATCCAGAGATTAGCACTGTTCATTGTTCCCAGCAATCCACCTTCTCTTTGTGTCTTTTTCCCACTGTTTCTCTTTCCTCTTTTCTTTTTGACAAACAATGGGTTGCAACGCAACTCTGAGGTCTTTACGCTGCCACTGCTTTTCTGAGCAGACTCTGGCTGGACTCCATTGGACTGAGAGTATGCAGAACAGATGTAAGAACAAGACCACAACTGTCATGACACATGACTTATCTCAGATTACACCCAACAATGTCATCTATGTCCTCAAGGCAGGACAGGTGGTTGAGCGGGGATACTAGTATGACAAAGTTGTTGAGTGCAAAAAAGGGGGCATGGGCGAGTTTAGAAAGATGAGGGAGGCACAGCAGGAGACAGGTGGTTTTCTCCCAGAGAAGGATTGGGAGAGTGAGAGTGGGGGATGGCCAACATCCAGGATGCATTGGATGAGGAAAATGAGAAGGAGTGGGTTGGACATGTCCTGGACCATCTGAAGCATCAAAGCATGGCAGTACACCCCCTCACATTTGGTGCTTGGATGTTTGAAGCTGTAGCCAAGCTAGTCACCATTTCCATGCCTGCTCTCCTGCATTCAAGATCCACCCAATCCTACTGACAAGTTCACTCCTACACTTGATTGTCAACAATGGCCTTCCAGTGTCAATGTTCCTATTTACATTATTCAAACATGGGGGGGGGCCAGTGAGAAGATAATGTATTTAGGACTCCATTGACAACAACAAGCAACAGCACATAGTTACAAGCTCACCATGGCACTTTTTCCTAGAGCTAGGTGGATGGCAGCCTGCAGGGCATATTGGGGGCTGATGTGGCAGTGGTGAGGGTGGTCATTGTCGTTTGGCAGTGTAGCACCTGCAGCAAGGGCTGACATGGCACATCAATGAGTGGGGGAGGTTGAGTGGGGGTTGGGACTCACTTGGATACCCCTGGCGTTGTCATCGTTTACCCCTCATGTTACCCTCAAGGTAACATTGTTGCTTGAATCCACATGGCTCAGCTCAATGTCAGCGCTCACAGGGAGATGTGGGGAAAGAAGGGTGGGGACTCACCTGATGTTGTGTACAGTGGTGTTGGCAGTGGCAGAGGTGGTGGTGGTGGTGGTGGTGGTAATGGCTCGACAAGTGGTGAGAGGTGCAGGATGGTGGTGGTGGAAGGGCAACAACATGTGGCATGATTTGTGCTGGGTTGGCAGAGCCAGAAACGGTTATATGTAGACATTAATTTGTCTGCTAAGAAATGGTGCTGTAGTGCAGTAGGTTGGATCACTGAAGCTATCCCTGTAGTCCTGGGTTCAATTCTTGCTCATGCCACTTTCTTTTTTAGTTTTATCATTACTATTACAAATAAAGTAATATGAAAATTGAACTAAACAGACTCCTCCTGGACTCCTGGTGGATTGACCCTGGACTGAGTCTAGGTAGAATCCACACTGCTATCTGGCAAGTGGACTCCACTGACTTCATGTGGTTCAGGAGTCCACCTGGAATATGTGGGGCAAGGTAAAGTCCTCACTGATTGGGCTCTAGGTGGCCAATTTGTGAGTGTAGAGGCAACTGGCCCATAAAATAGGGTCCAGAGACAGTTGAGGAATCTAGGGTAATGAAAGAGTAAACTCTGGTACCACAGTCAGAGCTGTAATGAAAAAGAGAATTTCAACAAAAAATCACTTCACTAGGGGAATTCAAAGTTGACGCAGGGCCGCTTAGAAACGGTTGCTACAGACTAATTTACTCCCATCAAAGCAATTCAACTTTGATCGCTCAACAAGTGCATGAACTTTTAATCACTTAATTTGTTTCAGAGTTTCAATTTTTCGACAGTGTGATTGATGTGAGATCTTGAGCAGATCTTCACCTGATAACCCATTTCACGCATTTCTACACAGTCCTACACCCATGCCTCGCACCACTGAGCGACAACAAGAGACACAGGCTATTCTTGAGGCTTATATCGTCTCGTTGCTTGCTAGTATTGAAGCAGAGACATACAAAGACAGCTCCTCTGATTCTGACATGGACAGCTCCTCTAATTCTGACACAGATAGCTCATCTGATTCTCATTCATCCTCTTCTTTGGATGCTAGTTCTGATGATGGCATACCTGACTTCCTCATTGGAGAACTGGAGGAGCTATACCGTCAGTGATGCACAAAGGAGCGCCGTAACATCCCCAAGACAAATGCAAATCTGCGGAACCTACTTGACATCTATCGCTACCAATTTCCTGATATTTTTCGTTCTTATCTACGTGTCAGCCCAGAGTGCTTCGATGCTCTTGCTGACTCAATCCGACACCACCCCGTATTCTACAATGATTCCAACAACGATCAGACACCTGTTGAAGAGCAGCTAACGGTTGCTCTTTACCAGTTTGGACATTACAGAAATGCTGCTAGTACAATGAAGGTTGCTCTATGGGCAGGAATTGGCTATGGAACAGTTTGCAATGTCACCATTTGAGTGATGACTGCTCTTTGCGATGAGCGCTTTCGTCGAGCCACACCACCTTGGTTGAATGCCCAGGATATTGAACGTGCAAAGGCATGGGTTGAAGGAAACTCATGTCCTGCTTGGAGAGATGGATGGCTGATGGTTGATGGCACCCTTGTCCCACTATTCCAGCGACCACATCACTACAGAAACACATTCTTTGACCGCAAGTCCAATTATTCAATGAATGTACAGGTACGCCAGTCATTTTTGAATGATGAATAGCACCTGACATTCTTTATAGTTGGTCTCAACCCCATACCTACGCATAATTGACTATGGTGTTGGTCTTCCTGGAAGTCAGCATGATGCAACTGCTTGGGCCAGGACATGCTTACCAGCTGAACAGGAGCGATTATTAGGTGAAAATGATTTTGTTTGGGCAGATTCAGCCTATCCATTAAAGTCATGGTGCCAGTCACCTTACAAAGAGTAAATTAATTTAACTCCTCTCTTTCTTGTCCTTTTAGTGACCTTTCTCTTGCAGACCTGAAAACCAAGATGAGGACAACTATCATGTCTCCCAAATTCGAATTTGCTCTGAACACTGTGTTGGGTACCTCAAGGGTCAATGGTCCTCACTCCATGGCCTTCAATTGCACATCGACAATGCAGTTGCCCATAAATTTGCCACTTTGTGGGTTGCAAGCTGTATCCACGTCCACAATTTTGCAATCCAGCATGAACATAACCAAAACCCAGAATCAGATCGATTTTTTATTGAAGGGCAATCAATTATGGAGGCAGAGCAACAAGATCGTGAAGCATGGTTGATGGAACAGGTTCGACAACAGGGAGTGGTGAGTCAGAGCATGAACAAGATGACAGGATTGAGTTGTTGGAGGGTCAATTGAGGAGGGAGAACTTAAAACATTCACTTCTGGATTATTTGAAAACTAACAAAGATGTAGATATGGTCTAAAGGAAAGATTAACTGATATATGTGCAAAATTGTAGGCGATGTAAAGATTGGTATGTAGGTTAATGACCAAATAAAAAGGAAGGGTATCGACGTGAGACGACATCAAGAAGATGCACCTGGAAAAGATGGCTGACCGGCCTGGAGCTGCGCAAGCAAGATCTGCTTGTCAAGGACCATGAGTTCATGTTCACGTTGACGTTGTGCCTCAAGATTACGTTCCTGGAGCAGATCCTGCTCCGCTTGCCACTTGAGCTTCTTGATGGCGAGGGCATTCTCCTCCTTGATTTGCACCCGTTGACGTTTCCCTTCAGCCTTGACACGCACTGACTCCAGGCGTCCCTCCAACAGCTCCTTCACGTGATCCATGACAGATTTCCGCTTCTGTGGTACAGACTTTGGTGGATCAGGTGCCGGTGTCTGGCTCAACGAAAGTGGAGTTTGTGGAGGCTGGCTGAGGGGCAGTGAAGGCGGCTGGGTTGGAGGTACTGGTTGGTCATCAACAGGAGGAGATGAGGGGGAAAGGGGGTTGGTATCGTCGTCGAAGGTGAAGGAGCTATCAAGATGAGCCATATCCCAGTCTGGGGAGCCATCTCTCCCTTGAGACAGCCCTGCATCAATCTCCGACTGGGCCTCAAACACAGTCTCAGCTCTGGGGGCAAGAATGCTGAGGGGACTCATATCCAGGGGCATTGTTGAGTTCGCGAGAGCAGAGCCGTCATACACAGGGCTCGCACAGAGCAACAGATGGAGGTGTTTGTACCACTTGAACTTCTTCTGCATTTTATCTGGTTTGGTTTAAACAAGTTATAATACAGTAAAAGAGGAAGGAACATACCAAAAACATTGTAGATGGGTGTCCCACTGATGATCTCTGATGTACAGTCGTCCATCATGAGCCCATGGCCCGTCTGGCCGAGTTCTTTATGATAGATGTGATATGTCTTCTTGATCCTATAACGAAAGGTGTTACAAACAAAGAGAATTGAGGAGTAGGAATGTACGCTGCAATCTGATTCTTGATGCTTGTTCCAAGTTTGTCAACAGGGAGTGTGCTCGTCGGGAATAACTCCTTCACAATCTCACAGCAAAGCTGGGCTGGTTTGATACCACCACTTGTGACACCAGGTACATCCCCTCCCTTGAATCCGAAGGCCCTATGGTAGCAAACACTGCCCTCGATGATAGTAAGCAGTTTGTCTGTCAATGCAGGGTATTTGCACCAGCTGGAGAAAACTTGTTACTTGGGCACAGGAATCAAAAGTATATATGACTTACCTAACACTGTGGGCACCATCGCCACCATCCAAACCCCCATTGTTCTCTTTGTCGGCCTCGAGTTCAGCAGCAGTGGTGGGTTTGGCTTTTGAGGCTGGCTTTCTGGCTTTCTTGCTCTTGCTCTTCTCAATCTTGGCCTTCTCTAGCAGTAGCTTGGCCACAAGGATTTTATGAGGTGTAGGTGGGGGAGAAGAGGCCATAGAAATGGAATAAATAAGTACACGGAAACGAGTGTAGACGCGTCGAACAGTATTTAAACTCTGCCGAACTCGACGCCTGCAGCTGCAGCGGAATTTCAGGACAGCTGTGACTCATCTGCAGCATGGGAAAGATCACTTTTTTGTAGCAACCGGTTTGAAGCGGCCACTGCGCCAACTTTGAATTCCCCTACTGTTGCAGAGGGTCGTCATGGTCCTTGTCACTTCATACAAATCCACTCCATATGCAAAGAGGTCAAAAAATGGTTGTGGCCATGCATCATTGGGCAGGAGGATGGCCTGCTCCTTAACTAGTTTGTAATAGGCCTCTGCCACTCTTTGCTGGTTTTGCAAGATGTGCAGGAAGTGATCCTCAATGATGATGTGGGTAGAGGACCTTAAGGAGTTTTGGATGTCATTATAAACTGGGGGGCCCTTAGTCAGATGAGAGAGCTTGTAAAGGAGAATCAAAACTCACCTGGTTCATATTCAGTTGTCTCACTGTAGGCAAGAGCTTTGGCCCATGCCAAGTGGCAGAAAAATAGCACTTTCATGCTGTTTTTGGCCTGGGGATACTCGTGCCCAAAAAAAGTAACGGGCAACACGTGACTGATCGCGGTCGCGTCTGTTGAATATGTTGAACTAGTGTTGTATTACTCCACAATCCATCCATTCTCTACACACTAAATGACTTGTACTAAGACTGCAAGAACTCAGCATGACTCCCCAAAGAAGAACCGGTTCATTGGTATCGTCCTCGGCGGAAAATCTGTCCATCACGCTGGCAAGATGGTGGGCATCCCCGCCTCGACTGCAGACCGCATCTGGAAGAAGTACACGGCCACAGGTTCTACCAGCAACCTACCTCGCTCTGGCCGCCCCAGGAGTGTTACGGACAAGGCCAAACGTCTCATCATCAGAAACGCCGTGAAAGACCGCTGATTGCCTTTCCAGGAGATTGCCAACTCGATTGATCTGAAAGTCAGTGATGCAACTGTTCGAAACATCCTGGCAGGTGAAGGATACCACCGAAGAGTAGCGCGCAAGGTCCCCTACCTTCATATCACTCATAAACGTGATCACATGCGATGGGCGCAAAAATACAAGGCTTACAATGCTGACAATTGGGGCAAGGTCATTTGGTCTGACGAGTGCTACATCTACCTCGGCGACAATCGAGGTAGAATCTACGTGACACGGCGTCCTGATGAGGAATTCAATGAGGACTGCTTGGTACCAACCTTCAAGCAGTCATCGGTACGTGTTATGGTCTGGGGGTGCATCATAAAGGGACGGAAGGGGCCGCTGGTTGTACTGGAGTATCCAGGAGGGAAGGGTGGTGGAATGAACACTGCCAGGTACCGAGAACAGGTACTAGAGGGAGTTTTGAAGGACTTTTACAAGGAGATGGATGCAGAAAGGGGTGGGGTTATCTTTCAGCAGGATGGTGCGGTGAGTCACCGAAGTAAATCGACAAAGAGATGGTTTTCTGACCATGAAATCCCGCTCTTCTTCCACCCAGCAAGTTCCCCAGATCTTAGCCCCATAGAACATGTTTGGCATGAGCTCAAACAGCTCATACGAGGCCTTCTGCACTTCAGTCACCCATTTTTGGGTACCTATGAGGTTATCCAATTCTTTGAATTAGGGAACCTTAGTGGTACCCCATTCCAGAGTGGTATGACCCTCATACCAATTCCATCATACCATGGTATGGATGCTACATACCATTCCACCTCATACCATACCATACCATACCATTCCATACCATTCCATACCATTCCATACCATACCATTCCATTCCATACCATTCCATTCCATACCATACCATACCATACCATACCATACCATACCATTCCATACCATCATTCCAAAGCTGTCACAGGGTGTCTGGGGTCCTTTTTTCAAAATATGAAAAATATTTCTGCTGGCTGCAATACTGGTCCATTGGGCTCCATTTTTTGTGGGCTGGTTCTTCCCATTTCTTCTGAAATTTTCAGCTACAAATGGAGACCATAGGTTGAACTGGATCCAAACAATCAGCTTCATTAGGCTTTACCCAGGTTTTAGCCATCCTTGTGATGGATTATCCCAGGTTTTAGCCATCCACTCTAAACCTGAAATAATCCATCACAAGCCACTTGAAATCTTATATCTTTACAGACAAATTAATTTCAGTCAACAATAATGCCAGACTTCATTGGTTGCCAAGGGATCAACTTTAGCCAAAATTGCCACTCTAGGCAAGCTCATTAATGAATGTCTTTCTCTGTGATCAATTTTTTCAACAGGGTGACATTGATGATGATAATTTCACTATGATGATAATGTCACTGACCACTTGCTGACTGGACTTATACTCATGTTGGAGAACAATGTAAATAATCACATGCAGATTGAATGGACAGCCATCTAGTCATTTCTCAATCAACATGTGCATATGCAGTTATATAACAATTGCACAATCAACAAAGGAGGGATGCTGGAGACCCCCCACAGTTTGGAGAACAATGAAAATAATCACATGCAGATTGAACAGACAGCCATCCAGTTATTTCTCAATCAACATGTGCATATGTGATCATACAACAATCGCACAATCAATGATGGATGGCTGTTGGAGACCCCCCACAGTTCTTTCACTCTTTGGTTTATGTGGATGTCCTCCAACAGCAATTAACTCTTTAACTTACTCAACTCTATTGTATTGTGTTGTCCTTTTCCCTTGTTCCTTTTTGAGTATGTGCTTACTACTACCTACCTACCAGCTCTATGATTTACCACCTATTGGCCATTCATCCAACATGCATATATAGAAGAAACCACTTCGCAATTGACTTTCAAATACTATAGGAATATAACATAGAGATGGAATGATACCATACCATACTGTTGGAATAATACCATAGAGATGGAATCATACCATGCCATACCATTGGAATGATACCATACTGATGGAATTATTCCATACCATTCCATTCCAACAATACCATGGAGATGGAATCATACCATGCCATACCATTGGAATAATACCATAGAGATGGAATCATACCATACCATACCATTGGAACAATACCATAGAGATGGAATCATACCATGCCATGCCATTGGAATCATACCATACTGATGGAATCATTCCATACCATTCCATTCCAATAATACCATGGAGATGGAATAATACCATAGAGATGGAATTATACCATACCATACCATTGGAACAATACCATAGAGATGGAATTATACCATACCATACCATTGGAACAATACCATAGAGATGGAATCATACCATGCCATACCATTGGAACAATACCATAGAGATGGAATCATACCATGCCATACCATTGGAACAATACCATAGAGATGGAATCATACCATGCCATACTGTTGGAATAATCCCATAGAGATGGAATCATACCATACCAGACCATTGCAATAATACCATAGAGATGGGATCATACCATACATCATACCATACCATGGAAATGGAATATGGAATCATACCATCATACCATACCAAACGAAAGGAACCATACCACACCAAACATCATACCATTCAAAACTTTCAATATACCTCTACCATAACATTTTCAATCTTGTATGTCACATAGAACACTTACCTTACCACCCTCTCCATCACCCTACTCTGCCATAAAAGTCCAAAGTCTTAGTATTACAAGCTTTTGATCCAATACCATCACAACTCTTCTATCTCATGCTACTTTTGCCTTGGCCGTTTGCGTGAGGCTGTAGCTTCAAAGACACTTTCTTCACCATCTTCCACATCCTCCCACAAGTTATCCAAATCCCATCTCCCAAATGACAACCCATTATCCGCTGCTCTGTATGCATCTGATGCTGCCAAGACTTCTGTTTCTTCAATAACATTGTTATTGTCCTCTTCTTCAATATCATATGTGCAGTTTAACTGCTCATCATCACTTCCCTCATCATCAACATGTTCCTGTGACAATTCTTTCAATGCACTCTCCATTTCTGCTTCACTTGGTCCCCATCCATGCAACATACGATATGCACCTGGTATGAGAGACACCTCTTCCCTCCATTGTGCACATAAACTCAGATGTTGCACCTTTCTGATGAGCAACTGGTGTTTGATATCCTCATCCTCTACAACAATACAACACCTATTAGATTCCACCAAAAAAGCAACATCCAAAAAACTTACCACATATATCAATGGCTGCATTTATTGCTTGCCACTCCTCCTTAGACCACTCTTGTAAAGCAGTCCGCTCTCTTTTGATTCTAGCAATCTCCTCCATACATCTTTTCACAGTAAGCATTGCTTTGATTCCTTCACGGACTTTCTCATCTCCAAGCCAACCTGAGATCACCTCACTTTCATGCTCATCCAAGCCTATATCCTGCCAGATGTCATCATCCACATCCAAAGAGAACAGAGTGTCCCGATTAATTGGGACTGGAGCTATTGCTTTCTGAGGAGCTTTCTTTTCTTCTATCTGCTTTGTCATATCATAGCACATGTCATTGTATTTTTTTGCCAATCTAGCAATCGTTGGTTGCTGCCGATTGACCTGTTTCTGCACATGTGAATGCAATTTCGTCTCTATCAAAGTATATATTAGCCAGCCACCACAATTTTATCCTAAATAAAAGCTTACCATTGGAAGTTGTATTTCGGTATGCTCTTTCTAATCTCTCCAACTCAAACTTTCGATTGCGCAATCGATCTCTAAGCCTTTGCTTGAGGGCTCTGGCATTGAGTTTTAACTGAAGAAATTTATTGCCCATCAGATCCTTCAAATTCTGTTGATCCCTCACACCAAGCTTTTTCTTCTTTGTTTTAATGGTATCCTCTATAGCCTTTTGCTTCTTCACTACAGCCAGACGTGCTGCCAGGACATCCTCCACCAACATATCATCTCCATAGTCACCAGAAATTAGCTTTTGATCAAGCTCTCCCAACTCACCCGCAAATGCATTCCTTGCAGTATACAAAGCCATTATCTCTTTGACAGCATTATTCGCAATATTCTTTGACTGTCTTGCCAAGGGCTTAGTCTGCGCCACAACCTGGTCTTTCCATTCTTTCTCAAGAAGAGGCATTTCTAGACCAAGTTCTTGGAGAATTTCCTCGGCCCCAATCTTCTTTTCTAGGCAATGCAGCCATTTACGTTGAAGCCATTTTCCCATCACCTTGAATGACTTTTTCTCTAGGTATTTCACCTGAGTATCAATTGTGAACAGACGATGGTAGAACTATTTTAGACAATCATTAATTTTTTTTTCAAGGATGACACATGATGACTTACCCCTGCCACACGCATTGATGGAATTAGTAACTTTATGGAACTCCAGAAGCGTTCACAGCCCTCTCCATCAGAGAGTCCAAAACCTTCACATTTACGGGGGTGGTAGATTAGTTGGCATGGCCACTGGTGACCATATGCATGAAACACTGCCAGTGCAAAAATAATGCGTGCCATAAATTCCTCCAGAAAACCCCATATCTTGCAACTTCTCTCCAACTGACAACCAATATCATAGAGTATCCCTACAGTCATTGACAAAGGCAAATTCAAAAAAAGCTCCTTAATCAATGCTAAAGCATAATATTGTTGTTCTCCAGCAGTGGTCATATTCACAATCCAGAGCACATGGTCATGACGGCAGAGCATAGCCATAAGCCCTGTGTCTGCAAAGAACTGTGTACTGGCTTTTGTCCTTCTTTCATCTGCAGCCACAAATGAGGCCAAGCACCCTTCCAAAGCTGAAACTGGGACTTTCATTCCAGGCTCATAGGAATCTTCTACACCATGACCATCAGAGCCCTCTTTTGTCTTTTCCTTTGACTTTGATTTTACAGGACGAGTAGTCTCAACAAAGGCTTTCATCTCAGCAACATTCTTGTCTGACACAAAGACAGTTTCTGGATGGAGATTTTCAGGACCCTTTGCCCCACCTTTTGCTGGATTTCTTCTTTTGTGAGTAAAGCAGGCATCAATGCACACAATAACATCCGCACTGACAACATAAAAATGAGATGTGAACATAAGAATATAAAATAACACCTACAGAAAGTTGTCATCATGTGGTTTATCTCCACCAAAACAAAGTGGGCAACGCTGCCGTAAATATAGACTTGGTCTATGAATACCAGATGTAGCATTCATACTATCTTGAACATCAGGAGAACCATCACTAGCCTCAGAACCAACACTAGCCTCATCTGCAGAAGGAGCAGGACTAGATGTCAGAGGTGGTCCATAACTTTCTTCATCTAATTCCTTAGATTCAGAAGAAAGGTCATCCTGACTCTCCATTCCAGTACGACTCTCATTTATGATCCCAGAGATTAATAGCTCTTTTTGAGCAATCAAATTCCCATACCACTGCAGAGCATTTCCAAAGCGACGCCTTATTGCATCTCTACTCTCAAGCTTATAGCTACGGGAACCAAGAAATGCCTCTAGAGAGTCACACCATGCAGTAGTATTTGGTGGTGAGCGAACAAAAAGCTCATTCACAAAGTCAAGCATATTTAGATCCACAGCCAATGTAGGCCGAAGGGGTGAGGCTGGAAACAACCCCATAGCCAAGAGCTGTAGACATGCAGAGCAAGAACAAACTTCCACTGAGATAAGCTCTAAGTTGCAGTCACAACAGATTAGCCATGGAAAATCAATCATGAGGCAGCAAGAATGACTTACTTTCGAAAAACACTGCGATTACCTTCATTTTATGCCCTCTTCCATTGCAAGAACAGTGAGGTAACCTCCTATCTATATTCTTTAAGTTTTCTGACTCCCTCAACAAGTTCAGATAGGGATCCAGAAGCTCTGGAATAAGTTTCAAAGCCCAGTTCCTCCACAAAGTTATCTTCTTGTCTTTCTTTTTACTTGGAGAGCCTTGCTCAGCAGGAAATACCAAAGGATGAAGACCTTCACTAGGTGAATCCCCCTCAGAATCCTCAGAGTCACCATTTTCCCAGTCAGACCCATTATCATCAGTGTCAACAGCAGCAGCAGCAGCATCATCATGCAAATCAGCAGCAGTAAGCAAGGGTATCTGAAGAAAGGATCCCAGAGGAGTTGTCAAATCCTGCCTGGGCAAGATCTGAACACCAGGTAGCCCATAAGGACGACGTGACACACTGGCATCATCAGTTGACACCCAAGATTTACCCGAAGACTTCTTTTTTACAGAGGGAGACCCTACAGCAATTCCAGCCTTGCCCAAGTAACGACTCTTTCTGAACGACATCAGGTGTTGCAAAGCACCAAGCACGAAGATGAGGGGAAAGAAGACAAAAGCGCCTTACCAAGTTCCCGTCAAACCCCCAAATGCACGGAAGCAAACAGAGTCCCAAAGAAGATATATTAATACATCATGTGCCGATGACAAGAAAAAAACGAGGCGACATGATGCAAAGAAGTCAGTGTGCTAAGATTGTTCAAAAAAATTATGATGATCGAGGTGGCATGGAAGCCACAGAGTCCGCGAAGGTAACAGGCTGGGAACGTGCAAGAGAATGAGATGGAAGACGGCAGGGTATGACAGGTGCATGGCCAAAATTGTCAAAGAAACTCTGGCAATAGAACCGTGCACAAGCCTCCTCCAGACGACGCACTTGATTTACCAAGGGGCCCGACCTCACTTTGGTGATAGAATCTGGGCAACCCTTCCACGAAGACATCAAATGCCCCAGCGCCATAAGATAACGGTTGCGTTCGTTCAGATCTGCTGCCATCAACCCTAGATCGCGATTCGGGATCTCGTTGATTATGAAAGGTCCCACCACCTCACCAGACATGGGAAATACCCGAAGAATCTCCTGGACACGGGCAGCCGCTGCCTTCTCCTGGGTTAAATCTTCACGAGCTTGGTACATCGCAGTGGCGGCGATAGCATCGAGACTCACAAGCTCGAAGCGGAAGCTCATGTGAGAGAGTTCCCAGAGTACCTCCTGCGTGATTTCCGGCGTCAATGCATTCTCCAGCTCCGCCGCGGTACCCAGTTGAATCGTCGTGTCATAGAAAACCACCTTATCAACCTGGCCATGTTTAAGCGGGATTTGATCCAGATAAGAGTTCAATTTTTTGGTGCGAGATTTGCCTGGCCCCTTGCCACTCTGCTTCCCCTTCCCGTCGGGTTGTGGTGGGGGAGTGGAAGACGTGGGTTCATCAAGCTGTGCCGCAACATCGATACTTTCAGGGTGCAAGAAGGGAGAAATTTTGATGAGAAAGTTGTGCCACTGTTGGGAGGTGATGGGTGGGGGGAGCGATGTCCCAGTGCCGAGCGTGTAAGCATGATGTGCTCGAATGGCCAACCACGTCACGGTATACAAAGCCCGGTTTTTGGAGTTCAAGAAGATCTCGGGCTTAGGGTATTTGAAACCAATGTTCGCGATGTGATCGGGATGTTTGATTACTCGCCTGCGATCCGAATTGATGCTTCGCAAAGCCTCCGCCCATCTTGGCATAGGGTCAGGCATGAACGGGCTGTCTGGGGCATCTTCGCCCGCTAGGTGTGGGCGCTTGGAGGGCCCTGGACCGTCATCCAACGTTGGCGCGAGCCCCAGAGATGGTGGAATAGCGGGCATCGAGGGTGGCAGGGACTGCTGCTGGGATCGTGGCTGGGATTGCTGCTGGAATCTCACAGATTGTAAAACTGCAAACACATTTTAGTAAACTCGGCACTTGAAGCGAAAGAACGACTTTACCTTGCTGAGTGGTTGAAGTGGCTGAGGAATACCGTCCCTCACTCCTAGAAGATGATCCAGCTGAATACACTCCAAGTTAGCATTGAAAACATCAACCTGATAACAGTCCTTCTTACCAATGGGCCCCACTGCCCCTGCAGCCGACAATTGGGCAACGGACGGGACAGGAAGTGAGTCTACAAAAGATAAATGTTAGCTACTGGTCCAAATAGAAGAAGCTTTCACGTACAAGACTCCCGAACCGCACCAAGCTTCACTTTTCCCTCAATGAAATCCTGACGGCCTATCGCCGTAACATCCTGAAGGTCCATAATCCCGCAGCCTATGCGCTGCATCCACCGGTAGAGTTCCGTGGATGATGGGCCAACAACCAGAACGGGATAGGGGTCAGGCGTTCCCAAGCCATCGGAAAACTGCTGCAAGACGATATCATCATCATATCGCTGGGGGGGGAATACATGTTGACATTCATCGTTGGCAAAATACAAAAAGACGGGCAAATCAACCAAACCGGAATGCCCATCGCGTGAAGTTGTTGCGCAACAACGAGTTTCTCTGTAAAGGCGCCCATAAGTTTCTGATTGGGTTCGTGTATCTCCATGCCATTGGGACCGGGGCGGAGACGGGGCTGGTAAACATCGACATATTCAATCCACCCGTGTATATCGAGTACGGCCCGTTGAAACTCTGCAACCGCAAGTACGATCTCTTTGTACGTCATTCCGAAAGATCTGAGTTTATCGAGACATTGACACATAGTCGTCACCAGGAGGCCAGCCAGCGGAGAGCGATCGGGACGTTGGCCTATGAGGCCAACATACTTGTCGCGAAGCTTTTTGTATCCCTCCAACAGGTGCGGTTTGAGGACGCGAATGACGATTGCAAAGGGGCCATTGGGGACTTCAGGACAATCGTCCCTAGTAGGAGTCCACCATAGCATGCGTCGCGAGTGCTCGCGCTTGGGAATACAGCAAATGTACTCAAAACCCCTGACGTACATCTGCGGATGTTGAGTGCGGTCTTCCAAGCCAAAACGTCCGTCGGCTCTCGCTTGAATCGTTCGGATGCCGATGGGGGCAGTGGGAATGTACCCAGCATTGGGGGTTGTGATTACCCACCAATGGCTCGCATCCTCGCTGTCTGGGTGCTCCATGTACGTGTTGATACCCGCTTCACTCAAAACCTCCCCTGACCGAACTCGACGGTCCGTCACATCCCAGCATACCGCATCCGTGGCCTGGTATTCACGATCCCCTTCGCGGAAGTATTCTTTATAGAAAGGTTTGGCGTCAGAGGGGGACATTGCTGTCCAAGGCATGAGTATTGAACTCGATCGATGGAAAATGATAGAAATTGAGCGACAAGGAGTCAAACTCAAGACGAGGATGTAGATCGACAAGGAGTCAAAACCCACATCCTCGGTTGGAACGACAAAGAGTCAAATTCCCAGAAAAGTATACAAAACAGAGGAAGATAGTGAACGTGGTACGAACCTAGACTTCGGCCGCGCAAAACAAACAATGACTACGAGTCGGGCGTGAGACGTGGTAACATGAGCAGAAGTTCTGTCAACAACGTAAATTGACCAAACGAAACACAAAGAAAGGACGGCAGACACTCACCTGGGAAAGGGGGAGAACAGCCAAGATGATGAGTGTAACTCCAAGTGCTCCACAATGAGAGAGGCGGGCGCGACCGGTGGTAACACGAGCAATGGTCCTGTCAAACACGTAAATCGACGAGCACCACGATTGAGATGAAAACCCAAGCGACAAGGAGTCAAGCTTGGGATGGAGAGACGGTCCGACAAGGAGTCAAAGACCATACTCCCCGACGGAACGACAAGGAGTCAAGTTCCATGGACACCGAAAGACAACACGGCAGACACTCACCTGGATAGTCCGTCAAGACGTGGAGGCGGGTGCGTGTGTCAAGTTGGTGTCAAGCTGATCAGATTGACAACTTAGACTTAATACCTGTCACGTTGATCAGTACACATGACAAGACGCGTCGCGCGTATTTTCTCCTTGATGAACGTGACATTTGTGATCGAACTTTTCGAGTAGTTAATTTGGTTATACTCAGAGCAATAAATGTAGGTTGTATCTATATCGGAATTGATATTACGGCCAATTGACAAGTGCATAATGTGAGTACCAGAAGCAAACTACTGGCAAGAACGTGCGTGGCCCAGATCAATGATGGAAGTAGACCGTGAAGCTTTGAAGCATAACCATAGTGTAATGATAGGAATGAAGGATGTTTCGCGCCACGAACTCGCAGGTATTCCCTCGTTCTTCCTACCCTTGAGCGTGCAGCTGAGCAAACTTGTAAGAACCTAATTTTATTAATGTATCGTGAGGCGCTCTAATGAAAGAAAAATATGGATAAGTACGGCGAGAGGTGCTACGTGGTCCAAGAGCTGACGAACAATGGTAAGTACGTGTCTATCTTATAATAGTCAGAACTACGCACTTACAACTTTGCTTCCACGCGGCATTGCTTGACATCATCAATGGCATCCTCGAGTCTCAATGGTGTCCTGCTTACATCTCATGTTGTTGTCCTGTGTTATCGGATCATGGTTATGCCCTAAGCATGGTGGATGAATTGTACAAGTTCACCATGGATATAGGACTTGATATTCGGGGTCATCTTCTCCCTTACTTTGCCGCTGATACCACGCCCCCGCGCCTCGACGTTGTGCGAGCTTATGTCATTGCGCACAGGGACCTAATAATCAGTCAGCGGGACCTAATAATCAGTCAGCGTGAATACAATGAGAAGCTTTACTTATAGATCGATGCACGGCTGTCGTATCAATCAAACCACCCAAAAAAAGTTGGTGTGGCAGGACAAAATTCTATAATCGTGAACAGTCAGCGTGAATACATCGACAACGGTCAGCGATGCAACCAGCCGAGCGACAGAGAGTCAAACTCGGTTGGACCCACAGACCGACAAGGAGTCGAGGTCATTGGGCTCCCGGAACGACAAAGAGTCCAATTCCAGGAGGTAGCATCCCAGACGTAGAGACAATCACTCACCGATGGTCCGCCGACCGTGTAGAGTTGACATGAAGACGTTGGAGTTGATCTTCGAGTTGATCTTCAACTCGAAGAATCAACTCGAAGACTCAAGTTGATCTTGTTGTCATTTGTTAATCGGCGGTACTCTGATCAAACCTTGATCACATTCGATGCGCTCTATCTCCGCACAAGGGCGCTTCTCTCACCTCTCCTCACCGCTTACCTACCGCCCTCAACGTTCAACAATGTAAGTTCCATTCTTCCCTCCTTGACCCCTTCTGGACCAGCGGGACTTGACTCCTTGTCGTCCTCACTGCGTTGTAGGCTTTGACTCATTGTCGGCCTTTTGCAGTTTGACTCCTTGTCACTGCTACTTGCCCCTCTGATATACACGTTGATGATGACCATGCTTATTCTTTCAACCAGATGCTCTCCGGAGTTAGACCTGCGCCTTCAATTCCCCTCGTGCATGTCCATGCACATTGCTTTCAACCACCTCCGGTTAGATCTGCGCTCTCGCACGCCATGCTCGTTGCTTCGGCGCCTCTTGCACTCGCGCAGAGGCTGCATTTCGGCTCAACAACGTAAGTGTTCTAGCTCCATTCTTTTACCATTCTGGCTGCTGGATTTGACTCCTTGTCGTCCGTGCGGCTTATGAGGCTTTGACTCCCTGTCAGCTTTTCACTTATGCAGTTTGACTCATTGTCGCTGCAAGCCTCGCTTCGTGACTGGCAATCCACGACGCCATGCTAATTTCTTTGAATAGTATCTCCATTGGTCACACCATGAAGCCATGGGAAACACCAGAATCCTGGGGACACACGTCTTATATGGTTCCAACTCTAAAACTGAATGTTAGTTCCTTTCCCGCTTCGTAAATCGTGTTCCACGACGCTGTGCTCATTTTGTACGCAAAGTTGGTTCATTGGCCTTACACTCGCAGTGTCATCTCCATTGGTCACACCATGAAGCCATGGGAAACACCAAGTTGGTCCATTGGCGTTACACTCGCAAAGTCAACATGTTGGAGGTATGTAGCTTCGCCTCGTAAATACCAATCCACGACGCTGTGCTCATCCGTTCGTTTAGTATCTACATTGGTCCCACCGCTCGGATCCTCCGCTCGGATGTTTCAGTCATCTAAGCAGTTTCGTGTCTTGGTACGTAGTTTGTAAACAAAAACCTTGATCTTCTTTAACAGGCAAACATCAGATATCGTGGATACGCCGGCGTTAGCTCTTTCATGGGTTGGTATGTTGGATTGAAAGACAAACCAACCAAAAAAGTACTTAATGGCTCTATTAGAATAATCACGCCAATATTGTTTATTATACATTCAGCTAAAGCCTTTTTCGTGGCTTGGTACGTTGCGACTTATTTTTAAAAAAAAAGAGGCTTATGTAACAAACCCCTTGGCAGACCTTCCTACTGGCCTGCGCGTGATCGCGTGGAGGGTAGTGTAGTGGTGGGCGCTAACCTGGTTGCCGCCGGGAATTTGATGCCACGAAGGGTCTATTTCCAGAGACCCTTCCATGTCAAGCTCTCAATGGTAATAAGACGGTGTGGCCTCTCTTTGAAAGACAGGAGTCGTTTCAACCTGGTTTGTCCATTTGGCTGGTTTATTGTCGACTGGTGGCTACCACTTTTATCATATAAATAAGGTAACTGCCTAGAGGTCATTGTGTATAAGTCCACAGTCTTTATGATAGGGAATCATTCCAGTTGCCATGTCTTTTCATTATCATAAAGCCTGCGCTTTTTTCATTAATTGTAGGCAAGGCCTTAGACCTCCATCTCATTATGTACCTGGTCAATATCATTGTGATTTTCATTAGCCATTTGGGCAATATCATTGGGAATTTCATTAACTACTTGACCGATATCATTGTGATTTTCATTAGCTATTTGGGAATTTCATTAGCCACCTTGGCAATATCATTGTGATTTTCATTAGCCTCTTGGGCAATATCATTGGGAATTTCATTAGCTAACTAAGCAATATCATTGCGATTTTCATTAGCTATTTGGGAATTATCATTGGAAATTTCATTAGCCCCTTGGGCAATATCATTGGAAATTTCATTAGGCACCTGGGCAATATCATTGCGATATTCATTAGCCATTTGGGAATTATCATTGTGATTTTCATTAGCTATTTGGGAACTATCATTGGAAATTTCATTAGCCTCTTGGGCAATATCATTGGGAATTTCATTAGGCACCTGGGCAATATCATTGCGATATTCATTAGTCATTTGGGAATTATCATTGCGATTTTCATTAGCCATCTGGGAATTATCATTGGAAATTTCATTAGCCTCTTGGGCAATATCATTGGAAATTTCATTAGGCACATGGGCAATATCATTGTGATTTTCATTAGCTATTTGGGAATTATCATTGGAAGTTTCATTAGCCTCTTGGGCAATATCATTGGGAATCTCATTAGGCACCTGGGCAATATCATTGCGATTTTCATTAGCTGGAAATTTCATTAGCCTCTTGGGCAATATCATTGGAAATTTCATTAGGCACATGGGCAATATCATTGTGATTTTCATTAGCTATTTGGGAATTATCATTGGAAGTTTCATTAGCCTCTTGGGCAATATCATTGGGAATCTCATTAGGCACCTGGGCAATATCATTGCGATTTTCATTAGCTAACTGGACAATATCATTGCGATTTTCATTAGCTATTTGGGAATTATCATTGGAAATTTCATTATCCTCTTGGGCAATATCATTGGGAATTTCATTAGGCACCTGGGCAATATCATTGCGATTTTCATTAGCTAACTGGACAATATCATTGCGATTTTCATTAGCTATTTGGGAATTATCATTGGAAATTTCATTATCCTCTTGGGCAATATCATTGGGAATTTCATTAGGCACCTGGGCAATATCATTGCGATTTTCATTAGCTATTTGGGAATTATCATTGGAAGTTTCATTAGCCTCTTGGGCAATATCATTGGGAATCTCATTAGGCACCTGGGCAATATCATTGTGATTTTCATTAGCTATTTGGGAATTATCATTGGAAATTTCATTAGGCACCTGGGCAATATCATTATGATTTTCATTAGCCTAGTTGGGCAATATTATTGCGATTTTCATTGGCTACTTGGGCAATTTCTTTGGAAATTTCATTTGCCACCTTGGCAATATCATTGCGATTTTCATTAGCTACTTGAGCAATATCTTTGGAAATTTCATTAGCTGCTTGGGCTATATCATTGTGATTTTTGGTCATCAGGAGGGTGGTCACATGACCTATTTCCAAAAATGGTCAAAAAGCGAAAATTGTAGCCCTGCACTGTAGCTTCCTGAATCTGTTGGAATTAAGTTCTAAAGTGCTCCCATTGTGGAGATATAACAAAAAGTCTTTTTCTCATCGCCGGCTTTTTTTGACCTTTTTGCATTTTTCTCCATGAGAACAACACCAAACAAAATGATTTTAACACATTTAGAAAGCTAAGAGAAAGGGCTACAATTCTTGTATCATGGGAAAAATGACCAAAAATGGAAGGTGCATACCCCAACACATAAATTGACACTGACATATTACAAAAGATTGCAGATAGACTACAAAAGTCAGTTATGTACTACAAAGTGTACTAGTAGACCAAATAGACCACAAAAAGTCAGACATGGACTACAAGTTTACTGATAGACTACAAGAGACTACAGAAGTTGGACTTGGACTACAAAGTTTATCAATAGACTACAAAAAGTCAGTTACTGATACCCTTGATTACTGTTATTGACAATCCACTTTTTTCATTACAGAAGTCTGTAGTGTTTGCTTTTTAAGACTACAAAAGTTAGTAGTGTCTGCTTTTTAAGACTGCAAAGTTTGTAGTGTCTCCTTTTGCACTAGAAAAGTTTGTAGTCCACTTGTTTAGCTGATTGATTCTAGCTTTTTTGGAATACAAAAGTTTGTAGTCTGCTTTTTCACTACAAAAGTCTGTAGTGTCCACTTTTTGAGCCTACAAAAGTTTGCAGTGTCTGCTTTTTCATTACAAACGTTAGTAGTGTATGTCAGCTTGTAGTGTCTGCTTTTTGACACTACAAAGGTTTATGGCCTGGTTTTCTGACATGTAGTTTGTATGTGTATATCTTCATGGGCATATGGTTGAGTTATGGTCTGGTTGACATGTAGTTTGAATGTCCTTGACTATGTATGTATATGTTCATGGGCATATGGTTGAAGGATTGAGAGGCTATTACATGACCCTACTGCCCTTTATCATTCATTCACTATTGGTAGTAGCCTAGAATCAATCAGCTAAACAAGTGGACTACAAACTTTTCTAGTGCAAAAGGAGACACTACAAACTTTGCAGTCTTAAAAAGCAGACACTACTAACTTTTGTAGTCTTAAAAAGCAAACACTACAGACTTCTGTAATGAAAAAAGTGGATTGTCAATAACAGTAATCAAGGGTATCAGTAACTGACTTTTTGTAGTCTATTGATAAACTTTGTAGTCCAAGTCCAACTTCTGTAGTCTCTTGTAGTCTATCAGTAAACTTGTAGTCCATGTCTGACTTTTTGTGGTCTATTTGGTCTACTAGTACACTTTGTAGTACATAACTGACTTTTGTAGTCTATCTGCAATCTTTTGTAATATGTCAGTGTCAATTTATGTGTTGGGGTATGCACCTTCCATTTTTGGTCATTTTTCCCATGATACAAGAATTGTAGCCCTTTCTCTTAGCTTTCTAAATGTGTTAAAATCATTTTGTTTGGTGTTGTTCTCATGGAGAAAAATGCAAAAAGGTCAAAAAAAGCCGGCGATGAGAAAAAGACTTTTTGTTATATCTCCACAATGGGAGCACTTTAGAACTTAATTCCAACAGATTCAGGAAGCTACAGTGCAGGGCTACAATTTTCGCTTTTTGACCATTTTTGGAAATAGGTCATGTGACCACCCTCCTGATGACCAAAAATCACAATGATATAGCCCAAGCAGCTAATGAAATTTCCAAAGATATTGCTCAAGTAGCTAATGAAAATCGCAATGATATTGCCAAGGTGGCAAATGAAATTTCCAAAGAAATTGCCCAAGTAGCCAATGAAAATCGCAATAATATTGCCCAACTAGGCTAATGAAAATCATAATGATATTGCCCAGGTGCCTAATGAAATTTCCAATGATAATTCCCAAATAGCTAATGAAAATCACAATGATATTGCCCAGGTGCCTAATGAGATTCCCAATGATATTGCCCAAGAGGCTAATGAAACTTCCAATGATAATTCCCAAATAGCTAATGAAAATCGCAATGATATTGCCCAGGTGCCTAATGAAATTCCCAATGATATTGCCCAAGAGGATAATGAAATTTCCAATGATAATTCCCAAATAGCTAATGAAAATCGCAATGATATTGTCCAGTTAGCTAATGAAAATCGCAATGATATTGCCCAGGTGCCTAATGAGATTCCCAATGATATTGCCCAAGAGGCTAATGAAACTTCCAATGATAATTCCCAAATAGCTAATGAAAATCACAATGATATTGCCCATGTGCCTAATGAAATTTCCAATGATATTGCCCAAGAGGCTAATGAAATTTCCAATGATAATTCCCAGATAGCTAATGAAAATCGCAATGATAATTCCCAAATGACTAATGAATATCGCAATGATATTGCCCAGGTGCCTAATGAAATTCCCAATGATATTGCCCAAGAGGCTAATGAAATTTCCAATGATAGTTCCCAAATAGCTAATGAAAATCACAATGATAATTCCCAAATGGCTAATGAATATCGCAATGATATTGCCCAGGTGCCTAATGAAATTTCCAATGATATTGCCCAAGGGGCTAATGAAATTTCCAATGATAATTCCCAAATAGCTAATGAAAATCGCAATGATATTGCTTAGTTAGCTAATGAAATTCCCAATGATATTGCCCAAGAGGCTAATGAAAATCACAATGATATTGCCAAGGTGGCTAATGAAATTCCCAAATAGCTAATGAAAATCACAATGATATCGGTCAAGTAGTTAATGAAATTCCCAATGATATTGCCCAAATGGCTAATGAAAATCACAATGATATTGACCAGGTACATAATGAGATGGAGGTCTAAGGCCTTGCCTACAATTAATGAAAAAAGCGCAGGCTTTATGATAATGAAAAGACATGGCAACTGGAATGATTCCCTATCATAAAGACTGTGGACTTATACACAATGACCTCTAGGCAGTTACCTTATTTATATGATAAAAGTGGTAGCCAGTAGTGTATTGTCGACTTGGCTGACTCTCAAGGTCAATAAGTAGGATTTGGTTGGATCAACGGGGTTATTTTACCCTGAGACACACAACTCGCAACAACACTAGGGATATCCTGATTGAGCTAGTCCGTACCTGGCCTAGAGTGAACTAAGTAAGAATATATATTATAGAAACAGTAGACCGTTTTTTTAACTCAAACTCCCTAGAAAACAATTCCAACTTTCAACCACCACCAAGTTTACAAGAGCTATACCCAGCATGTCCGAACCTCGTCAGCTTCGTCCGCGTAAATTAGTACCAGTCGTACTTTTGCCCCCTGTGGGCGAAGGCAGGGCGTTCACTAAAGTGAGTACTTTGCCTCCACAGCTTGCCACGTCACTCAAAAAAAAACAGCAGGGAGCTGGAAAGTCTGCGCCAAGCAAGGAGGCTGAGACGTAAGTCGTGACAAATTTTAGTGCACGTTCTCTACTTATTGTTCAATATAGTGCGACCGTCGAAGCTAGCGCCAATGCCGTCCCCGACACCGCAGATACTCAGGCCGTGGGTCAACCTACCCGCTCCAAGAAAAAACTTGACGACAGCGTCAACGCCATCGTCAACACCAGATCGACTCCGGCAGTCAAGCGCCCTTGTCGTTCCAAAAAGTAAGTATATCATTGGAGTAATGAAGGATCCTCTTTGACGTCTGCCATCAGAAAGACTTCGAAAGCCGTCAAGCGAGCTCCTGTCCAGAATTCGGAGCATGAGAAGTCAGCATTGACTACAGATAATGAAAGGTAAATGTCTCTTCTGTGACTCTTTTTCAACTCCTCAACGTGTGCTCTAGCGTCACAGACACCGATGCTAGCAACAAGGCCGTGGTCAATGCCCAACCCACTCAGGATGTACCCTCCACCACCGCCGCAGGTGCCATGGACGACCAACATGGTCTCAGTTCTGACGCTACTCAGGCCGTGGTCACGAAGACTAAGGGTGCGGTCGGTACATCCGAACAGCAAGACACTGCACACAACAATATACCCAAACCAATCCGCGCCTACGGCCGCCCAAACCAGTGCGTGGATTTGTCCTTGGGGATATACCGTTTGACTCCTTGTCGCGGGGTATCCTTTCCTTTGTGAAATTGGACTCTTTGTCGTTTCACTTGGGTCTCACCAGCGTTAACTCCTTGTTTGCTGCGCTTTTGGCATCTGTATTTGGATGACAATCCTACAGGGTTATGGCCGTGGACGACCCAGATACCACGCCAACCCAGAACCTGGTTTCTTGTGGAAATCGGTTAGTGACGTCAGATAAGATTCCGCCGTCGTTTTATATGAAATATAACCTCCGCAGACGCAAGGATGACTTACCGGACGCCGCGGAAGACATGTTTTACAACAGAAACCCGAATGCTAGGGCTTCAAATGCCTCTGCATCTGCTCCTTCGGGATTGCCTTTGGGTCTCCAGGCTACCCTGAGGTGTGTCTGATTGTTTGAGCAATCCTCTCAGTCGGTTCACTAATATCTGCTAGATCTGCCTCAGCAAGACTTTCCCCATCAGTGGATGAAACTTTCGCAATTCATTCGACTCTTATTCCGACGTAAGTTTACTTTATTATGCATAGTGAGATTGGCACTGAGAATCCCTTCTACAGTAATGATTCTTCGGGTTTTCTTCCTTCTTCTCCGCTCTCCCGCATGACTGGGCCAGCTCCTCGTTCACGAGGTCTCTACAACATACGTAGCAAGCCGAACATCCCCCCTCTCAATGTAATTGACCCTACACTGTCCTATCGCCAGCCCATGACCCCAGACCCCACGTCCAGTGATGATGAATTTGATTCTTCGATGCCGTCGGATGACGGGCTTCCCCTCCCTGCAGCTTCATCTGTTCCGCATCCAGTGACCAACTATTTCTGCCGTATTGGCAGAGCCATTGAGGACCTGGGTTATGTAGGTTTTCGATCAAGGATTTGGCTGGCTAGGCCTGGCGACTGGGTTGCGTATGCCCCATACACCTGTTGGTATAATCGCGTAGGTCGTCAATGGGAGAGTCTCCCCCCGGGCTACACCACAGAGGAACCTCGGGCGTTACACGATCTTGCTGAGGTGGAGGCATGGTGGGAGGAGGCTGAGATAATTGCCCAGCGTCAAGAGGATGAACAAGACTCAGGCGACGATCCAGAGTCTGGCGGCACAAAAGAGTCCGGCCAGGAACCTGTTGAAGTAGAGTCAGGCGGTGAGAAAGAATCAGGCGGCGCAAAGGAGGACGACTACCAAGCAGAGTCAAGGCGCGAAGCTAATCAAGATGGCGAAAAGGGCTATAGATCGAGTTCTTGCGGGTCAGGTAGCGACTTCGGCGAAACCGAGGAGGCAAAGGCGCGTCAACGTGAATGGGCTCGCAAGAACCGGGGACGGGGCCATGATGAGATGGATACTGTGGAAGAGGAAGAGGATGATGAGAGGAGGATGGAGGAAGAGGATGAGCAGGACAGGTGTTGAATGAGTAAGCAAAAGGGTCGGAAGGGGCGTTCGGGTGCCAATCACAGCAACGAATTGGGAGAGGACCAGGTTTCACGGGGTCGACAACGTAAACGAGCTGCAAGGAAGTCGAAGGACAATGGGGGCTCAGGCCCAGGTGAAAACTTTGCAGAAAAACTACGTCAGTTAGCAAAGAGCAAGCCACCACCGCAACGGCCTTCAGCAGACAGAGAGGGTTCAGATGCGGTTGCGGAAGGTGCTTCTGATGAGGGTTTGGAGGCGGACGCAGAAGGTGCTTCTCAAGAGTTCGCACAAAAACTGCGTCGCCTAGCGAAGAGCAAGCCACCAGCGCAAAGGCCTTCCGCAGAGGGTGAGGGTTCGGATGCGGACGAGGAAGGTCCTTCCGAAGTGCCCACTGCACTCCCTGTCACGAGCACAAAGGCATTGGGAAAAAGGCGAGACAATCCGGCAGAATCAATAAAGCGTGGCCCATTCACAGCTCATGAGACTCGACTGGCGATGGAACTCGCAGATACTATTGTCGCGCATTGCAAGAACATGGGTCGTACGCCTGAGTCTGTGCTGCGGAAAGGGGGATTCAATGTGTCCCTTTCTTGGGAAGCCTCGCGTTGGGACATTTGGCAAATGTACTTGCGTTACCAGCCTTACAATCCCAAAAAAAGTAAGCACATCCATGTCTTATAATTCTCGTCTCGGGGTCTGATGTTGTTTTCAGGTGGAGGTTCATGGGTAACTCAGGCTGCCGAAATGTACAACAACATTGTGGACAAGTTGTCCCCGGATCAGATGGATAAATTCGTGGAGGAGATGGTGTCTGAGTTGGCCGTGCTCAGGCCTGAGACGGATGGGCAAGAATTCAAGATAACAAAAACAGCACTGAAGCAAGTTCAAGACTTGGTAAGTCTTCAGCCTGTTTTATCGAGCTGCCTTCTAACGAGAGTCCTGCTTTGTAGGCAACGGCCCTGGGACGTGCCGATGTCAACATGATTGGGATCATCATTCCGCGGGATCCTGTCGCCAACCAAGCCGCGACGGTCCTTACGGGGAATGCACATCTTCAGGGCGTCATTCAGCACTGTCAAGCTGATATCAAACAGATGCTTCATCATTTAACGACGCTCCTTAGGTAAATTCCGACCTTGACTGGCTTAAAAATCATATTTATTGATAGTAACGTTGAAGGGGAATGGATTCGAAGATGATCACACCGAAGTCTGTAAACTTGGCGCAGTTGCTGGGTAGGGATGTTGCCAACATTCCGCAGATTGATGAAGTGCCGTTACCAAAGTCCCCTACCATGCCAGGTGGACTGAAAAAACCGTCAAAACCGTCAACAAAAGCTTCTAAGACCGCGAAAGCTGTAGCCAACCCCATTGACCCCGATCTTAACCTTCCAATGACCGCCGTGCCTGCAGCATATTGGGAGTGCCGCCACACAGAAATATCAAGAGATCGCGCTCGAAGATGTGTCCCCCAGCTGTTGAAGTTCCAAATGGGTATGTCGTCTTCTGTTCCATGGTTTGGCTGGAGGCTCACTGGGATGAAGTGGAATGGGCAGGCCCAGAGGTAGCGGCGGGCTCTTCGGTGTGGGCAAATTTTTTGACCCATTGCCGTGATGCGGAAATGGTCCTCGAGCGATGGCCCTGCAAGGAGCCTTTCCCTGGTGCGAAAGGCTGGTCCGTCAGTGATATCAGTTCACCCGGAATCACCGTCATGTTCACGTACTTGATGAGCAAGGATGATGAGTTGAAGGCTTTGGCTCCTCGTATTGTGGCATGGTCTGATGGTAAGTTCCACTTACATCACACAACATCATTTCACAGAATGGCTCTAGATCACAAGTCTCTGGATGAAGGGAGCGAAGAATGGCTGGAGATACCTATCGTCACAGGAGTTACGGAGTCGGGGGAGGTGAAGGTCTTGGCCCGCGTCAAAAACTGTCAGCCCGAAGTCCACAATGCTGCGCGACAAAAAGATGGTGGGCCGGATGTGGCGCCTCTCCTTCGAGCGAGAGCTCGCAGTCAGGCGATCGATGAGAACACGCTGAAAGTTACCAAGAAGAAGACGACCAAATCCACTCAATCCGACGCTCAGAAACGCAAGTTACGTGAGGAGCCCAAACGTCAACCCAAAGTGATATATGTTGAGGACCCCCCTTCGGACGACGATAGTGCCAACGACTCTCGACCTCCAGTACCGACAAAGCTTGTTCGCCGCCAGGGAACATCACACCAAGCGGCAGATCCGTTTCCACAGCAGCCACGCGAGCCCAAACCTCGATCAAAAATGGTATACAACGTAGAGGATCCCCCTTCCGATGAAGAAATGGCCGACGGGACTTGCCCTGTGGTGAACTCCCCGACAGCCTCCCCTCCTGCTAAGCGAGTGCGCCGCGAGGATACGTCAAACGAAGCAGCAAGTTCAGTTCAACAGCAAGCACGCAATTACCATGGTACGTCACACGCTCTTGGTCCATGCGATGAAAGTCACTCAGAGGTTTTAGGTGCAGGTTCTCGCCAACAGAAAGCACAAGACCCCTGTGTCGCATACCAGCGTCAGGTCCGCGCGCCTGAGGACAGTGGCCCAGAGGCCTCACGAATCATGAATCCACATGCCAGGCCTCAGCACCCACAGCCCGAACAGAACGGCAGTGGCTCAGAGCCAGTGCATAAACCCCGTGGCACTTCGCAGCGACCGAGCACCCAAGACGAGGCTGCCTCAGACCATGCGGGGGGCTTTCAGTTCAGAGCCCCTCAGGCCCATTACTATAACGACGTCAACATGCACGATGAAGAGGAACACAACACGTATATGGAAGACTATCACCATCCAGTTCGGATGGACAACCAACACCTCCGACTTCCCCCTCAATTCGCAAATAATCAGCTTCTTGGCCAACACCCACGACAATACAGGCCATCTGGCTTTGGTGGAAGGGGGCGTGGTGGCCGCCCCCAATATCGAGGATATGTTCATCCTTATGAGTTTGGTGGGTACTATGGGCAAGCCCACGACGGCTTTACTGGTTATGGCAATCAGAGGTCAGGACGTGGGCCTTTGGAAAGTGGTGATGACTCGGACCGTTTCTCAGAAGGTAATCCGCTACATAGACAATACCCGGGTGAGGGCCATGGTTTCTGATTGTTTGTCATTGGAAGGGGATGTCGATTACTTCGCTGCACGTATCATCTTTACTCTGTGTTTCTGGTAAACAGGGGTACACCAGACTTAGAATAGTTCTGGTAGACAAGGCTACACATACATAGCATACTTTATTTCTGGTAGGTATGTCGTGGACTCTTACTTGGCACTTTCTGGTAGAAATTGCTTGGTCATACTTGTATTTCAGGTAGATATAAGTATTTGCTGGCTCTCTACAGTGTAGTGTTTGGAAGTCCAGTCTTGTGATTGGAACAAGACTGTAACCAGACCGGACCAAGACCGCAAAAGACTGGACCTGCAGTTATGGTCTTTTATTTTTAAAATGTAAAGACTGCAAAAAAACTGGTTAACGTGAACTGGTCTTGTCCAGTTTGGACCGGTCTTTTGTAACCCCTTAAATACCCTTTAAAACGCACCCAAGAACGTACGATTTGGTAAAAAAACGAGAGAGTTATGATTTAAAATGTAAATTACTTTTGGGAATAATAGATGTACCAGACTTATTTTATAGAAGCACCAATTCCTAACGGAATTTAACGTTCTTGGGCTCGTTTTGAAGCTATTAGAGATGTTAATAAATCTACCGATTCATAATTTTAAAATATTGGCCTACAGACTGGTCATAAACCGGTTAAAACCGATGCAGACCGAAACTGGTCTATAGACTGCAAAAGACTGCGGTCTGCGGTCTTTTTGCGGTCTGGTTTGGTCTTTTGACTTCTGGGGAAAAGGCAGACCGGTTATGGTTACAGTTAACGCCTCTGGGCATCAAAAAACCAGACCAAACCAGACTTTCAAACACTCTACAGTGTTTGCAGAAAACAGGGCTAAGACTGCCTTATACTTGTTTTCTTAGCTGAATTTTGCTGTCTTTTCTCAGAAGGTAATCCGCTACATAGACAATACCTGGGTGAGGGCCATGGTTTTTGCTTGTTTGTCATCGGAAGGGGATGTCGATTACTTCGCTGCACGTATCATCTTTACTCTGTGTTTCTGGTAAACAGGGGTACACCAGACTTAGAATAGTTCTGGTAGACAAGGCTACACATACATAGCATACTTTATTTCTGGTAGGTATGTCGTGGACTCTTACTTGGCACTTTCTGGTAGAAATTGCTTGGTCATACTTGTATTTCAGGTAGATATAAGTATTTGCTGGCCCTCTACAGTGTTTGCAGAAAACAGGGCTATGACCTTCTACTGTGTTTCTGTAAAATGGGGCTAAGGCTGACTTTGCATACTTTTTGGCTTATACTTGGGCTACAAGGGTATCTGCCAGAGTATACTTACCTGGTTTTCTCACAAGCTAACCTTACCTGAATTTTGCTGGCCTTATACTGTGTTTGTGGCTAATGGGGCCAAAGCTGACTTACCATATTTTTTTTGGTGGTATATGGGGTATATTTGGGGTAAAAGCTAACCTTACCTGAACATTGCTGGCCTTCTACTGTGTAAGGCTAACTTTGCATAGTTTTTGGCTGGTATATGTAGTATACTTGGGCTACAAGCAAACCTTGTCTGTATATTGCTGGCCTTCTACTGTGTTTCTGTAAAATGGGGTGAAGGCTGACTTTGCATCCTTTTTTCATGGAGTATAAGTGGGTACAAGCTAACCCTTACCTTGCTAACTGAATATACAAATAAGAGCAATGTGACTCCTGTTCATTTAATTGATCACACAATTTGAGGAAGGAAAAGAATATGTGCAACAGCCTAATTTTTGTTTGAAGTCAGAAGTGGTCGCCAGTGTGGGAACATGAGATTGGTATGGTATGATCTTCATCAGTATGGTATAATTCCAATCCTATGGTATGGTATGATGCCACTTGTATGGTATAATTCCAATGTTAGGGCATGGTATGATTCCATCACTATGGAATTATTATGGAATAATTCTGATGGTATGGCATGGTATGATTCCATCACTATGGTATTATTCCGATGGTATGGTATGGTATGATTCCTTTGCTATGGGATTGTTCCAATGGTATGGCATGGTATGATTCCATCACTATGGAATTACTCTGATGGTATGGCATGGTATGATTCCATCTGCATGGTATTATTCCAATGGTATGGCATGGTATGATTCCATCTGCATGGTATTATTGGAATGGAATGGTATGGTATCATTCCAATGGTATGGCATGGTATGATTCCATATGATTCCATTTCCATGGCATGGTATGATTCCATCTCCATGGTATGATTCCATTTCCATGGCATGGTATGATTCCATCTCCATGGTATGATTCCATTTCCATGGCATGGTATGATTCCACCCCCATGGTATGATTCCATGCCCATGGTATGGTATGGTATGTTTCCATCTCTATTGTATGATTCTGAAGACATGTGGGATAAGAAATTGGCAATCTGTTCCAAGAGCATCTCCCAAGTTGCTCCCTCATAGGTGAATGTCCATAGCATTTGTTCATATTGCTGTCAATGTTATGGACTTCTTCACCATCCCTGATTAATTGTATGAAATACAGAATTTTGATTTAAATTAAAATAGCTATATTGAATAATGATACCTTGAAGCTTGTAATTAGAAGTCTTAGCCTACTTGTGTTCAAATGTTCAAATCAAAATTCCCCACAATGCCAGCTCTGCTGAGTGGCAGATATGAGGAGATTCCAAACCCAAGTTTTTTGTTGATCCCATTCCTATGGAATGACCATACTTCATAAATGGCAAATTTTAAACATATTCTATCTGAAGAAGGCATCCTTGCCTTGGGTAGTAATTTGGCTAAAGTTCATGCCATGGATTATCCACAGTGTAAATGGCCAAACCCTGGGATAAAGCCCAATCAACCTAATTTTGAAGTGAAATTTCAAAGGATTAAGTTCACCCTATAGCCTCCACTTGTAGCTTAAAATGTCAGAAGAAATCTGAAGAACCAGTCCACAAAAAATGGAGCCCAATGGATCAGTATTGCAGCCTGGAGAAATAATTTTCATATTTTGTAGAAAGGACCCCAGACACCCTGTGACAGCTATGGAATGATGGAATGGTATGGTATGGTATGGAATGGTATGGTATGGTATGGTATGGAATGGTATGGTATGGTATGGAATGGAATGGAATGGTATGGAATGGTATGGAATGGTATGGAATGGAATGGTATGGTATGGTATGGTATGGTATGAGGTGGAATGGTATGTGGCATCCATACCATGGTATGATGGAATTGGTATGAGGGTCATACCACTCTGGAATGGGGTACCACTAAGGTTCCCTAATTCAAAGAATTGGATAACCTCATAGGTACCCAAAAATGGGTGACTGAAGTGCCTTCTGCATCCTCCAAACACAACCGAGCAACTTATAGCAGCCATACACGATACCTGGGACGCACTACCCATTGCTGATGTTGACAAGCACATCAATGGGATGGGTGATCGTGTTGATGCGATCCTAGCAGCAAACACGAGATTCTAGTTTAGATTAACGATCTCCTAGCATTCATCTACCCTGCAGTATGTATAATATTTGTTAAATCCTACAGATGAAGTCAACAACACATTGAAGTTGGCGACGAGGACAAACGATCAGTCACGTGTTGCCCGTTACTTTTTTTGGGCACGAGTAGATTTCTCTGGTAAACAGCTTCATGAAAATCTTGCCCTTCAGAAACTTTACATGAAAGAAAAAGATGGTCTAATCAAAGAGCTTTTGAACCTCATGGTGTGTTTCTGGAGACAGCCTCTCTAAAAATAAGGCAACAAGCTAGTTGATGACAAAAAAGCATAGTTACAGTGATACATCTGGTTCTGTGGATAAAGATTTCATTGGCAGGATTCTCATTGAGATCTTCATCATTGTCTTGACCATCTTCTGGTGCAGGTGATAGCATTTTTAGAAAATATAGGGATATGGCATGGGTGCTGTATTTCATCAATCTTCAGTCACACTGAGGGTTCAAACTACCTACCACCTTGTTCCAAGACAACTGGGTCACCCACTCGATTCTGGCGGCAAGTTATGATGAGCTGCTTATTTATCATGGGGAATTGAGGTGATCAATTAGATGTACCTTGAGACATGGGGAGAAAAACTTTGGAACCCACATCCTGGTTCCAGCTCAATCAGGCCTGGTTTTGCAGTATAGACTGAAGGACATAAGCGACATAAAGAACACACTGCATGGGAAGATACTTACCATCAATTTTGCAGTCTTGGGATTGAAGGCTTCAAGCTTGTCGAACTCAACATAGCAGAACCAAACCTGGTTCTTTTTCTTATCTAGTGCCAT
The DNA here is from genome assembly GCA_018417955.1 of Laccaria trichodermophora. Classification (NCBI taxonomy): domain Eukaryota; kingdom Fungi; phylum Basidiomycota; class Agaricomycetes; order Agaricales; family Hydnangiaceae; genus Laccaria; species Laccaria trichodermophora. Next base: position 893,111 of record JACTVC010000024.1, read on the forward strand.
CCTCTTTCTCTGGAGATAGCCAACAAGGGTGTGCTATCTGATGCTCAGTACATCTTACCATCAAATGAACAAACATCACCCACAATATTATGTAGGTCTTTTTCTGACTGCTAGAGAACAGGGATGTCAGATTTCTAGTTGGGTTTTGGGTAGTAATTTACTGTACAGTGTAGTAGGGCCAAATTAGTTATTTGTAGCAGGGAGCCTGTGACTCCCTTGAAACTGAACATTCTTCCTTTCTTTCCCACCATCCTCAGATCATCTCTCTGCAACTTTCTGCAGCATTCCAGGAAAGGAGAGTACATTACACTCATGGCTTTCCAGAGCATCAGTAACTACTTGCATAAAGAGATTGATTTCTGTCTCCAATCAGATTCTCATCAGAACTCTACACACCAGTGTAGCAACCTTATTCAGAAGTTTGCCAGTCTCACCTTGTCATTGTTACTTGGATCATGCAAATACACATCTCTCCTTTTACAGGTTCCTACAGTGCCAAAAGTCCCTTAACTGATGGGAGTGAGGTTTGATGAGTTTGAATGGCCCAAGGTCATTGCATACTGCACAGAAAAAGTGTGAAGATCTTTACCATGGGGTTTAGAGGAAAATGAGAAAATTTAACAGACAGCATGGTTTTGGTTGTGGTCTGTACTGTTGCAGTTGAAAAAGTCAGATCCAACATTGAAAATGAATCCAGAGAGCTGCGGCACATTGAAATTTCTCCTGCTGAGGATGGGACTCAAGAGCAAGTTCCAAATAAAGTGCAACATCAGTGTATCAGGGTCAGAGGAAGCTCAAACAGCTACATATGAATGCTACCCCTTCCTGGGAGTCTGGGATGGTGGCATCATAGGGGTGAATCTTGTAGGTCAGCATTTAATTCTAACTCACTCAAACGTTCATCATTTTGCTCAATTGAATTTTTGGATATTGACATTTTAACTATGAAAATATACTCACCATCTATCAATATATGGTATGCATCAAATAATTTACAGTTGCCACATTACATTCTGCCCAAGTCTTTAGGAGATGTAATTGAGTTTCAGTCATAGTTATGTCAAACCTTCATTAAATTTCTTAAGAATTGGTGGAATGATGGGTATTTATATGTTTTACTATGGTATATAACCAGTTTATCTTTTAGAGTAAAAATAATTGAGATACAAATGGTTTATATTGCCATGACAAATTTTACACAAAAAGACCAGTCTGAATCAGTCTGAACATGGTTCATGGATGCAAAAGACTGGTCCTAGGTGGTCTGGTTCGGTTCCCTCAATATCTGGGTCAGTCCTGGACCAGTTGCAGTCCATGGTTGCGTGTTTTTGGGGCAAAAAACCAGACTGAACCAGACCTGCAAACACTAATGGACACACCTGGAGTGAGGGACATGCAGAGTGTGATAGAGCCCAGGACAGAGCCAAGGAGGTTACCAAATAGGGAGATTATTTGTCAGCTTATCTCCTTATATAGTAGAATGGGTCTAGTGGAGGAAAAGAATCTTACTATGCCTTACCAAATAAGGAAAATTTCCTATTTTATCCACCTGCAGGATGTGGCACATCCCCACAATTCTGAATATCTTGGTTCAATTTATTGTTTTCAAACATGTATCTCTGTGGTACAGACTGAACAGGCCAGAAAATGAGTGAGGACATGCAGGAGGACATCCCATTCCCCTCCCTCCCCATCTCCATCTCACCTGGTGACTTATGTTTCAATTGAACTCTTGTTTTCTTTTCATGGGCCAGATGTTGGGCTCATGAAACCCATGAAGTTGAGCAATACAAGATCACCTTGAGTGTAAATATGCAGATATAGATGAACAAGTTCTGAGTTTTCATCACAGAGCACATACCATCTCACAGGTTGGAACAGGATATCATAATCTACTGAAGGTAGGGAAGGAAAAAGTTAGCAGGGGCTTGGCAGGACTCAAACCAGTCCTGAGGGCTGAATTTCACCTCAGCCAAGGACTGAATCAGGATTGGACCAGGACTGGGAGTGTTTTTTACTAGGATGGTGTTTTTTCAGGGACTAGGGTCTATTTCCATATATGGTAATCTATTCAAAAATAGGCAGAAAATCACAATCACTCCATTATCAACTACCATTGTTCACACTGATTTCACTTTTTCTCTGCCTTTGCCTGATTGAATCAGGACCTTGAGACTGTCCTCATCCTTAAACCCCAGCATATCTGATTTCTCAAGATGTATGTATCTAATTGATGAGATTTTCAGTCTTGAAACTGATATAACTGAAATTGAAGGTCTGAAACTCCTCTGAATACTCCTCAATGAGTTTGAATTGCTGCACAGAGTGCAGAATGTGACAATTGCACATTGGATAGCTCCCAGCATCATCATGCTCCTCATGGTGTGCACTCCCCAGGGCATGTTGCCTCTCCCTTTTCCCATCCTTTCCCTCCTCCATTCCTCTGTCCCCCTCTATTCTTCTCTACCCCCTCCCTCCATTCCTCTTTCCCTTCTATCTTTCCCTCCCCCATCCATTCCTCTCTCCCTTCTCCCTTTCCCTCACCCCTCCCTTCCTGATCACCACCCCCCCACTCCTTCCCCTCTTGTAACATAGTAAAATCAACTTATTTAGGTATATTTAGTTGCTAATATACTTCAATTTTCTTTGTCTCATGAAATCAAGTCCCTTAATTATCAGCTTAAGGTCTGGCAGTCCACTCTAGTCCAGTTCTGTGGCAGTCAAGTACTGTCCAGTGGTATTATAGTTGGACTCCATTTGAACTGTGGAAATCCAGCTGGAGTCTGCCAGAGTCCAACTGGACTATGTGGAGAAGTGTAAAGTACACCAGATTTGGCAGGCATTCGTTCATGAAACAGTTTGTACCATTGCTCAAGCTTCAGGAGTCATGTTTGAAACCAATGATAATCCATCAATTGAAGGAGGCTTCTGAATTAGAAAATAAAACTTATTTCAGTCCTCAACACTATTATTGTGTGGAAACAATTTGTGCACCTTGTGGTGTTGTCATTGCATGGGTCAAGTTTGCAAAATCTGAGTCACCAACAAACATCATAAAGTTTATGAAAGATACATTTCCAGATGAAAATATAAGACCCAATTATATATGCATTGATCAGGCATGTCTGGTTCTTAGAACAAGCATTCAAAATGAAAGCTTGGATGAATGGTGCAAGACTAGCCACATCACACTACAGATATGATCTGCTGAGAATATTGCAACCCTGCTCCTCTTGATGGGTCAGCACCTAATTTGGTTATTGACAATCCTTCAACCTCATCCCCACAACATAGATAGGTCCAAGGACACTATAAGCTACATGTCAACTACATACTTTTTTGAATGAAAAAGCAGACAACATTTCTAATGAAAAAGCGGACACTACAAACTTTTGTAGTCTCAAAAAGCAGCCACTACAAACTTTTCTAATAAAAAGTGCACACTACAACCTTTTGTAGTCTCAAATAGCAGACAATACAAACTTTTCTAATGAAATAGCACACACTACAAATTTTTGTAATGACAAAAAGCGGTACAACAAACTTTTCTAATGAAAAAGCACACACTACAAACTTTTGTAGTCTCAAAAAGCGGATACTACAACCTTTCCTAATGAAAAAGTGCACACTACAAACTTTTGTAGTCCCAAAAAGCGGATACTACAAACTTTTCTGATGAAAAAGCACACACTACAACCTTTTGTAGTCTCAAAAAGCAGACAATACAAACTTTTCTAATGAAAGCTTTAAGCACACACTACAAACTTTTGTAATGACAAAAAGTGGACACTACAAACTTTGTAGTCTAAGTCCAAGCTTTTGTAGTCTGGGTCTGACTTTTATAGTCTATCAGTAAACTTGGTAGTCTATAAACTTTTGTAGTCTTTTGTATGTATCAGTAACCTTTGTAGTCTAAGTTTGACTTTTGTAGTCTTTTAGAGGTCTTAGCAGTGCCCCCCCTATTCCTGCAGGAATCCAGTGGAATGGAATTTAGCAGATGGCCCTGCTAAATTATTTATTCCGGTGTTTTCCATTCCAGTGGATTCCGGAATTCACACCAGAATGTTCCCCAGAATGGGCAGGAATGGTGTTCCCCAGGGTGGGCAGGAATGGAAATCCTGTTTATTTTGTTTATTTGTTATGTATTATAGTTTATTTATTTTCGACGAATAACAAACAATGCTCACCATACATACTCTCTCCTTCCACCACCACCACCACCATGCTCGTCACCACCACCAACGCCACGCCATCGCTGCCACCCATAGCCACCACCGCCCACATCACTCATCAATTACCCATGGCCACGACCACCACCAAAATCAACCACAACACCATTCAATGACAATGTGGCGACGCCATGTCACGAAACAACAAGCACCAGAACCCACAAAAACACCCAATGCCCACGAAAACAACACCCCCGGACACAAAACAACACCCAACAGACACAAAACAACACCCACCACCCACGTACACCACCAGTGCCCACAAAAACATCCCACCACCCACCGAAAAACACGAGCGCCCACCGAAAAACACGCACTGCCCACCGAAAAACACGCACCGCCCACCGAAAAACATGCACCGCCCACACGACACACAATGGCACCAGCGCCCACAACAACGGCAACGACAACGCCCACGAATAACGCAAAAACATGGACACACGACGAAAACGCGAACACGCAATGAAAACGCGAACATGCAATGAGGAGGCGACAACGAAATGCAACACAATGATGGGATGCCAATGCAGGACAATGATGGCCGAGGTCCCAGCCTCACTCCCTCTCCCCTCCACCATTCCCTCCCCCCTTTCCTCCCTCCCTCTTTCTTGTCCTTCCCCCTTCCTCCCTCCCCTCCCTTGTTCTTCCCTCTTCCTTGTCCCTCCCAAAAATATAAATACACCCCCACCTTGTCCCTCCCCTACCCCCTCCCTTTAAGATAAACTGTGTAGTGTGTGTAGTAATACATTTCAAATACATTACAACTCAATCTATGACTTCTACATGTGAATTTTATAAGGAAATATGAGTGCCAAGTCATCAGGATAAGGTTGGAGTTGAAAAAAACTTACTCTGCTTGATTCCAGTCCTATTCCTCTGGAATTCCACTGGAATGACCCCATTCCTGCAGGAATAGGTGGGGCACTGTAAAGTACTGGTCTTTTATAGTGTATCAGTAAACTATGTAGTCTAAGTCCAACTTTTTTGTAGTCTATCAGTAAACTTGGTAGTCTATATCTGTAGGGCATGCACCTTCCTATTTGCTTTTGAAATTCGTTTACCTCATATCTCCACAATGGGAGCACTTCAAAACATAATTGAAACAAATTCAGGAAGCTACAGTGTAGGGCTACAACTTTCATTTTTTGACCATTTTTGGTAATTGGTCATGTGACCATCATCCCAACATCCCATTACATGGACCCTGAAGGCAGTGCCTGATGTTCTGTACACCATTCATATGTTTTTCCAATTTTTCTGCTATTTTCTGGCTATTTTTGGATATATTACCATATTTGGAAATGTACCCTGGACCCTGAAAACAACCCCAATGTCATCACCAACAGTGAGCACCACCCTTCCATTTTTTTCCTGATTTTTTGGCTATTTTTGGATATATTACTGGAATGAAATAAAAAATGAAGTAGTTGCCATGAATGAATGAAATCCTTGCCAGGAATGAATGAAACAGAATGAATTATTTTGAATGAAATGGGTGCCGTATTGAATGAAAATGCATTTCATTCATTCACGGTAGCTGATCAAGTTTTGCCACAGCAGCTGCCATAAATGCATCGATGTAGAATGCAACTACTAGTGACATTGCCCAATGCTCTTTGGATGCCATTCATCTCTTTGCGAACCTGAGCTGTCTGTGGCTGAGAGGACAGTCATTTTGCCTGGGCAGACTTCACTGTATGCCCTCAATGGTTCATCGACAACCATTGGCATCTCCCTTTTGTCAGATCGTGTCCACTCAAGGCTAAAATCAAGGACCATGAGCTTGGATTCTGTTGGTGGCAGTTGCAAGATCACCATTTTGAGGCAGCAAAAGGTTCCACTTACTGTGATCTGGGAACTTTGTGTGGAGATATTGCAGATTTTCTGTGAGGGGAGGCCAAAAAGCTTCACCTTGCATGCTGAGACATCAAGCAGTTGAAGGATTTTGGCTGTCTCTTCTACCTGGCGAACAAGTGTTGACATGGCCCTCCAGCTCAAATTCTGCACTTTCACCAAACATGACTTGATCTACCACATCAGCGGCTTCCAGCCACTAGTAGCTGCCATTTACATCATGTAAAACATGGCATGTACCATAGAAGTTCCTGCTTAGCTGCTGTGAATGAAATGAAATTTCATTTTATTCATTCACAGCACCTGTTTCATTCCAAGTAATTCTCATTCATTGCCATTGAGAATGAAATACTTTTTGTTTCATTTCAATTTTTTCTTCATTGCTACTGACAAGAATGAAATTTATTCTGTTTCATTCATTCCTGGCGACTGTTTCATTTTTTTTTTTCATTCCACCATGGCAACTGTTTCATGTTTTGCTTTATTCTTCCATTTCATTCATCCCTGGTGACTGTTTCATTTTTTTTTTTTCATTCATTGCCATGGAATTTTTATTTCATTCTTTCCAGGCAGTTATTTCATTCCCATTTCATCCTTCCAGGCAACAATTTCAATGTTTTAATACACATCTAAATAAGGAAATAATATACAATTATGCCTGATATGTGTTGTGCCCTACTGCAATGGTGTGAGGGGCCATATGGGGGTACTTTTGCATTTGAGGCTCAAATACACAACAAGATAAGCATGCTGTTGCCAAATAAGGCACTTAAATATTTTGCATCAATTACATAATCATTTTCCCAGCTCTAGCAATGAAATGGGCACCTGAGAAGAATGAAATAAAAATGAATGACTGCCCTAGTAAGGATGAAGCAAAGAATGAAACAGTTGCCACAGTGGAATGAAAGAAAAAAAATGAAACAGTCACCAGGAATGAATGAAGCAAAGAATGAAACAGTTGCCATGGTGGAATGAAATAAAAAAATGAAACAGTCGCCAGGAATGAATGAAACAGAACAAATTATGAAGAATGAAACAGGTGCCGTGAATGAATGAAAATTCATTTCATTTCATTCACAGCAGCTAAGCAGGAATTCCTATGGTACAGCTCAGGAGTACATGATGTAAATGGTAGCTACCAGTCTTCCAGCATCTCTATCTGGAGACTCTTGCAATGTATGACTGGCACACCAAGTGGGCTTTCTGGCTCAATGACAGCTCCAGCAAAATCTACGAAATCTACGAATCAATCATGGGTGTGATTACAGACAGCCCAGACTGTATCGCCATGCTCTACCAAGCTGGTGTACTGGGTTGGTATGTCCGACTGCCGTCAAGTATCCCACACAACATGACTATCTGTTACATCGTCACTCCTAGTTGGGAAAAAATGCCAACAGTATGTGGTCATTGGTCAAGCGAGTGTGATCCATGTGAATTCACGGACAAAGACTACCCTGGAATGCCATTCCCCACTGTGCTCACTGCATGCCCTCGAAGTGGAGATTACGTTGTAGCCTGCCAGAGCTGGCACAAGGGGCATTTGGGTCTGACCAACACTCAAGTCGTCGCAAAGGAGGCCCCAAGTGGTCCTGCCACGGTGGAGTCTTTTCCATCTGGTTAGTTTTTTCAATCCTAAGTGCTCTAAAGTCAACTCATAGTTTTGTAAATGATAGCCCCATCTTCATCCCATGCAGTATCTGCCCTCCAAATGACAAATAAACCAGCACAAGGCAACTTCCCTTGTCTCCCATCTCTGCAGTTACTTATTGATCTCGATGGTAATAGCCAGCATAAATCTTGCCAAATTCAAAGAGCCGGAACTTGATTATGTACCACCTCAATCCCCTGCCTGGAAGAAGGCATTAGCAGGGGTGGATACTAATTCTTGGCGCATCATCTCTAATCCCATCAGGAACAAGCTCCGCGGTTATCAATTCCTGGACCCATTTCTCTTCATCACTGGTGCCAACTACAGAAGCTTGATACTGGCTTGGCTGATGATGCAAGCTCAGTGGCTTCAAACAATCATCAATGTCGATACTGCCCCACAATTGCCTGTGCCACAGCATTGATGAAATTGTCTCTATGATTTTGCCAAGGAAATGTGCTTGCTCCCTCCATTCACCTGTATAGGCTACTTTGATCTATCATATACAGTAAGTTGCCCTTCATTATGATGGATCAGAGTGGGCTATTGCCCAGGTGGGCAGCCCACCATCACTGTGGCCTATAGTGGCTGTAGAGGCTTGCTGCTTGTGATGATGAGCTTAGGGTGTTGGTCACTGTTGGTGATGATGTTGGGGGTGCTTTTCAGGGTCCAGGGCGCATTTCCAAATAAGGAAATGTGCGCTTTTTCACATGTAAAATAGCAATAAAATCAGGAAAAATTAGGGGTGGTGCTCACTGTTGGGAGATGACGTTGGAGGTTGTTTTCAGGGTCCAGGGTGCATTTCCAAATATGGTAATATAGCTAAAAAATCAGAAAAAAATGGGGGTGGTGCTTGCTATTGATGATGACATCTGGGGTTGTTTTCAGGGTCCAGGGTATATGTCCAAATATGGTAATATAGCCAAAAATAGCCAGAAAATGGCCAAAAAATCAGAAAAAAAGGGGGATGGTGCTCATGTTGGGTAATGTTGTCAGGGTCCAGTTCCAAATATGGTAATATAGCCAAAAATGGCCAGAAAATAGCCAAAAAATCAGAAAAAAGGGAGGATGGTGCTCATTGCTGATTATGTTGGGTAATGTTGTCAGGGTCCAGTTCCAAATATGGTAATATATCCAAAAATAGCTAAAAAATAGCCAAAAAATTGGAAAAAGATATGAATGGTGCACAGAACATCAGGCACTGCCTTCAGGGTCCACTATCAGGGTCCATCCCAAAGAGGAAACATCACCTTGTTTGTAGTGTCTGCCTTTTGGGACTACAAAAGTTTGGTGTGCACTTTTCCATTTTGAAAGTTTGTAGTCTCCACTTTTTTTGACCATAAAGTGTGTGCATTTTCATTAGAAAAAGTTTGTAGTGTCCACTTTTTGAGACTACAAAAGTTTGTAGTGTGTGCTTTTTCATCAGAAAAGTTTGCAGTGTCTGCTTTTTGAGACTACAGAAGTTAGTTTATGGTGTTCTGTCCTATCTCAAAACATAGTTATAAGGTCATGTGAATTGCAATATGTGAGGTCAGGTCAATTCTTCAGCAATATCCACATGGCCTTATAACTATGTTTTGAGATAGGACAGAACAGTAGCTATCAATATAGACAGCTTGTGCATGATGTCAAAAACTAATGCAGCAGAACTGGCAATATGTAAATAAGATCATGTTAATCCTTCAACCTCATCCCCATAACCTAGACAGAGCCAAGGACAACATAAACTAAATGTCAACTACAAACTTCTCTAGTCTCAAAAAGCAGACACTGCAAACTTTTCTGATGAAAAAGCACACACTACAAACTTTTGTAGTCTCAAAAAGTGGACACTACAAACTTTTCTAATGAAAATGCACACACTTTATGGTCAAAAAAAGTGGAGACTACAAACTTTCAAAATGGAAAAGTGCACACCAAACTTTTGTAGTCCCAAAAGGCAGACACTACAAACAAGGTGATGTTTCCTCTTTGGGATGGACCCTGATAGTGGACCCTGAAGGCAGTGCCTGATGTTCTGTGCACCATTCATATCTTTTTCCAATTTTTTGGCTATTTTTTAGCTATTTTTGGATATATTACCATATTTGGAACTGGACCCTGACAACATTACCCAACATAATCAGCAATGAGCACCATCCTCCCTTTTTTCTGATTTTTTGGCTATTTTCTGGCCATTTTTGGCTATATTACCATATTTGGAACTGGACCCTGACAACATTACCCAACATGAGCACCATCCCCCTTTTTTTCTGATTTTTTGGCCATTTTCTGGCTATTTTTGGCTATATTACCATATTTGGACATATACCCTGGACCCTGAAAACAACCCCAGATGTCATCATCAATAGCAAGCACCACCCCCATTTTTTTCTGATTTTTTAGCTATATTACCATATTTGGAAATGCACCCTGGACCCTGAAAACAACCTCCAACGTCATCTCCCAACAGTGAGCACCACCCCTAATTTTTCCTGATTTTATTGCTATTTTACATGTGAAAAAGCGCACATTTCCTTATTTGGAAATGCGCCCTGGACCCTGAAAAGCACCCCCAACATCATCACCAACAGTGACCAACACCCTAAGCTCATCATCACAAGCAGCAAGCCTCTACAGCCACTATAGGCCACAGTGATGGTGGGCTGCCCACCTGGGCAATAGCCCACTCTGATCCATTGCAATGAAGGGCAACTACCTCATTTGATGGTTAAATGTAGCTGTATAGGCTGCTCCATTACCCTCGACGAGCAAAGTGGCCCATGGTGGGGTGCAAAAGAACAAGGCAAAAGATCGGCCTGTCCCCAAAGGGACCAACTGCCATTCTTCCAAGGCCAAGGAGGTTCAAGCCTCTATATTTTCCAACACAGTGTCTCTTGGCGGTCATCCTGATGTGGTTTATCAGGGGAATGTGGCAGTCATGGAAGGGGAAAACGACACCAGCCTCACCCCAGACATAATATCACAGGTGATCTGGAACACGTTTGAACTGAATTTCCATCATGAGATTTGCCAGCTTGACTGCCATCTCTTGCCTGCTGCATGGGCTTCAGTTTCTGAAGCAGGCTTGCATGAGAACCTCATTTGACGGATTTTCCCTGAAGAAAGCAATGGCCTTATCATCTCGACAGGTCCACCCTCTCACCTGGGCTTAGCGGTGAATAACTGGCAGGATCACATGAATTATGTGGAAACTTTGTGACAAGTGGTAACAGGTTGGCCAGAGGACGCTTTGAAACAGTTGAAAGCATGGTACATGTCTGAAAGTATCTCAGAGGCCAAGTTTAGGGAATCGGAGCAAGCGGTGGTGATGGTGTACTGCCAGACATTTTTTGACAACTTCGGTCATGCACCTCGCACCCTGCATGGGATTTCCCAAGGTTCTGATCATGAAGAACTGAAGGGAGGGGCAGTGAGGGAGAGGGGAGGTAGGGAATGAGGGAATGAAGACAGGGGTAGGGAATGAAGGGGGTTGGGAATGAAGGGAGGGGGTAGGGAATGAAGGGGGTAGGGAGAGGGAGGGAGTGGTGAGCAGGAAAGGAGGGGGAGTAAGGGAGGGGGAAGGGGATGGTAGGTAGTGGGTGAGCAGTAGGGAGAGGAAGGAGTGGTGAGCAGCAGGGGAGGGGGAGGGAGAGGTCTCGTTGGCGCACATCGTCAACGCGTCATCGCGTCGTGTCGTTGTTTTTGCGTGTCGTTGTCCTCGCGTGTTGTCGTTTTCGCATGTCGTTGTCCTAATGTGTTGTCGTCCTCATGTGTTGTCGTCCTCATTGGCATCGTGTCCGCTGGGCGTTGCGTTGCGTTGTGACATCGTTTCGTGGGCACTGGCGGTGCGTGTGGGCGCTGGGCGTCATTCTGTGGGCGCCGTGTGGTTTTCGTGGGCGCCGTGGTGTTTTGGTGGGCGCCATGGTGTTTTGGTGGGTGTTTGTGGTGATTTCGTGGGTGCCGTGGTGATTTCGTGGGCAGTGGGTAGTTGTTATGTGGGTTGTGAGATGTGGGTGATGAATGATGTCAACATTGTCGTTGTCGTTCGTCGTCATTCCATTGCCACGTCACCTCCTCGCCTTGTTGCCACGTCGCCTCGTCGTCCACCTAGCATGTTCGTGTTGTCATGGCTGTTGATGGGTGGTGTGGCATTGTCGTCGTGTCACCGTTGTCAATGTGGTTGGAGGGAGGGAATCGAGGTGGCGGGGAAGAGGATGGTTGGTGGTGGGAGGAAAGGAAAGTGTGTTGCCTTTGTTTGGTAACAAAGGTAAAATAAACAAACAACTGACCGGAATCCATCACATTCCATTCCTGCCGTTCCTGCGGAACATTCCGGTGTCAATTCCAGAATGCCCAAATTCCGCCGGAATGGTAAGGCACCAGAATGATGAGAATAGCAGGCCTCCCTGCTAAATTTTATTCCTCCGGAATCCACCAGAATCCGCAGGAATGACTGGATTCCTGCAGGAATTAGGGGGGCACTGATAAGACCTCAAAATATCTTGTACCACTCTCATGTCATTTGCATTTCGGACTTACATAGAATAATGCCACTGATCTTGTGATTCATTGTGGGTGAGATAAGACAGACAATGCTTGGTTTTTCCCTTTCTTCCCTCCCCATCTTTGTCTCTTGTCTCACAGCACTATGTTCAAACGGAAAGCAGTAAAGTCTTGTGAAGAGCTTCCCAGAAAGTTAGTTGCAGCAGGCACGTTCCAAACACGCAGAGTCTATGGCATGGGAGATGTGACATCTGAACCCCAGGCCAATGTTTACACTCCCCAGGGCCATTTTGTCCAGCATACAGATTCCGTTCATGATGTTCAAACTGATACCTTCAAAGCTTTGGCCACTGATATAATTGGTGAAGCCAAAGAGGTAAAACCAGGTAAAAAGGCACAACCATTTCAGTGATGGGAGGGGGAAATTCTTCCTGCTCTTATGCAACCTTATATTCAACTCCTGAGGGAGACTGACTCTCTGTGAAATATGTCAGAAGTTAGACAAGTGGTGGGTTGTGTTGGTTGTCATGCTGGGAGATCTTTAAAAGTTGCATGTATATTTTTTGAAAGTATGTTAATATTTTGTTTTGTCTTGGTTGCTCTTTGATTTTTATTGGGCAGGGATTGAGACTCTCACTCTGTGTAATTGCACATCTCCAGCCCTGCAGCTGCTTCAGCAGGGTTTGTTTCCTTGTGCTCCACTTTTACCCCCTCTTGCAGTTGACCTGAATATGCTTGAGTTTGTCAATGGCCTTTTTGTCAATGCTGCACCAAATATGACAGCTTGGTGTGAGACCTTGGAGTCATTTCTTGGTAATAGGAGGTACAAGCTATCTACTTGAGTAAGTTCTCAATTTTTTTATGGATTGTTTCTAATAGCTGGTGTTTCTTAGAATAGCTTGTGCTGGCACTTTGGGGCTGCTATGCAGTGGTATGCTACACTGATTGATAAGAAAAACCACCAGTTGGCCAACTACTTGGATCAATTTAGGCTGCCAGCCACTCATTGTTCAGGTATGATGATGCTTTTTCTTTTTTTTGGGGGGGGGATTTGTTCACCTTAAATCTATTTGTATAGATGATGGTAATTACAAGCCAGTTATTTTCCCCATGGCTAAGCTGACAGCCACATTTAATAGATGCAGAAATGAGCAGCCCAGATAGTGAAAATGCTACCCCAGAGTCTGCAGCTGCTCCTGGGGCAGATGATGAAGATCAACCAAGTAACTACTTATGCTCCCATTGCCCACTCTGTTTTGGGGGAAAGGATTGGAAGAAAAAGGATGAACTGTGTGTGATCCTTCTTCTATTTTAAGAGTTGTTTCTAAGGTTCCTTTTGGAGTGTCGACTTTATAGTATGTCTAGATGCATGCTTCAAGCAAAAATCAAGAAAGGCTCAAGGCAAGGAACCACCTGCTCCTTGTCAGCATCCTGATACCATTTTTGTCTCCCCAACTGATGTCAAGGCTATGGAAACCACAGTAGAGACTATTTGACCACAAGCTAAACCAAAAGGCAATGAGAAATCTAGGCAACCACCTGCATCAGAGGCTGCAGATCACTGTGAACCTGGTATAAAAGTGCCTAACTCTGTGTTAAACTTGTGTGAAGACTCTTTTACTGCTGCAGATGAAAAGAGAGTTAAAGCTAGTACTCAGTTCTTCTCAGACACAGGTCTAATGGCAATGCTCTTTTGACATGATCGGGTTCTGTGGCTTGCTAATATGACTTCAGCTGGTGAAAAGCAACATTATGCTCTTGTTCTTTTGGAGCATCTGTTTTGATCGTTTGATATGGGCTATCTCAGTGTTTCATGCTTATGGTCATCAGTGGGCTTGCCAGCTTATTTACCATCCAAGAAAGTGTACTGGTTTTGGATTAACTGATGGGGAAGGGTGTGAAAGATTCTGGAGCTCAATTAAGCTTTTGATTCCATCACTGCGTGTTAGTGGCTACTACACACATATCTATACAATTGACACTCAAGTGAAACATCTGGACTGCAAATCTCTCTTGGGTCTGGGGGACTGGCTCAGGAGAAAATGGAATGCTGCTATTCTGCAAAGAAATGAGGCTAAAGCTGTTTTGGCTGAACTTCAGCAGAAAAATATCACTGAAGATCTCTTGAGAAAAATTTGGGCTGCTCAGATGGCTCACCAGACAAAACCAAGTCCCAGGCAAGCAAAAAACTTGGCAGACAAGGTTATTCAAGAGATTTTGGAGCTAAAAGATTCTATGACAGAACTCAAAGCAGAGCTATATAAGTTTGAGACAATGATTCAAAAGGGGAAATATGATGATGGCTGTAAGGAAAAATTTGAGAAGACTGAGAAGTCATTGAAGTCTAAAAGTGACACATTGGGAGCTGATAGCTGTTTAAATCTTGAACATTTGCTGGGCAATAAGTTTCTTTGACTGTGGGTCAATGCTTTAGCTGTTAAACAACACTTGAGAAATCATCTGCAACAGCACAAATTTGAACTAGATAGTTTAGAGCGAGCATATCATAAGACAACAACCAATAGTAAGTGGCTGAGCCAACTTTATAAAAAAATGGGTACTCATATTCTTTTTGAAGCCAAAAAACTTCAGGAACATTCAGAATCTCAGATAAAGCACAAAGAACCAGGAATTCAAATGTTGGCCAAGAAATACAATGATATCTGTGCTGAACTGGAAAAGATGATTAAAAGAAAAGAAAGTCCTTGTGGTGCATGTGCACCACACAGAATAGCCACTGATGGCCTTTTCAAACTAGATGATGATGATGACATCTGGCAGGATGTTGGTTTAGATGACATGGATCTCTCTTCTGGCAATACTTTACCATCCCCCACACAATCCACATGGACTCCACTATATACTGGACCATTATAACAATATTCACAAATCTGGACTCCACTGGACTCCACTGGACTCCCAACACAAAACTGGACTGGACTGGACAAACTGGACTCCACTGGACTTTCCCAACACAAAACTGGACTGGACTGCAAATCACAAATCTGGACTCCACTGGACTCTCCCAACACAAAACTGGACTGGACTGGACTGCCACAGACCTAAGTTAATTCAGAATTCCTGAACTTAGATCTCAAAACAAAAAATAAAATTGAAATATATTTATTAATTAAATTAATTAAATTTACTAGATTCTATGTTACAGAGAGGGGGAGGGAGAAGAAGGAAAAGAAAGGGGAGAGGGAAGAAGGGGGAAGGGAGGAATGGAGGGGGAGGGAGTGATGTCAGGAAGGGAAAAGGAGGGGGGAGGGGGCAAGGAAGGGGGAAGGGAAAGGGAGGGGGGAAGAGAGGAATGGAGGGGGAGGGAGCAAGGAAAGGGGGAGGGAGGAAAGGGGAGAGAGAGTGGAGGGCAGAGGGAGTGGTGAAGAGAGGAGGTAGTGATGGGGGGAGAGAGTGGAGGGGAGGGGGTGGTGCTGCTGGGCCCTCGTCGCCATTCCGCGTTGGCGTTGGCGGTGGTGGGCACTGTCACATATCATCGTGCTCGCATGTCGTTGTTGTTGTCATGCATTGTCGTTGTCGTGTGTCGTTGTTGTTGTCGTGTGCTGCTGCTGGTCCCTCATCGCCGTTCCGCGTTGGCGTTGGCAGTGGTGGGCACTCGTTCATTGTCATCGCGTGTCGTTCGTCGTTGTCGCGTATAGTCGTGCTTGTGTGTCGTTGTCGCATGTCGTCGTTCTCGCGTGTTGTGGTTGTTGTTGTCACGTTGTTGTTGTCGCATGTCGTCGTGCTTGCGTGTCATTGTCGTTGTCGTTCTCGCACGTTGTCGTCCTCGTCGTCCTCACATGTTGTTGTCGTGTGCTGCTGGCACCTGTCATGGTGAGAACTGGGCATTGGGGTGGTGGGCATACGTACCCTTGGCCCATGACGTTGCCACATCATGGGCATTGTCCCTTGTTCTTGGCCCGTCATTCTGCATTGGCGTGGGCGTTGTTGGCATGGGCGTGGGCATTGTTGGCGTGGGCATGGGCATTGTTGGCATCGGCAGCATTGGCGTCGGTGGTGTTAGAGGACAGTGGTGGTGGTGGAAGGGAAAGGGATGGTCATGGATGTGTGACCATGCCGCAAACAGGATATGTGACGATATGGCACGCCCTCAAGTAAGTCATGTGACCTCACCCCGCAGACTGAACAAAATCATAAATCCTTATTGCAGCTATCACTGACCCACACTATATGTAAATTATAACCTTTCCTTTCATTGATCATTAAAATGTAAGTTTATTGTATAGTCTATTTTCGCTTTTTTAGTAGTATTCATATATAATAATAATAATATACTAGAATGACTGGACTCCACTGGACTCCACTGGACTCTGACTGGACTCATAGTCCACTGGACTGGGACTGAACTCAGGAAAGTGGCTGGCAGTCCAGTGGGAGTCCAGTGGACTGGACTGGACTGGACTGGACTCCAGTGGACTGGGCATTCTGCCAGCCAATCTGGCCTGGTAAGAGGGCCACTGGAATCCACTGGAGTCCAGTGGAGTCCAGTGGAGTCCATATGGATTACGTGGGGGATGGTAAAGACCTCCAGTGCAATACCATGGTATGGTATGAGGGTGCATGGTATGGTAGGGAGTGCAATACCATGGTATGAGGGTGCAATACCATGGTATGGTATGAGGTGAAAGCATTCATATTAATGGCTTTTTAGGAATGAAAAAACCCTCAATTGAACTGATTTCCAAAGGTTGGAGTTGACTATCTGGCCTCCACTTGGAGTTGGAAATCTTAGAAAAAACCTGAAGAACCTTTCCACTTTTCTTTGCTTCTCAATGACCACTTCATCCCAATGGATGTGGTATTGTTTGATTTGGATGAATATTTGTTCTTCTTATAGAAAGGACTGGGAAAGATATGTATCATTAAATGGCTTTGGATGCATGAGAAAGCTGGGATAAAGCCTATTTGAACTCATTTTCAATACTTGGTTTGAATTATCTGGCCTCAATTTGTAGCCCAATATCTCAAGAAAAACATGGAGAACCACCCCACAAAAAATGGTATGCAATGGACCAGTATTGCAGCCTGCAGAATTTATTTATTTATTTTGGAAAAGGACCCCAGACACCCAGTGACAGCTTTGGTATGATGGTATGAAGTGGTATCATACCATTTGGTATGGTATAACATGTCATGGTATGGTATGGTAACTTGGTATTGGTATGAGTGGGATATGGTATGAGTTTTCCATTCGATGGTACCATGGTATTGGTATGTTGCTCACATACCACTCTGGAATGGGTACCATTGAGGTACCCTTAAATTAAAGAATTCATATACCTCATAGGTACCCTAAAATGGGTGACTGAAGTGCCCAAAGCCATGGACAACTGCCCACCTGGGTAGTTGCTGGCTTTGATGCATCAACTTGGGGGCAACTGGCCACAATGATACAAGAATCTAGCAGCATTGGCTGCAATGTCGATGTGGACAATGCACGTTGCCATGCCCAGGTAAGCAGCAACCCCTCCCACCTCTCCTTTTGACCAACACAACACCCAGCAACCAGCTGTGGCCCATGAACAGCAAAACAAAGCCCACCAGCCACCACCCGGCACCCACAAATGGCGACCCAGCCCCACGGACACCAAAATGAGGCTGGTGGTAACCACTTTTATGATAAATCTAAGCCATTGCCACATAAGCCATTGTGTATAATGCCACACCCTTCAATGAAAGGTTTCATTAAGTTCACATATCTTTCATTCATTAAAATGTCTTATGTTTTCATTTCATTTCAGTCCTCAGCCATTTCATTGACCGATCTCATAATCAATTTCATTACTATCTCCTTTGCCTCTCATTGAATTCTGGAAGCCTTTTTCATTCCCATACCTTAGTAGATTTCATATCTATTTCCTGCCACTTTCAATGAAATTTTCATTCTTATAGCTTGATGATTTCATTGTGAATTTCATAATCATTCTCTGGCTCTTTCAATGAAAATGTCATTCTCATACCTGAGAGGCAAAGGAGATAGTAATGAAATTGATTATGAGATCGGTCAATGAAATGGCTGAGGACTGAAATGAAATGAAAACATAAGACATTTTAATGAATGAAAGATATGTGAACTTAATGAAACCTTTCATTGAAGGGTGTGGCATTATACACAATGGCTTATGTGGCAATGGCTTAGATTTATCATAAGAAGTGGTTACCACTAGTGAAAATGAGCCCACTGCACCCAACTGACGACTGCGACTGCCCCCAACCAAGACGAGCGCCCACCAACGTGAATGACCGCCCACACATGAAGACCAGCACTGATTAAAACGACCACCGACACACGTAAACGACCGCCCAGGACAATGACAGCCCATGAACGGGGACTGCCGCCCACAAAAATGACTGCCCACACATGTGAACGACCACCCAGGACGACAATAGCCCACAAACGGGGACCGCCGCCCACAAAAACGACCACCCACACATGTAAACAACCACCCAGCAACATGAGCACCCCAAAAATGACAACGTGCCCACAAATGACAACACCAACTGCCCAATTACGACAAGCGCCCATGGATGATGACCACCCCCATTGACAAATGGAGATGACCACCCATGAAAGTGAACGGAAACGGGCAATGACGAGCCCAGGTGAGTCCCCCTCCCTCCATCACTCCACCCACTTCCCCCCCTCCATCCCCTTCCCCCCATTGCTCCCCCTCCTCCCATTGCTCCCCCTCCCCCCCTTCCTTTCCTTCCATTTGCTCCCCTCTGCTCCCCATCCCTCCAGTGTCCCCCTCCCTTCAATACTCCCCACCACTCTCTCCCTCTCCACCACACCCACTCCCCCTCATCACTTACCCCTCCCTCCCCCTCTCCTCTTAATATATAATGTAGTAAATAAATATATGTAGTTTTATTCAATATATTTTTATTTTTATTGAACAGTTATCAGTATGAATAATGACTTAGCAATATTTCAAACAGCCCACTTTCTAAGTTGGAACTTACCATGGATTCCACCCTGAAAATGGTACGGAATCCATCTGGAAAAAGCATGGATTCCATCAACCATTCCATGGAATCCATCTGGGGGAAGTATGGATTCCATCAACCATTCCATGGAATCCATCTGATATTTGTGGAATCCATCCCCCTTCCATGGAGTCCATATGGAATACTCTGGGGAGTGTAAAGTACTGATTTCATGGGTGGTTGTGTTGTGGGCAGTCACATTGTCTTCATGGGTGGTTGTGTCATCTTCATGGGCAGTTGTTGACATTGGTGGGTGCTGGTCTTTGTTGGTGGGTGGTTGTGGTGGTGGGTGGTCATTGACATTTGTGTGGTGTGGTGGTGGATCTCATAGGTGAAAGGAGATGGTGCACTAGTGGGAACCATTCTTTTTCATTAAACATGGACATGGGTCCATGTTCTTTCATATGAACTGTCACAAAGTTTATGAGAGGCATATCATTAGGATGTCCTATCAATTTCATTCATGTGATTGTCTGAGGTTTTCATAAACTATGGGGAGGTTTTGCAATACTTATCACTCCCCCACCTATTCCTACTGGACTCCGGGACTCCAGTAGGATTCCTACTGGATTCCTACCAGATTTTAACAAAATTTCCAAAAAGGCATTTTCACATATTTCTCCATTCCCCCTCCTACTGGACTCCAACTGAACTTAAACAAATTAGATGAAATGCTCCACACATTGAAGTCCTACTGGATTCCCACTGGAATATCAACTTCAATGTATTACCAAGTCAGAACTTCAAATTTCTATTCAAAATTCACATTTAAACAAATGTTGTATTGTGAAATGACAACTAAATACAGAAAGATATTTTACTAATGTAATGAGGGAGGGGGAGGGAGTGATGGAGTGATGGAGGGAGTGGTGGAGGGAGAGAGCTATGGAAGGAGGGGAAGTGAGTGAAGTGAAATGATGGAGGGGGGAGGGGGTGAGAGAGGTGGAGAGAGGAAGAGAGGGAGGGAGGGAGGAAGAGAGGGAGGGAGGGAGGAAGAGAGGGAGGGAGAGAAGGATGGTGGGAGAGAGAGAGGGAGGGAGAGAGGGAGGGAGGGAGAGAGGGGGACAGAGACACATAGGCGGGGTGTTTTTCGAGGGCGGCGGATGTCATTTGTGGGTGGTGGGTGTTTTTCGTGGGCGGCGGTCGTCGTTTGCATGGGCGGTGGATGTTGTTTGTGGGTGGTGGGTGTTTTTCGTGGGCGGCGGTCGTCGTTTGCATGGGCGGCGGATGTCGTTTGTGGGTGGTGGGTGTTTTTCGTGGGCGGCGGATGTCGTTTGGGTGTGCTGGGTGTTTTTCATGGGCGGTGGTTGTCGTTTGCATGGGCGGCAGCTGTCGTTCATGGGCGCTGGGCGTTTTTCGTGGGCAGCAGTTGTTGTTTTCGTGGGTGGCGGGCGTCGTTTGTGGTGGTGGGTGTTATGGTCGTCGTTGGTGGGTGGGAGCGGGTTGTTGCTGTCCCTCGTCTTTCTTCTTTGTCGTGTTGGTGGGCGCTCATGGTTCGTGGGGGTTGTCATGTCCATGAGTGGGGTCGCCATTGTGTGCCGTGGTCGTTAGTTGTTGTCGTCTGTTGTGGCCGTTGTTGTTGTCGTGGTCGTGTGTTGTTGTCGTCCGTTGTGGTCGTGGTGGGCGATGTGTTCATGGTGGGTGAGCAAGAGGGTGGTGATGGTGGTGTTGTTGAGTGTTGTTGGGTTTGGGCAAAATTCCCACTTGTGGAATTCGCCGATGTCCTTTCTGGGAAGGAGGTCAGTACGTTGGTATATAGAGCATATAATAATGACCTATAATAATGCCTTCCTAGTGTAACTGGTAAAGTGCTTGTCTTTATAGTATGGTCCCTATGTCCATAAGGTTGAGAGTTCAATTCTGTCAGGTTGCGCTTTTTTTTATATTATATAATAACAACAACAGTGACAAACTGCTGGTCCTACTGGGCTCCCTGTCCCCGGAAATTCCTACTGGACTCCTTGTACTGGACTCCTACTGGACTCATTCCTTAAAAATCCAGTAGAATTCCACAATTCCTGGTGATTTGGGATCATTCCAGTAGGAGTTTACTAGGACTCCACTAGGACTAGGATACAAAATTTGTATGGTGATCAGCCAACATAAAATGTGTCCCAGTCCTAGTCCAGTCTGGTAGGATTCCAGGAATCCAGTAGGAGTCTGGTAGGAATAGGTGGGGGAGAGTAAAGAGCTCAGGTTTTGAAATATATTTCATAAGTCTTTATACTGATTTCATTACTGATCTCATATGCCTTCCCTGGTGATTTCATTGTGCTTTCATTGGAATGTCCAGAGTATTTCATTGCAATTTCATTAGGATGTCTAGGATATTTCATTGTGCTTTCATTAGGATGTCTTAGGATATTTCATTGTCCTTTCATTAGAATATGCAGGGTATTTCATTGGAATGTCTAGGGTATTTCATTGCACTTTCATTCAAATGTCCAGGATATTTCATTGCACTTTCATCAGAATATGCAGGGTATTTCATTGACTTTCATTAGAATGTCCAGGATATTTCATTGCACTTTCATTGAATGTTTCATTGTTGACACATGTCAAGGTCTATCTAATGGGCTCTTGGGAGGGTGGTCACATGACCAAATTCCTAAAATGGTCAGAAAAAGAAAGTTGTAGCCCTGCAATGTAGCTTTCTGAATCCATTTGAATCATGTTCAAAAGTGTTCCTGTTGTGGAGATATGAGGAGCATGATTTTCAAAACCACCATGTTTTTTCTTTTCTTGTGCATTTTTCTCCATGAAAACAACACCAAACAACATGATTTCAACACCTTTAGAAAGCTAAGAGAAGGGACTACAAATATTGTATTGTGAGAAATTTCATCCAAAAAGGTAGGTGCATACCCTAAAAGGGAAATTGACACTGAGAGACTACAAAAGATTACTGATAGAGGATTCAGAAAGCTACATTGCAGGGCTACAACTTTCTTTTTCTGACCATTTTAGGAATTTTCCTGGACATTTGAATGAAAGGACAATGAAATACCCTGCATATTCTAATGAAAGGACAATGAAATATCCTAAGACATCCTAATGAAAGCACAATGAAATACTCTGGACATTCCAATGAAAGCACAATGAAATTACCAGGGAAGGCATATGAGATCAGTAATGAAATCAGTATGAAGACTTATGAAATATATCTCAAAACCTCCCCATAGTTTATGAAAACCTCTGACAATTACATGAATGAAATTGATAGGACATCCTAATGAAATGCCTCTCATAAACTTGTGACAGTTCATATGAAAGGACATGGACCTATGTCCATGTTTAGTGATAAAAGTGGTAGCCACCAGTCAATGGCAAACGATGACATCAGTTGTTGTTCATTGTCTGGTTGCCATGTTGCTAGCTTATCTGGGCCTTCTGCTTGCCATCATTCCCACCCATTCTATGCTGTGCGTGTGACATGGTCATGGTCAGTGTTGTTGTTGGTGTTGTTGTTGGCGTCATCAGCATCAATGTTGCAGGCAGTCATGGCTTGAGACAGTGGGGTGGTGGTGAAAGGAAGAAGCAACATTGTTTGGTGTTGTTTTCATGGAGAAAAATACAAAAAAAAAAAAAAAAATGTGACACTTTTGAAAATCTTTTACCTTGTATCTCCACAATAGGAGCATGGTAACTGATCATGTGACCAACATCCTGACATCCCATTGAATGCACCCTGACAAGCAGAATTCTCATTATCTTGAATTTCTTGACTTTTTGGTCATACAAGATCATAATTCCTTTTGTGGGTATATATAAATGACCCTGACATGGATCCTGAAGGCAGTGCCTCATATTGTATACACTGCATATACCAACTCTATGTTTTGTAAATTTTCTGCCATTCGTTTACTAGAAATACCTAAATTTCCTTTTTACAATATGTACCCTGAACTTGACAGCAGCTATCTGGAAATGTGCACAGTACATGTAAACAGTACCCCAACATTGTCAACAATGGTTAACATTATGTCTCTGCTGTTTTTACCCTGAACCTGACAACAGCTATTTGGAAATGTGCACAGACCATTTAAACATTACTCCAACATTGTCAACAACAGTTAACACCATGTGTATACCTTTTCCCCTTCTTTTCTGATCTTCTGGCTATATTTGCATTAATTACCATATTTAGAAATGTGCACAGACCATGTAAACACTACTCCAACATTGTCAACAACAGTCTACATCATCTTTATTCTGATTTTCTGATTTTCTGGCTATATTTGCATTAATATATTTGGAAATGCACACAGACCATGTAAGCAATGCCCCAACAACATCACCAAGAGTGAGCACCATCCCAATTTTGTTCTCTTTTTCTCTGCTTTTCTGGTCATATTTGCATTAATTACCATATTAGGAAATGCACACAGACCATGTAAACAGTACCCCAACATCACTACCACCATCCTTATTTTTTTTCTGATTTTATTGCTAATTTCTATCTGAAAATATAAAACTTGGCATATTTGGCCATTTTTAGTGTTCATTCCAGTGCCATTCTGTTCTGGTCCATTCCAGGGACTGTTCTGGTGTCAATACCGGAATAACAATATTCTGTGGCTGGAGTGAAATTTTGGCTGGTAGATTCCACTGGAATGGCACCAGAATCCACTGGAATGACTGGAATCCAGCAGGAATATGTGGGGCATCACTAAGACCTCTCCATGGATTCCATGGATTCCAGATGGAATTGATATGGAATAACCCAGGGAAGGTAAAGACCTCAACATGGGCAATGATGAGCCAAGGTGAGCAAGCTCTGTTTCTCCCCCTCCCTCCATCACTCTCCCCCACTCCCTCCCCACCCTTCCATCACTCCCTCCCCCTTCCATCACTCCCCACCCTTCCCCCCTCTATGCCTCCCCACTCCCTTCCCCTCTCTATGCCTCCTGACTCCCTTCCCCTCCCTTTATTTAGTGTTGAATGTAATAAGTAGTCCCATCCCTCCCTCCTCTATGCATGTGTGAATAGAATTCAGTTTCCAGACATCCTCTGTATGTGTCATTTCTTGTGATCCACTGACTGCTTTTGGGGCACAGGAATCAGTATTGGATTGTCTTTGGAGAAAGCATGAGAGGCATGAATAGGGTTTCAGGGAGGATGGCTGTTTCTGGAGACTGAAGGGCATCAGAGCTAAACCAATCTCTAATATGTTGCATTGAGCAGTCAGGTTTCAGGTGGGGATGTCGCTTCCTGAGGTGTGAAGGAATGGCATTCAAAGGGAGAAGCATAGAGTGGGGCCTGCAAATGATAGCTTTCAGCTCTGCACTATACAGAAGGTCACAGGAGGTTTCCAGGTGTTCATTTTTCCGTAAGACAGAGGAACACAAATGAAATTGAGCTGCATACAATGAGCTTTGTGTGGGCATGAAGTTTTCCATAGTGGAACGTCAGTCTTCAAGGAAGGGTGCCATTTCAGATCTTGTCTTTCTGGGGTTCTTTGCCAGTCTCAAAGCATAGATTGAATGTCATGTTTTGACAGCTGCTTCTGTTTCCTGTGTAGATCCCCATTGTGCTCACTTTGTTGACTGAGACTCATATTTCTTCCTGTCAATTTTACATTTCTTGTTTGATAGCAGCAGGTGGGTTAACTCTCCAACTTTTCTCTTCATCAGGAGGTTGTATTCCTCTTTGTCTGAATTGGAATCATCTTTGTCACCATCCAAGTCACTGTGATAGTCCAAATCAGGTCCAGATGAAGACCTGTCTTCTTCTAATGCTCCATCTTGAATTCCTTTCATGCATTCACTGACAACTTTCTGGTGAGGGTGAAGTTTTCTGCCATCAGTATGTGCTGGAGCATGCCATGGAGGTGGGAGCATGACTCTTTCGAATAAAAGTACTGTTTGAACACCATTTCCTGGTACTGATTAATATCAGATATAATTGAGAGCTTGATTATACCCTGGGACTGCATAGTAGTACTCTGTGAGACCTGCACTTGCACTTTGATTGTGTCTTCAATGATAGTATTTAGTTAGGGATGGAGTGCTTTTGGGCAAAAACAAAACAATTCCATCTTCCTTGGCAAGCTCCTCAGGCATTGCGGATTGGGAAAAATGAATGGGAATATGGAGCAATTGGTGGCCAACAGCCTGCAAACAAAAATTGATGACCCTGGATAACCCTGATAGGCCATAGTTGAATATTTTTTATTCCATTTCCAACAAAAGAAATTTCAATTTCACAAGCTCATGTCTGGCAAGCATTTGTTCAACAATCTGTTCGCACAATTGCTGAAGAATCTGGAATTGATGCTGAATTTGATGATGGATTGAATATCAAAGAAGTTACTACTTGGGCATTTTCACTCTTGGGGGAAGATGGAGTCATCAGAGCTTCAGAAGGACATGCATGTGATGAATGTACTCAAAAATGCAAAGATACAAGTGATGTGGTTTTCAATAATCCAGCAGCAGTTGTTGGTGTTGATGCCACAGATGATGATATTCCTGCTTTGGCAGCAGCTCTTGAAGAAATGGAAGTTGATGCACCTCAGGTCACTTCAGATAATGAGATGGATACTGATGATATCCCAAACATAAAAATGGTTGTTCTTGATGGTATAGTCATGGGTCCTCAGGTAAATGACTTTTACATTTTGTTCATGGAGTTTGTTTGTTCAAAATGATTTTTTCTAGCACTGTGCATATGAGAATTGCACTAATGACCTCTCTAACTCTCATGGTGGATCTCTATGTGATATACATCACATAATGCTTGCTACTCAATGCTTGGTCTGTGACTGTAATAACCGAAGAGTGGAAAGAACACTTGCATGTCAACAGCACCAACCACAGTGGCGTAAACATACAAAGAACAGCAAATGCCACAACCAGGCTGGAGTTCGCCAGATGTTACAATGACCTGGGGAGAATAATCCTTAGGAGCCCCATTGCAGAGGACCAAATCCCCAACAACATGATGAACCAAATGAAGAGAGTGGTGCTTACCATCCAAATCATAAAACCATGGCCTAGGCCAGGAAGGCCTTGTGCATAGCTCCACATACTTTTATGAAAAGTATATCATATATATCCCAGGCTCTTTTATGATAAGGATTTTTTTCATAAGAGGCCTTGTGCATTTCAATAACTTTTCATTGCTGCTGGCATTCCCATTGGGTGCTTTTCATTGCAGGCCAGCCCTTTTCATTGACTGCTTTTCATTGCTGCTGGTATATTCATTGGTAGCTTTTCATTGCAGGTCAGGATATTTTATTGGATACTTTTCATTGCAGGCCAGCTCTTTTCATTGACCACTTTTCATTGCTGCTGGTAATTTCATTGGGTACTTTTCATTGTGGGCCAGCCCTTTTCATTGGCTGCTGTCAGGTGGGTCATCAGGAGAGTGGTCACATGACCAGTTGCCTAAAATGGTTAAAAAACAAAAATTGTAGTCCTGCACTGTAGCTTTCTGAATCTGTTTGAATTATGTTGTAAAGTGGTTTCATTGTAGAGATATGAGGTAAAAGATTTTTCTCCATGAAAACAAAACCAAACAAGATGATTTCAACACATTTAGAAAGCCAAAAGAAGAAGCTACAATTATCATATTGTGGGAAAATTGAGCCAAAAAGGAAGGTGCATACCTCAAAAGGGAAATTGACATGGACAGCCTGCAAAAGGCTACAAGACTACAATTTTTGTTTTTTAACCATTTTAGGCAACTGGTCATGTGACCACTCTCCTGATGACCCACCTGACAGCAGCCAATGAAAAGGGCTGGCCTGCAATGAAAAGCAATCATCAATGAAAAGGGCTGGCCCACAATGAACAGTACCCAATGAAATTACCAGCAGCAATGAAAAGTGGTCAATGAAAAGAGCTGGCCTGCAATGAAAAGTATCCAATAAAATATCCTGACCTGCAATGAAAAGCTACCAATGAATATACCAGCAGCAATGAAAAGCAGTCAATGAAAAGGGCTGGCCTGCAATGAAAAGTATCCAATGAAATATCCTAGAGAGCAATGAAAAGCTGCCAATGAAATATCCTAGAGAGCAATGAAAAGCTACCAATGAAATATCCTAGCCTGCAATGAAAAGTGGTCAATGAAATGGGCTGGCCTGCAATGAAAAGCACCCAATGAAAATGCCAGCAGCAATGAAAAGTTATTGAAATGCACAAGGCCTCTTATGAAAAAAATCCTTATCATAAAAGGGCCTGGGATATATACGATATACTTTTCATAAAAGTATGTGGAGCTATGCACAAGGCCTTCCTGGCCTAGGCCATGGTTTTATGATAAAATATGGTAAGGACCAGTGATGAAGAACCACAACCCCCTCCCAATTACTTTTGTGCTGCTAGATTCAACTGTGTTGAAACTATTTGTGCACCTTGTGGTGTTGTTATTGCATGGGCCAAGTTTCCAAAATCAGAATCACCAACCAATATTTTGAACTTTCTAGCAAAGGTTTATCCAACAGAAGAATCAAGGCCTGATTATATCTGTATTGATAAAGGTTGTCAAGTGCTTGCAACAGCAGTAGCAAATGGAAGTTGAGAGATTTGGAAAAAGACTACTAGATTTATTGTGGATGCCTATCACTATATCAATCATTGAGTGGCAGACTTCTTATGTTGGAAATACTGTAATCCTTCACCTGGAGATGGATCTGCTCCAAATCTTGTAGTTATGGCCTATGATAAGAATGGACAACCATATTTGAAGTGAGCTTTCAATACACAGGTAATCAATGATTTATTTTCATTAAATATCAGCTCAATACTATAATTCTTTTAGGTTTGCAAGCAGCTCAATGCATGGCTTGGTGGTTATCAATCAATTCTCAAACGTATGACACCAGGAAATTTTAACTGGTTTTTACACACCATGTTATTCTATCACACAAAGTATGTCATCCACAAACAGGAGATGGAGAAATCAGATGGAGATGAAGAGGAAAACTTGGGTTTAGATGAAGATGTTCAAGATGTTAATATACAAGTCACGTGCTCCTGTGTCTTACTCCTATACTACGTAGTCTAACACCTACATACTGAGTCACTACATGTCTAATACACTCTTGCTTCCTGCCTCCATCTCTCAACAGGTTATGGGCCCCGGAGACGCTTAAATTTGTATTGGATTTTCCAAACATTTTAAAGTTGAACTAAAACTGTCAACATGTTGATTCACAATGAGAATTCTAGTCGACAACTTACTCATCAGGGATCACCCCTATTCACACCACCACCACGAGACGACACGGACAATAATCTATACACGCTACCATCTATCGAGGCTGTACGAGGCATGGAAAACGCCGCTATCATCAAATTATCAAGCAACAATCATCTGAATGCTATGAATTGGATCGTATGGTGTGAATGCATGCACATCATTCTGAAACTCTGTGAAGTCTATGAATATATGCAGGGGGAAATCAAAAGACCAAATCCTCTTATCGACCCACAAGGCACAAGGAACTGGTCTAAAAACGACAACTTTGCAAAGCATCTGTTAACATCAAACATCAGTACCACCGAGATGATGAACCTCAGACGACCTGGTACTTCTTCTGAGTGCTGGAAGCAACTCCTTGCACTTTATGAGAACAAAACTCATGACACCATCATCGCCTACACATGCAATTTACACAAATTACGAGCAGCCGATGGGGACAACATCCCCAAACATCTTGTCCAACTGCGACAATATTACCTTCGAATTAATCTCACTGCTGACCCCAACTTCTGGATCTCTGACGCTCAATTCAAGGTCATCATATCTTTGTCTTTACCCCAATCTTGGGATAGTTTCACTGAAGACTATGTTGGATGAAGGACCGACATCGTCGAGACAAATCCGAAGAAATTAATGACTTCTCAAGAATTTATTGGTATTATATGCGAGGAATATGTGCGGAGGACCAGGCATGAAGATGAATTGACCAATTTTGCAATTCACAACCCCAATAACAAACCTCCCAAACCAAATCTCACACAGTGCATCAGTAGCTGCAGTAACGCCACATCCAGTAACACATCCGAAAAATGGTGTTCACACTGCAAGCGCAAGAACCACAACACTACCGATTGCTACTTCCTCAATGACACCCAGGCATGCGGATACTGCGGCAAGAAGGGGCACATCGACAAAAATTGTCGAGAGAAGAGGAAGAAGGAGAAGGCAGACAGGGGAAAGAAAAGGAAGTCTGAGGGTAACGGAGGAGGTGATTCAAAGAAACAAAGGAAGGAAGTCGCAAATGTGGTGGAAGATGAGATTATTACCTTCTTTGCTAATGAAGAAGATGGACAGGACTTTAATTATGACACATTTGATGTTTCCAATAGCTTGGCAATGGATGAGCGTGTTTCTTATTATGATGACTGGGTTGCAGACACTGGAACCACCTCTCACATCTGTAATCAATGCACAGCCTTCACAACTTATCAAACACTGGGTGACAAAATTGTCTCTGGTGTTGGAGGCTTAAAAACCACTGTCCATGGCATCGGAACAGTTGAAGTCGAATCCATTCACAAAGAAAATAAATATATCTTGCAATTGGAAAATGTCCTGCATATCCCTTCAAATCCCAACAACCTTTTCTCACTTGGGTGCTGGGATACATCTGGAGGAAGATATACTGGAGGGGGAGGCACTATTACTCTCATCACAAAAGATGGGAAATCAATTGCTCAATGCAAGAAGGTCACCAATAATTTGTATCAAATGAAATTAACCATTCAAAAACCTGGTTCTTCTACCAACAAATCTGCAATTGTAGCACCTCAAACTTACCTCACCTCTGAGCCTACTCAAAGCTGGGAAACTTGGCACAAAAGATTTGGCCATATCAGCTATTCTGGTCTACAAAAATTATTAGACTGCAAACTTGTCAATGGATTCAACATTGATACCCAGACACCTAAACCAGAATGTATCACTTGCACAGAAGCAAAGCAAACTGTCAAACCATTCAATGAATCTTCTGAACGAGTGACAGAACTTGGGGAACTCATGCATATCAATATGTGGGGAAAATACCGCATTTCCTCCATCAATGGAAAACAATACTATGTTGTTTTCGTCGATGATCGTGGACGATATACATCCCTAGACTTTACTAAAGGAAAGGATGAAGCTGTTCAAAGCATCAAAAATTATGTGACACACCTTAAAACTCTTGGGAGAAACCCAAAAGCACTACGCTTCGACCATGGGAAAAAATTTGTAAATCAAGACCTTCGGAACTGATGTGCAGAACAGGGAATAAAAATTCAAACAACAGCTCCCTATTCACCATCCCAAAATGGAGTTGCTGAACACATGAATCAAACACTGGTGGAGCTCGCACAGGCAATGATTAATGCTCAGTCTTCCAGAATTTCTTTGGGAACTAGCTGTAGCTCATGCTGCCTACCTAAGAAATCGA
The DNA here is from genome assembly GCA_018417955.1 of Laccaria trichodermophora. NCBI lineage: Eukaryota > Fungi > Basidiomycota > Agaricomycetes > Agaricales > Hydnangiaceae > Laccaria > Laccaria trichodermophora. The sequence goes on from JACTVC010000024.1 coordinate 923,745, forward strand.
GCTTTCACTTCACCTCTTGGCGACCACATACCATACGAGATTTGGCATAATAAAAAGCCAAACATCTCTCATCTTCGAGAATTTGGGGCACCTGTCTGGATCCTACATCAAGGACAGGCTAAACAACAAAAATTACAACCAAAATGAAAGCGATGAGCCTATGTGGGCTATGATGATGGCTCTAATTCTGTGCTTTACTACAGTGCAGAAACACGCAAGATTTTATCCTCACCGTATTTCCGTTTCCTCACCCAAACAAGTACTCCACCAGCTGCTGATGACATTGAAATTGATCCAGCACCTGAAGGGGAGAAAGGGGAGAAAATACCTGTAACAATTACAGATGAATTAAATAAAAACGGAAAACATACAACCGAAGACAACTTCGAATGAAAAACAAGAGAGAAAAGAGTTGATTATCAAGCTCTAAATGATCCCTTCCCTGATGAACTTGATGAGCAGGGGAATCTTATCATCTACAGTGATGATGAGATAATATATGCCATTACTGCAGGGGATGAGTACAACAGTCTCAAAGAAGCAAAGGCCTCAATTGACTGGCCAGAATGGCAGAGTGCTATGGATATCGAAATTAAACAACTCCAAGAAATGGGAACTTGGAAACTGGTTGATCTACCTCCCAATGCCATACCTATTGCAAATAAATGGGTGTATATCAAGAAGTGAGACCAACTTGGTGAACTCATCAAATACAAAGTACGACTGGTCACTTCAGTCACCCACTGACCACTGACTATTAGTCATGTAACTTCAGTATATATTACATGACTAATAGTAGTACTGTATTTATTTATTGTACTGAATATATCTAGAATCTTTACTGTATCTATTTCTTTAAAATGTCACAAAATCAGCTGTCACACTATTGAATCTATTTTTTTGCACTAAATAAATCTTATTGGTGCCAAGACTCTGAATTAAATATATTTCATGGTTTCACTACTGAATCTATTTTTTTGCACTAAATAAATCTTTTTTGATGCCAAGATTCTGAAACAAATATATTATGGTAATATAGCTAAAAAATAGCCACAAAATAACCAAAAAATCAGAAAAAAATGGGGGTGGTTCTCGCTGTTGGTGATGACATCTGGGGTTGTTTTCAGGCTCTGAGGCATATGTCCAAATAGGGTAACATGTCCAAAAATAGCTGGAAAATAGCAAAAAAAAAAAAATGGAAAAAGATATGAATGGTGCACAGAACATCAGGCACTGCCTTCAGGGTTTGCTTCAGGGTCCATCCCAAAGAGGAAACATGACCTGGTTTGACCAAAAGTAAAGAAAACCAAGAGGAGAGTGTTTTTATCTATCAGGGTCCATGTAATGGGATGTTGTGATGATGGTCACATGACCAATTACCAAAAATGGTGAAAACAAAAGATGTAGCCCTACATTGTAGCTTCCTGAATCTGTTTGAATTATATTCTGAAGTGCTCCCATTATGGAGATATAAGGTGAAGGAATTTCAAAAGCATCACTTTTTTTTTTGTTTTTTGTGTTTTTCTCCATGAGAACAAAACCAAACAACATGATTTCAGTATATTTAGAAAGCTAAAGGAAAGGGCTACAATTATTGTATTGTGGGAAAAATGGAAGGTGTATACCCTAGAAAAGAAATTGACACTGACAGACTATAAAAGTCTACTGTAGACTACAAAGTTTACTGATAGACTACAAAAGACTACAAAAGTCAGACTTAGACTACAAAAGTTTACTGGTACACTACAGAAGACTACAAAAGTCAGACATAGACTACAAAGTTTACTGATATACTACAAAAGTCGGACTTAGACTACAAAGTTTACTGATACACTACAAAAGACTAAGGACAGGCTAGTCTCTGTCAAAAAGTAGTGATGTGGCGATAGCAATATGTAAAGTCATGTCAATCCTTTGGCATATCCCCATGAGCTTATAGAGCCAAGGACACCATAAACTACATGTCAACTACAAACTTTTGTGGTCTCAGAAAGCAGACACTACAAACTTTTCTAATGAAAAAGCACACACTACAAACTTATGTAGTCTCAAGATGCAGATACTACAAACTTTTCTAATGAAAAAGCACACACTACAAATGCTTGTACTCTCAAAATGCAGATACTACAAACTTTTCTAATGAAAAGGTGGACACTACAAACTTTTGTAGTCTCAAAAAGCGGACACTACTAACTTTTCTGATGAAAAAGCACACACTTTGTAGTCAAAAAAAGTGGAAACAACTTTCCAAATGGAAAAGTGCACACCAAACTTTTGTAGTCCCAAAAGGCAGACACTACAAACCCTTCCAAGGAAAAAATGAACACTACAAAATTTTATAATGATGAAAAGTGGACACTACAAACTTTGTAGTCTGGATACACTTTTAACCCTAACCCTAACTTTGTAGTCTAAGTCCAAACTTTCATAGTCTAAGTCTGACTTTTGTAGTCCTTTGTAGTTTATCAGTAAATTTGTAGTCTAAGTCTGACTTTTGTAGTCTTTTGTAGTGTATCAGTAAACTTTGTAGTCTAAGTCCGACTTTTGTAGTGTATTAGTAAACTTTGTAGTCTATGTCTGACTTTTGTAGTCTTCTGTAGTGTATCAGTAAACTTTTGTAGTCTAAGTCTGACTTTTGTAGTCTTTTGTAGTCTATCAGTGAACTTTGTAGTCTACAGTAGACTTTTATAGTCTGTCAGTGTCAATTTCTTTTCTAGGGTATACACCTTCCATTTTTCCCACAATACAATAATTGTAGCCCTTTCCTTTAGCTTTCTAAATATACTGAAATCATGTTGTTTGGTTTTGTTCTCATGGAGAAAAACACAAAAAACAAAAAAAAAAGTGATGCTTTTGAAATTCCTTCACCTTATATCTCCATAATGGGAGCACTTCAGAATATAATTCAAACAGATTCAGGAAGCTACAATGTAGGGCTACATCTTTTGTTTTCACCATTTTTGGTAATTGGTCATGTGACCATCATCACAACATCCCATTACATGGACCCTGATAGATAAAAACACTCTCCTCTTGGTTTTCTTTACTTTTGGTCAAACCAGGTCATGTTTCCTCTTTGGGATGGACCCTGAAGCAAACCCTGAAGGCAGTGCCTGATGTTCTGTGCACCATTCATATCTTTTTCCATTTTTTTTTTTTTGCTATTTTCCAGCTATTTTTGGACATGTTACCCTATTTGGACATATGCCTCAGAGCCTGAAAACAACCCCAGATGTCATCACCAACAGCGAGAACCACCCCCATTTTTTTCTGATTTTTTGGTTATTTTGTGGCTATTTTTTAGCTATATTACCATAATATATTTGTTTCAGAATCTTGGCATCAAAAAAGATTTATTTAGTGCAAAAAAATAGATTCAGTAGTGAAACCATGAAATATATTTAATTCAGAGTCTTGGCACCAATAAGATTTATTTAGTGCAAAAAAATAGATTCAATAGTGTGACAGCTGATTTTGTGACATTTTAAAGAAATAGATACAGTAAAGATTCTAGATATATTCAGTACAATAAATAAATACAGTACTACTATTAGTCATGTAATATATACTGAAGTTACATGACTAATAGTCAGTGGTCAGTGGGTGACTGAAGTGGACTGGTAGCAAAAGGGTGTGCCCAACGTCCTTGCTATGACTATGTGGAAACATTTTCACCTGTCGTACACATGGAAACAGTCTGAGCCATTCTCACTCTCACGGTTAAAAACGAATATAAATCCAACAAATGGACATCAAAGGTGCATACCTTAATGGCACTTTGAAGGAGAAGGTCTATATGAAACAACCAGAAGGTTACAATGATGGCACCAAGACAGTTTGTGAGCTTATCAAAACACTTTATGGCTTGAAACAATCAGGTCGTGAATGGAACCACAAATTGGACTCCAAACTCAAAAATCTTGGTTATACAAGACCTTATTCAGATCCTTGTGCCTATATATGGCGTGATGGAGACAACATCTCCATAATTACTGTCTGTGTCGACGATCTCCTTCTCTTTGCATCAGGTGACGACCTCATGTGAAAAATGAAGGATGAAATCAAGGCCACATGGGATGTAACTGACTTGGGAGAGCCAAAGAAAATTATTGGCATTGAAATCTCTCATGTTGGAAATATTGTCACCATTTCCCAACAACGCTACATCAAGTCAATTCTCAAACGCGAAGGCATGACAGATTGCAACCCTGTATCAATGCCTATGGATCCCAAAATCAACATCTTACCAAATCCGGATGGCAACGAAGGTAGCCGAAGTAATTACTTCGCACAAATTTTAGGCAAGCTGCAGTTCCTCGCCAATGCCACCCAACTGGATATTGCATATGCCATCAACCGTCTATGCTCTTACACAGCAAATCCCACTGTGCAACATGTCACAGCCTTAAAATGAATTCTTCAATATTTAAAAGGCACCAAATCTCATGGAATAACATATTCCAGCTCTCATAGCGACAATGACAATGTATTCCATGGTTTCTTTCATGGCTTTTCTGATGCTGCCTATGCCGATACAGAAGACTACAAGTCAACGGCAGGCTATGTCTTCATTGCAGCAGGGGGAGCAATAACATGGCGATCTAAGAGACAAACGTTCACTGCTCTCTCAACAACTGAAGCTGAATATGTTGCTTTATCAGAAGCTGCTCGACAAGCTTACTGGCTCAGAAATCTCTATGAAGAACTTGGATTTGCACAAAAATCACCAACTACGATTAAAGGTGATAATAATAGATCAATTTCAATGGCCAGGAATCCCCAATTCCACCACCATGCCAAGCACATTGCTATTCAATACCACAGAGTACATGTGAAGCGTTCACTCTGAACGTCTCACATAGCTGAAGCCAAGAGGGAAGGAGGAGGCAAGAATGGGTGGATCTGGGATCAACACCCATGAGTGAGCAATGAGCAGTTACAAGATACTCAGCTGGCCCAACATGATTATGCATACTGTAGTGCAAGAGGGTGGCAAGACTGCTGACAAGATGGTGGTTCAAGACAAAAGATCAATATATTATGTAAGATATCCAAGTCTAGCTATATACCATTGTTTGACTATGGCCTCTGGGCATTCCCTTCCAATCCTGTATCACAGTACGAGATGCAATACAAGACGGCATTATCAAAATTGATTCTGTCTGTGATCCTAAACAAACAGCCGATGTACTTACAAAGGCTTTACATCGCTTCAAACATCAAAAACATGTCGCAGAAATGGGAATGAAGTCAGCACTGGAAGGAACTTAGAACAAGTGGTAGCTTTTCCCTACCCTTCCAGGGAGGTTTTTTAATGCACCCATGGTTCCTATCCAATGAATTTACAGTTGATGACTTGAAGGGGAGTGTTAATATACAAGTCACGTGCTCCTGTGTCTTACTCCTATACTACGTAGTCTAACACCTATGTACTGAGTCACTACGTGTCTAATACACTCTTGCTTCCTGCCTCCATCTCTCAACACAAGATGATGAGGATAACTAATAACAGTGAAGAGAAATGTGCAATCTTAGTGTGTGCAGAAGTGTATACTAGTGTAAATGTATGTATAAAAGAGAAAAATTGTATCTGTTGTATCTATTTATGTTGGATTGTGATCTTATGGACTCCACCAGAATCTGCAGGAATCTGGTGGAATGGGACTGGTGGGAGGCGATGTAGGGCTCATCTTGTCTGCCTTGAAATCATATACTGTTTCCTGGAAAAGAACAGAAGAAACAGTGAGCTGATTGCCAAAACAGGGCAAAACCACCTGGGCTCACCTTGGGTGTTGTCAAGAGTATTTGCCTTCCCAGACCATCATTGCAAAGTGGAGGGCATTCCATTGACCAGTTCTGCCTCTTTGCCCATGTGCCAAGAATTGGCAGGACATCAAACCTACCATGCTGGAAATAAATGTGGAGCTCATGTGTCAGTTGATCCACAAGACTTGGAGGCACTATGAGCAGGGAGGGAAGGTCAGGGATGTTTCCAGTCAGAGAATCCCAAGTCCTTCCAGCTGGGGGTGGCATTAGTCACAGAACATCCTAGGGACAGAAAAAAGGCACACACAGAACTTTCCAGGGAAAGTTTTATGTATTGCTTAAAATTCCATGTAGTAGCTGAACATGGCAATGAAAGCAGCAACTTGGATGGTTTTCCCAAGCTGACTTTGTCCATGAGCAAGATGGGCTTCTTCAAAAAGTTGTTCTTGAGCATCTTTAGAACACCCACTCACTGGTGCCAATGTAAGGATAGGGGGTCACCATTGGAATGTTCCTGCAGCCACACTTCCCCTTCATTAGTCCAAGGATCATGACAATGTTCTGGGTCTTGCTTCAGGTTGAAGAAAGGAACTTGGGCAACCAAGCTGAGTCCACAGCTTGTCATGTTTGCAAGCCTGGTACTCCTCAATGCCTTCACACCAGTCATGTGATCCAGGTTGAGGTCATTGTCAATAGATAGGGTGTCTTCAGATTCCTTTCATGGATTGGAGTTAGAGAGCTCCTCATTGAGCGAGAGCTTCAGCAATTGAACTTGGTCTGCAGTGGCCAAGAATTTGAGGGCATTGTGGAGAGGCATGGGCATGACTGTGATAATCATGTGGTGTCTATCAACAAACAAACAAAAAAACAAAAAAAGACACTCACATTTTTCATTTTTCACTTTTCATTTTGATTTCACCCACACCTAACACTGTGAGCATCTCTTGAAGTTGATCCCTTTGTTCAGTCAGCACTTCAAAGAGGATCTTTCCCCACAGTGTTTTAGAATGGCTGTGACTGAAGTAAAAAGCTTGAGCCAGGTTCAAAAGTCATCCTGGCTGAGTTTATTGACGCCCTTGCTGGCATCCTCTGTGAGTTCTAAAAGGGTGGCAAGTCAGAGATGTTGTTGCTTGGAACCATGACAGAAATCTTACTTTGCCAGCCTTATCAAGCTGGGTACATAGAAGGTCCAACCTAGCCTTCTCCTTCTCTGTTTTCTTGGTTTGGGATTGCCAGTATGTGAGGGTGACCTTGTGGATGCAGTCATGGACTGGGGTTTATAGGACTTGCCCTTGCCCACCCTGCAGCATGTCCATGCCAAAGAGATTGACGGCTATGGTGCTAAAGGCAAGATGGGTCTGAGCCAGTACTTTACCCTCCCCCATGAGTTCTGGTGCACTCCAGCAGACTCCCATAGAATGTTGGAATTCCATCCAGAGTCCGCTGGAATGGTAGGAATCTCAAATTCCAGTGGATTCTGAATGGAATTCCAATGGATTCCACCAGATTCTGAATGGAATTCCAGTGGATTCTGCTGGATTCTGAATGAAATTCCCTGAGGCTGTACAGGTCTTCAGTACCTTACCCTCCCCTACATGCTCTGATCAGACAGGATGGTTCAGCACTGAGCTAGAGGTCAGGTGACTTGAGCTGTATTTATTGAAGTCAGAAATTCAGACCTCCTTATAAAATTCACAAATGAATTAGATCAAATAATGATTGACCTGTGGCCGTCGTCCTTGTTGTCTGTCAACATGTGGCCGTCCTCGTTGTCGCTGACATGTCATCCATTGTTGTCTTCCATTGACGTGTGGCCATCCTTGTTGTCATCCATTGACGTGTGGCTGTCCTCGTCGTCGCTGACGTGTTGTTGTCCATTGTTGTTGTCATCTGTTGTCATCTGTTGTCCGTTGACGTGTCGTCATCCTCGTCGTCCATTGTCGTCTGTTGACATGTGGCCATCCTCATCATCGCTGACATGTTGTTGTCTGTCATTGTCATTGTCCGTTGGTGTGGGTGTGATTGGAGGTGACTGTGCTGGTCGCAGTGATGGTGGTGGTGGTTGTGGTCGTGGTTGACAGCAAAACACAGATGCTGATGGTGACGCCAGCGAACGCCGCACCTCATTTGGGAGAGAGGGGAACACCCTAACCTTTGTAAGATTGACTGGTAGCTACCACTTACATCATGTACTCCTGAGCTGTACCCTAGAAATTCCTGCTTAGCTGCCACAAATGAAATTCATGGCACCTGTTTGTTTCTTGATAATTTATTCTGTTTCATTCATTCCTGGTGACTATTTCATTCCATCATGGCAACTGTTTCATTCTTTGCTTCATTCTTACTAGAGCAGTCATTCATTTTCATTCCATTCTTCTCAGGTGCCTATTTCATTGTTAGAGCTGGGAAAATGATTATGTAATTGATGCAAAATATTTAAGTGCCTTAATTGGCTTCAGCATGCCTATCTTGTTATGTATTTGAGCCTCAAATCCAAAAGTACCCCCATATAACCCCCCACACCACTGCATAGGGCACAACAAACATCAGGGATAATTGTAGATCATTTCCTTATTTAGGTGTGTATTGAAACATCAAAATTGTTGCCTGAAGTGAAAATTCCACAGCAATGAATGAAACAGCTGCCATGGTGGAATGAAATAAAAATATGAAACATTCACCTGGAATGAATGAAACAAAAAAAAAAAATTCTTGTCAGTAGAAATGAAGAAAAAATCGAAATGAAATGAAATGAAACAAAAAATATTTCATTGTTCATGGCAATGAATGAGAATGACTTAGAATGAATTTTCATTCATTTCATTTCATTTGTGGCAGCTAAGCAGGAACTTCTATGGTACATGCCAGGTGTTACATGATGTAAATGGTAACTACTAGTGTAAGATTCCCATCTTTGAGGGTCATATAGGGATCCACCCCTTTTCTGAGAGGGAAGATAAAAATCCAGGCAAGTGCCTGCACACCGACATCCACACTGTGAATTTATGAAATGAGAAAAGTAGGCAAAACTTATGCTTGATCTAAAGTGTGAATATCATGCATCAAGGTACCAAGCTTGGAATTCAGGAAGCACTCATGAAGAATGGGTACACATTTTTCAAGCACTTTTGGACACCCTGGGTGTTCAACCAGGACCTTCAGCAAGCTTGCTGCACAGAAGGATTTCAAAGTCATGCCTCAAGTTCTCCTGCACAGAACAGCGGATAGTTAATGTATGGGTCATTTCAAACAATAAAGATCGAACTAACCAATTTTATAGTTGTTGTTGACCTTCTGTAGCTGTACTTTACACTCCCCAGGATGTTCCATATGGACTCCATGGAAGGGGGGATGGAATCCACAAATATCAGATGGAATCCACAGAATGGGGGGATGGAATCCATGGAATAGGGGATGGAATCCACATGGAATGGGGGATGGAATCCATTGTTTTTTCAGATGGAATCCATACTTTGGTCAATGGACTCCATGGCCCAATCTGACCTTATGCTCAACTCAATTTTAAAGGGTTCCCATGATAATTATATTTTATTGCAATGTATTAGATGAAACTTCATAAATTCATTGTACTACATTTATTATGTAAGGGATGGGGAAGTGGTGGGGGGGGGGTGAAGGAAGGGGGGAAGTGAGGGAGGGTGAGGGGTGATGAAGGAAGTGGGAGGGAAGGGGGAGTGGTGGATATGAAGGCAGGGGAACTGATGGAGAGTGAGGGGGTGGAGTGATGAAGGGAGGGGGAGCAATGGAGAGAGGGGGAGTGATGGAGGGGGGATGTGGTATGGAGTGATGCAGGGAGGGGGGACTCACCTGGGCTCGTCATTGCCCCTGTCTGTTCATGCTTGTGGGCGGTGAGCGCTTATCATTCGGGGTGGGCGTTGTCATGGGCATTGTTGTTCATGGGTGTCAGCGTTCATTGGCGTGGGCAGTCAGCATTCATGGATGTGGGCGGTTGTTGGTCATGGGCGTGGGTGGTCGTCTTTTGTGGGTGGGTGTCCGTTTTAGTTTGTAGGCATGCTCATCATCATTTGTGTGCACTCTCGTTGCTGGGGTGGGTGTCATTTCATGGACGGTCGTTTCGTGGGTGGTCATCTTCGTCCATGGGTGGTTGTGGGTGTGGTTGTTCGTGGGCAGTGGGCATTGTTCATGGGGTGTGTGTGCATTTCGTGGGCAGTGGACATTGTTTCGTGGGCGGTGGACATCGTTTGCAGGTGCTGGACGTCCATGGGTGGTCGTTTTCATGGGCGCTGGTTGTTGTTTTCATTGGTGGGCGCTCGTTTTCATTGGTGGGTGGTTGTGGTGGTGGGCGGTTGTTGACATTGGTGTAGTGTGGTGGTGGGCCATTCGTGGTGATGGGTCCTCGTGGGTGAACAACGACCGATGTCATCATTTGTCGTCTGGTTGCCACATCGCGACATGGCACCTGTTTTTCATGTCAAAAAAGAGAGTGGGTGGGGTGGTTGTTCCCACTTACCTGGGCTGGGCCCTTGTCACACATTGTCAGCGTCCACATTGTTGTTGATGTCACAGGCCGTCGTGGTTTGAGAAGGTGGTGGTGGATGGTGATGGTGGTGGTGGGAAGGAAGGAACGACGTGGCAATGCTTCAGCCACAGCATGTCACGTTTGACATGTCACATGCCTAAACAGTATATACATACCTTTAGTTTCCCATATAATAATACCTTTATGGCTCAGTTGGCTTGAGCACTGCTTGTACCCATGAGGTTGAGAGTTCAATTCCTCTAGATGCAAATGTTTTTATTTTATTTAAATATAGTAAGGACACTGTATTCTAATGGTATAATAGTCATCCATATGGACTGTTCCATGGAATCCCTATGGAATAGTACATGGATTTGCAATTGAAATTCATTGGAAATTCCATGGAATCCACATGGACCAGTCCATGGAATCCATATGGAATACATCATTCCATGGAAATTCCATATGGATTCCATAGTGGGTCTGGAATGAAAAAATGGCTGGGTTGCCTGCCAAAAAATTGTCCATATGGATTCCATGGAATGGTGTTGGAATCCACACATTCCATATGGATTCCATATGGAACATACTGGGGAGTGTAAAGACCTCTTCTGTAGGATGCCAATCAATCTTTCAAAAGGGAACATCCACCATCCATGGATGGGCCCAAACCTCAAAAGGAAATTGGGAAGATGCAGCGTGTTATGGTGCACAGGATGCAGATCCATGTTCGGGCAAAGTTCCCAAAGGCTTCTCAGGTAGAGTTCCAAGTATCGATGAGCTGCTTCTGCATGTCTTGTGGAGGTTCGATGTGAAGTAGCCCATTGAATTGCCATTGACAACAGCATTGTGCTCTCGACTACTTGCTGGCGCTGGAGCTGAAGTTCATCTGGAACGTCAGCCCCCCAGTCGACCACATCTTCATCAACGATACCAGAAGGTCAAACTTGATACATGTTCTCCATTGATCAGCTTTAAGTTTCCCATGAGTGGGTGAACCAAAGTTGGCTGGTGGGCCAGCTTGCCAGGTGGGCCGCATCATATTCATGATGTCTTCCTGTATCTGATGTAAATCTTCTGTGTGGAGCATTGCACAAAAGGGTCTCGTCACCGAGATCAATGAGGTTTTCCAACAGACCACCTTCAAGGCCAACACTCTGCGTAGATTCAACATCATCCTTCTCACCCCCTTCAGGGGTGGTCGTGGCTGCAGGATTAGACTCGCTTTGCATTGGGAGACATGCCTGTCTTTCACTGTCAGAGTGGTGTCACCACAAGAACGTTTAATCACCAAAAGGGGACTGATGAAGTGTAACCTTTTTGATTTTTTCCCCTTGAATTTTATCTGATCTTGAATACCACATTCAGAACAAAGTGCATGGAGCACCGGAATTGAAAACTTGTGCAAAGATCCTTGAGAGGGATTGCTGGCCATCACTGCATGGGCCTTCCTAAGCTCCTTTTCTGAAGCTTCCCGCTCTTCAGTAACGTTCAAGTCATCAGGCAGCTCCTCCCAGTGTGTTCCAAGGTCTTATCAGTGCCCCCCTAATTCCTGCAGGAATCTGGTCATTCCTGTGGATTCCGGAGGAATGAAATTTAGCAGGGAGGCCTGCTATTTCCACCATTCCAGTGCCTTACCATTCCAGCAGAATTTGGGCATTCCGGAATTGACACTGGAATGTTCTGCAGGAATGGCAGGAACGGAATGCAACGGAATCCGGTCAATTGTTTGTTTGTTTTACTTTTGTTACCAAACAAAGGCAACACCCTTTCCCTTCCACCCACCACCAACCATCCTCTTCCCCGCCACCTCCATTCCCTCCCACCAACCACATTGCCAATGGCGACAACCATGATGACGACAATGGCCACGACAACGCGAACATGCCAGGTGGACAACGAGGCAACGTGGCAACAAGGCGAGGAGGCAACGTGGCAATGGGACGACGATGAACGACAACGACAAATGTTGTCGTCCGTCCCAATTGGGGATTTCGTGAGTCCGTCCCCCCCAATCTCAGCTGACCGGCATTCCAGGTCCAAATGGACGATGGTGTAGCACCACCACCATCCTCGGTCAACGACATCAACACATGACAGCACGATTCCACCCACCAAACTGCCTCCACACTCACAAAACAAAGTCCAGCACCCACATAACACACCCACGACACACGACGGCACCATGTTGCCCACAAAAACACCCCACCCCTCACCATAGCTGCCCAGTGCCCACCATGGCACACAACAGCACCACCCCGCCCACAAAAACACCCCAGCCCCCATGGAACAATGCCCAGCCCCCACGACGGCATCACCCCACCCACGAAACAATGCCCAGCCCCCACAATGGCACCTTGTCGGCCACAAAAACGCCCCACTGCTCACGATAGCCGCCCAGCGCCCACACAACAACACTCAGCACCTATGATGACACACAACGGTACCTCCCCGTCCATGAGAACACCTCCATGCCCACAGACTAACGCCCAGCGCCCACAATGACACCACCCCACACACGAATCGACGCCCAGCACCCACAGAACAACGCCCAGCCGCCCACGAAACTCAACCCAGTGCCCATGTACACCCCCAGCATCCCCGTTCACCACCCAATGCCCAAGAAACAACGGCAACCAGTCAGCACATCACCACCAGGTGAGCACGACAACCCAACGCTACAGCAACCACCGAACACCATGATCAGGGGGGCCATTTTGTAGTTCCATGGCGCCATCGTTTGTCAATGAGGCTACACACGATTCAAGATGGTGGGGATCCCACCCACCATCTCCTTTATTTATTGATCAATCACGTGATGGGGAGGACCTCTTTTTAGTTATGACGATGTTATTCGTCATCGTTTGTCCACGCTGCTATATACTTTGTTTTTTCTTAGGCATAAGGTGTAGAGTAGATTAATTAATTAAATTAAAATTTCCTAAATTGGAAACAAGAAACCCTTTGCCCTGCTATAACACTATGTGGTGAGATTCCACTTTCCTCCCACGTCTTTCTTCCCCCCCCCACTTTGTTCTTGCCATCCCATTTCGCTTTTTTACCCTCTAACCTTTGTCTTTACTATTATGAGTGCCTGAGAGCTTCGTTCCTTACAAGCTGGGGTGGCTTCTCCTCCCAAACAAGGCTGGAAATGTGGCCAGTCTAATTCTGAAGCAACAAGTACCAAGCGCGCCAAGGCCACAACTAAGAGTGAGGATGAGGGGAGTGGTGAGGGAGAACCAGCAGCTGGAAAGAGCACTATGAGAAAGGGAAAGGCTGGTGGTAAGAAGGGGAAAGGAGCAAGGTATGTGGCTGACCTGATATCAGTACTTGTGTGCTGACTATTTTATTTAGGATGACAGGTGCCGAGCGAGCAGCCAGTGACAAGGCTGAGAATGATAAGGGCATCCCAGCTAAACTGACACCATGAGCTTTTTACTTTTACTTTTATTTGATTATTTCTAATGCTCTATTGATAGTGTTAAATGAGCTCTTGAAGCTGCCAGCACTTCTGTTGCACCTCCTAAGCATGCTGGCCGCTCATCTACTGCCTTCCTCCCCCCTGGTCCTACTGTTTCAAGTAGCCGTTCATGTATCAACTGTGAGCCTGAAGTTACTGCCACAGGTGAAGAAACTGGCGAGGAGAGCAATGGGGAAGATGATGAGATTGGTGAGGGTGAAGGTAATACTTGTTTTATTATTGTTGTTTCATGTGTTTATTTTTTCTTTCTAGATGTCGATAAATCTACAAGCCATGATCACTTAGTCAAAGGTAATATTTTGATTTTAATTGGGTCACTTCAGCCATTTACTATACCTGTCTAGATATCAATCTTTCTCCAAAGGAGAAGGAGGTTATCCGATTTGGCCCACCAAGAGGTTGTCGTCAAGCCAAGTCAGGTTCTGATCATCGTGAGCCCATCAGTGAAGGTATTACTTATTTTATTATTGTTGTTCCATGTGTTTATTATTATTTCTAGATGTTGATAAATCTACAAGCCATGATCAGTTGGTCAAAGGTAATATTTTGGTTGAATTGGTTATTTCTGCCATTTATTAGACTTTTCTAGATATCAATATTTCTGGTCTTGCACCTCCTGAGCAGGAAGTACCTGCTAATGGGTCTTCACGTTCTATGGGAGGTGTTTTGTGTGGGCAAGCTCTTGGAAATACTTTCAATATAGGTGATTCCATTGGTAATGTGCCCCAAGACATTGCACCTCTCGCCAATGGCCGAATTAATGTTACAATTGTGCAACAACCCCCTTCAGATGCTGTCATCAAGAATGCCACCTCACTTCTGAATGTCAGATCCCCCTGTTATGACACTTTGGGCCCAATTCTGAAAAAAGTTGCAAAGTCCTATTCTCCTGTGCGCAGTAAGTACTTCATTATTTATAGATATACAATATATAATAAAGCTTTGTCCCAGAACACAATTATCGTGTCTATGTTTTAGATCAGAAGCAGTGGTCTATCATGGGGCGTTACAATATTGTAGTTGAGGATGATGAGACTGCTGTTTGGGAGGAGGATGAGACTGGTAAGGTGACACATATTCTTCTGGTAGGTTTTATTGCTTGTTCTTGATTTCAATTTGGCTCAAATTATATCTAGGAGAATGACCAGGTGGTTGCCTCTGCAATCCCCCCATCATTCCATCGACGTTCTACTTCTATCAGTTCTCACCCAGGATCTGTTCCTGGTTCTTCCTCAGGATCTGTTCCTCGTTCTTCATCAGTAGTTTCTTCTGATTCTCATGGACATTCTCTTGCATCATCTGTTGGTATATCTGAGGTGTCTGGCCCTTCTAAGCTTTCTAAAGAGCACAAAGCTCTTCTTCTGGACTATCTTGGGATTGACAGAGACCTTGCCTTTCTGGAATCATCTGGGTTATGCTCATCTTACCAGAAGTTCAAGGCTATTGTAAATTCTACTCCTAAAGTTATGAGCTTGGGCAAGGATGAAGAGTGGAAGGCACAATTTGATGGTGCAGCTGTCTGGGTTCCCAACCTTGTCACCTTCATTGAGATCTTCATTGCCAAGTCCCAGTTCTATCAGTATTGGAGGCCACTATTTCTATGAGCACAGGAATATCCTGAGATGTGAGACTGGCTTGATGAGGCAGAGGATTGCCTTTCCACTGAAGATTTGTGGGGGAAGGGTAGTCGAAATCTGGGCTTTCCTAACTTGAAGAACTGGCTTGAGAAAAAAGATCGGGAGGTAGAGATGAAGAAATGTGATCGGAAGGGAAAGAGGAAGGCTTCAGATAGTCCAAAGAAAAAGAATCATGACAGGGTGGTGCAGAGAAAGCACAAGAAGGTTAAACAGGCAAGGGATACAGAGGAAGAGGAGGATGAGGATGCTTCTGAGTAAGTAGTATTGTGACTTTTTCGTTTCTTTTTAGTATGGTTTGAGTTTGGACAGAGAAAACTGATTTGTACAATAGTTCTACTTTTTTTTTCAGACTGGCTTTCTTGGTTTTGTCATCAGTTATCTCTCTTGTACTGCAGCACTGGATTCTAGTCTGGCTTTTCATCTGGTCAAACCTACTTTTATGTGCATCTGCCTCTCCTCCAGTGCAACAACCATTTCCAAATATTCCATTTAGTATTTTTAGTGACACAATCCACACAATCTTTGGCTCCAATATTTCCTTGGCCACTGTTCTTGCAGTATCATTCACATTATTTGAAAACCCTGATCTTTTGAATCTTCATTTTCATCAACAACAACAGATATATGGAGATCAAAACAAAGTTCAGATTTCAGGATGGATAATCGCATTGATCAATGCCCTAGTGGATAAACTTGGAAAGAAGAGAACTGAAACTTTATTCTCTGAAAATGAACTTGCACGAAAGCCAGATCAGAAGGCAAAGGTTGATCTTCTTGCTGTAAAGCTTGACAAACTAGCTGGCTGTCTAAAACTATCAACATTTGATGAGAAGGGAAACTATAAAGGAAAATTACTTTCTCTATCATATAGTAGGATAGAACCAGCTTATGTCATTTGTCCCCCTTCATTTGCATGTCAAACTCAAGACTGTAGTCCAAGATCATTGCATCAATCCACCAAAGGTTCTGACATACCATTTGTTACTTTGATCAAAAGGCAGACAGTATACCAACACGTACCTGTGCTCACTGGAAAGTGTCCAAGCTGCAAAACATTATATGCAGCTGATCATGAAAGATATGAAGATACATCAACTGTTGAGAATACTTTCAAATGAGTCTATATAAACTCAGCCAAATATTTGAAAGTTGGCCAATCAATCTGGGTTGATCGTGGGTTTGCACTGGCAGCTTTAAGTGCTATGTATAATTTCCATGGTTCAGCATCTGCATTTTCAGAGTACTGGAACAATACATATGGAACAAGAGAGGTTTCAATTATGCGTGCTCATGTCTGGCAAGCATTTGTACAACAATCTGTTCACACAATTGCAGAGGAATCTGATATTGATGTAGAATTTGATGATGGATTAAACATCAAAGAAGTTACTACTCAAGCATTTTCACTCTTGGGGGAAGATGGAATTATCAGAGCTTCAGAGAATCATGCTTGTAATGAGTGTACTCAAAAACACAAAGATACAAGTGATGTGGTTTTTAATAATCCAGCAGCTGTTGTTGGTGTTGATGCTACAGATGAAAATATTCCTGCCTTGGCAGAACCTCCTGAGGACATGGAAGTTGATGCACCTCAGGTCCCTTCAGATGATAACATGGATACTGATGATATCCCAAATATAAAAATGGTTGTTCTTGATGGTATAGTCATGGGTCCCCAGGTAAATGAATTACCTTTATATTCTTGTCATAGAGTTTGTTTGTTCACAATAATCTCTTTTAGCACTGTGCATATGATGATTGCACAAATGACCTTTCTAACTCTCGTGGTGGATCTCTATGTGATATACATCACATAGAGCTTGCTTCTAAATGCTTAGTCCATGGTTGTAATAACAGGAGAGTAGAAAGAACACTTGCATGCCAACAGCATGAACCACAGTGGCGTAAACATGCAAAGAACAGCAAACACCACAACCAAGCTGGAGTCCGTCGGATGTTACAACACCCTGGGGAGAATAACCCTTGGGAGCCAAATCGTAGAGGACCAAATCCCCAACAACATGATGATCCAAATGCAGAACCATGAGAACCCCCCAATTACTTTCGTGCAGGTAGATTCTATTGTGTTGAAACTGTTTGTGCACCTTGTGGTGTTGTCATTGCTTGGACAAAGTTTGATAAGTCAGAATCACCAACAAATATTTTGAACTGGCTAGGAAAGATTTATACAACAGAAGAATCAAGGCCTGATTATATCTGTATTGATAAAGGCTGTCAAGTACTTGCCACTGCAGTGGCAAATGGAAGTTGGGAGATTTGGAAAAAAACTACTCGATTTATTGTGGATGCCTACCACTACATCAATCACCGAGTAGCAGACTTCCTATGCCGGAAATATTGTAATTCTTCACCTGGTGATGGATCTGCTCCAAATCTGGTAGTCATAGCACATGATAAGAATGGAAGGCCAAATGTAAAGTGGGCATTCAATACACAGGTATTTATTCATGTCTATTTCTGAGCTTGATACTAAAAATATTCTAGGTTTGTGAACAACTCAATGCATGGCTTGGTGGCTATCAATCAATTCTCAAATGTATGACACCAGGAAATTTTAACTGGTTCATACACACCATGTTATTCTACCATACAAAGTATGTTCTCCACAAACAGCAGATGAAGAAACCAGAAGAAGGTGAGGAGGATAACTTGGGTTTAGATGAAGATGTCCAGGATGATGAGGATAACTAAATGACAGCAAAGGGAAGTATAAAGAAGTGTATATTAGTGTAATAGAAGTGTGCAGAAGTGTATATTAGTGTAATAGAAGTGTGCAGAAGTGTATATTAGTGTAATAGAAGTGTGCAGAAGTGTATATTAGTGTAATAGAAGTGTGCAGAAGTGTATATTAGTGTAATAGAAGTGTGCAGAAGTGTATATTAGTGTAATAGAAGTGTGCAGAAGTGTATATTAGTGTAAGAGAAGTAGGCAGAAGTGTATATTAGTGTAAATTCACCAGATTCCAGTTCCATTCCTGTGGATTCCTGTCCCATTTCTGCAGATTCCTGAGGATTCCTGAGGATTCCTGTGGATTCCTGTGGATTCCTGCAGGAATGGGTGGGGCACTATAAAGTACTGGTGTGTTCCTATCACAACTCGGCAGTGGTGTTTAACCAAGCCAAGAAAAAGGTTATGCATTCCGTCAACAATGACCCAGTGAATGGGATTCCAATATGACAATTGCAAAAGCTCGGACCACCAGACACCTTTTTTTTATAAAGTTTCTTCCTCTCTGATTTAGTATGAGCATTATGATAGTTTCTGCCTCTGTCTGTTGGAAATCCAACGGAAGTCCAGCGGACGTCCAACGGACACAGAATTCCGGCCAGTCCAACCATTTCTTGCTTCTAAGTAGTTTGAGTGGACTTTCCCTGGACTTTGCCTGGACTAGCAGCGGAATCCAGTCATGTCCAACAGACTCCGACAGACTGTCTGCTGGGTCCATCAGAAATGGCAGGGTCCAATGAAAGTCCGTCGGATTCTGTTTGACAAGCAGTGGGAGTGTAAAGTACTGGCGATTACAGTGCTACCCGGTGGCATATTCTCTTTCAAGATTGAAAAAGCCCTTGATCCACCGCCTGTCAAGGCATTATCTCAACCGCCACATCCACAGAGCCATATCCACAATCACAGGTTGAGCTATTCCATATCCACAATCGTGGGTTGAGCTATTCCATCTCCTGAATCCACAATCTGGGCTTATCCATGGAATTTCCTGTTACTAAATCGCTCTCCAAAATGTATGAGAGGCTACTTCAAGGGAAGACCATAACCAGCCTCATCATCTCAGATCAGTCGACTTGTTCTGCCTTTAACAAGTTCATCAGATCATTAAACCTCCCCCTTCTCACTCACTTGCATTTTCTGATCACTTCCCAGTGCAGTATCCATCTCCCTCAGAAATTCTTTGTGCGACATCTGCTACTGCAGTTGGCATCTCTCTGTACCTACAGGTTTATGTCCCAAATGCTGGACTCTCCATCAAAATCGCTATTCCTTTCACACCTTGCACAAATTTCGCTCACCTCTAATCATCACTCGTGGGTGCACAATAATCCTCCTTTACTCCAACACTTGCAGATCCGACTGCCTTTGTCATTGTACAATCCATGTGGTCACACATTCTGTTCCACTGTGTGGACACTGGCAAACCCCCTCAAATCAGTGTTGGTGCAGGCTTTTGCGGGATTGACCATTGAGTTGTACTTTCCATACAGTCTCAGGGAACATATCCTCCACTGCTGCGAGACAGGAAATGTTTGTGAGTGTGCTCCTTCACCCCAATCAATTGTTCCACAGGCAAAGAGCCTCACCATTAACCTCTGCTCCTTTCATCCCTTGATGTTGGCAAGTGGCTCATAATCAATTTCACTACAAGTCATTTAGTTTTACATTTAGCACTTTCTTTCTACTTGGATCAAGATCTTTCTGAATCTTGAGGCTGTTACCATTAAAGTGATGAACTCACAACCTAATGTGTCGTGGAGCCTGATGATTCACGCACACTTAGTGCATTTAAATTCATCTGCTATGCTGCCCTATCTCAACATGTTCAGATTTTCAACTGGGGGTAATGACTCGGTTTGGGCCCCATATAATGGACTTATGCCCAAAAGCAATACATGGGTTGAATTATAAATATATAATATCATTGTGTATTAGCAATGTTCGAATTTTCTAACACAAGTTGCACTGGGCCACTATAGATTATCTGGACCCAAAAACTTAGTATTACACACCTGCTTGGCAAATGACTGGCACAAAGCCTCCATCAGACTTGCCACAAGAATGTGGAGTGAAGCCCAAAGACACTCCCAGATGTTACTTGCACCACCCAGACCACCACCAAAATCAATATCTTTACCATGTCACTTCCAAGACATCATTACTTCTTCTTACTCCTCCCTCCATATCTCCTTCCAATAGCTTTCCCTCCTCTACACTCTACTTTACAAGCTGACAAGGTAACTTGTTTACTTGAGTTATTATGTAACATAGTCGGCCTGAATATATTACCATTACCATTAGTTACGAATCGGCGAATAATCGGCAGCTTTAGAATTTTCAGTGTTTGCCCAAAAATTGTAAGGCTGCCCTAAACCTGACTGGATATATTACATTTCTCTCAGTCATGCGTTTCTTTTTCCACTCACTCACTCACTCACACTGCCCACCAACCCACTCATGCCCACTCACTCACTCACACCTACTCACTCACTCACTCACTCTCGCCTTACTTCCTCATTTGTAGAATCCCTTTCTTGTCCTCAATTAATTTAGTAGCGTTCAAGTAGTAGTATAGTAGTACCATAGATTACAAAAAGGATAATAAAGAGCAAAAGAGAATAATAAAGCTGAAAACAAAAAGCAAGGTACCAGCGATCCAAGAGCATAACAACACCCCTTCCATCATCAATCAAGGGGCACCCAGAACGGAGACAAAAAATGCTCTGTTGAATCCGTGTCTATTGTTATTTTGGGCATATATCTGTAAAGCGCCAGACACGCTCAAATAAAGAAACAGATGAATTTCGCCTCATTGCCCAAGGTGCAAGGCCTTTCTCAAAAACGCCTCTGCCCATCTCACGTCTCTCTGTTTAGTTTGAACAGAAACATACCCTTGTGCACCACACCAAACCTCTAAATACCATATGGATTAGCTCCGACAGCACTTGTCTCCTAAGCAGCGGTTGTAATTTTTCTCCAATCATGTACTACACACTGACTTGAGTGGAGCAGGGGACGATGGACTTCTGGTTGTGTGGGACTTGCAATATGCCCAGGAAGCTCAAGTTATATCAGTGGTATTCAACGGTCCTGTTTGTGTGGCTGTGTGGGCCCCTTCAGCAGATCACCCAATGGCAATGTTTGCATTTGGATGTTGCAATGTGACATTGTTCGTTTACCATCAGCCAATTCCAGAAGTAAGCAAACCGTTCTCCACTCTTTCTCACTCAAACTGATCCTCACCAACACCTCAAATATGAACATGCCTCCGGCACTGATGCACATGATGGCAGGATCAAAGATGTTGCATATGACCCTCAACAGAGCTGACTTGCAACTGCAGGGGATGGATGTGTCAAGGTGTGGAATCTTGATCCTCAAGGTATTAGTATTATAGCATTATGACCCTTATCCTTTCACTCACCAATGCCAGGACTCGTTATGAACATTGCCTGCATTCTGGCGAGGCCTTTTATTGCTAGGAGTGTTTCCTTCTATGACAAGGGTCAGAATCTCTTGATCTGTTACCTCAAGTCTCATGAAGTGTGTGTTTCTTTCACCAGTTTCAAAGATTTAATGATGACTTTTCATTAGACTTAGCTACAAGATTGAGCCTTGGGCCCTGCAATGGAGACGTCAACTCTCTACTTGAATGTAAGTTCAGCCTGTACCCTCCCTTCGTTTTGATTTTGTAACTTCTCTGCAGTGGCCACGCGATTGTCACTGCTGACAATCAGTCTCTCATTGTGTCTAATTTAGTTGATGGGGTCAATGTTTACTCAATCCCACCACTTCGCCCAACAAGATCTTTTCAACACCATTATGGTTGGTAGTGATGACAGCCCCTCTCGCCTTTTCAACATCAACACTGGCTTGTTCTGTGCTGTGCTCCATCATGCACCATGTATGTCGGTTGTGTCTTACTCTCAAGCACTATTTTCTGAAACTTTCATTCTTCAGCAGGCCTGGTTCAGATTGTCGATGTTAGTTGATCAAGATCAAAAATTGGTTTTACACTAAATGATCAATGATAGGCTCACTCCATCAGAAATCATTGTCTTTTGGCCACAGGTTCAACAGATATTGACATCGACATTAAGCTTTGGCACACAGTTGCAGTATGTCTGTTCATCAGCTTTTTGATTCAATAACATTTATTTTTGTTTTATCTAGCCTGACAAAGAACAGGGTGTAGAACGCCCAGTTCTGCTGCCTCAATTAATGTCTATTGGGCTATGGCAGTTTATCTTAATCATCATCCTGTCCTTGTTCACACAGGTGCTCATAGCTACTATTTCGAATTGATAACAATAGACATAATTATATACAAAAAGTATACTACTAATCTAATGTGGTCAGGGAGGAAGAGGACAGGGAAGGGGGTAGAAGGAAATGGGGGTGGACAGGGAAGGGAGAGGGAAAAGGAAGGGGGAAGGGACAGAGGGGGAAGGGACAGAGGGGGAAGGGACAGAGGGGGAAGGGACAGGAGGGACAGGGGGAGGGGAAAGGAAAGGGGTACATGGAAATGGGAAGGGAAAGGGAAGGGGGAGGGAAAGGGGACAGAGAAGGGGGAGGGAAAGGGGACAGAGAAGGGGGAGGGAAAATGCTTGCCGTCGTGGGCGCTCGATGTCTTCGTGTTGTCATCATCGTGTAATGGTGGCCACTCATCGTCTTTCGGCATGGGTGCTTCGTGTTGTCGTGTAATGGTGGGTGCTTGTCATGGTGGGCACTCATCGTCTTTCAGCATGGGCGCTCAGCGTTTTCGTGTATTGGTGGGTGGTCATCATGGTAGGCGCTCATCATGGTGGGTGCCCATTGTCTTCGTGTCGTCGTTGTCATGTGATGGGCGTCGTTAACGGGGTCGGATGGGTGGTCATCCTCATGGGCGGTCGTTATCGTGGGCAGTCGTCGTTGTGGGTGGGCATCGTCATCAGCGGTTGTTGTTGTCGGTGGTTGTTGTTGTCAGCGGTTGTCGTTGTCATTAACAGGGTGGGTTGGAATGGAAGAGGGGGGACACACTCACTTTTGTAGGACGACGAACGACGACATCGTCGTTGTTCGTTGTTTGGTTGCCACATCGCTGATAGCGATGTGGCACCCTCTCGGTCGTCCCTCATCGTCCATTTTCATCACCTCGGCCTCACCGGGGGCTCGTTTGTTCATGACATGGCATTCTCGCGTCGTTCTTGATGCTCGTGGTGGCCACAGGTGGTCGTGGTGATGTGGCATTGGCCAGTGGGCATTGTGGATGGCGTACGGTGGCGGCTATGGGCGGTCGTGAGTGGTGGCGGCGACTGGTGGTGGTGGTGGTGGTGACGAGGTGGCACGGGTGTGGGTGGTGGTGGGAAGAGAGAGGTTTTCGATGGTGAGTTGAGGGTTGTGCAAATTTCCCACTCACGGAATTTGCCGGCATCCTTTCTGGGAAGAGGTCAGCTGGTTGGTATGTAGGGCATATAATTTATATCTATAATAATGCCATTGTAGTGTAACTGGTAGAGTGCTCATGTCTGTAATATGCTACTCTGTCCATAATGTTGAGGGTTCAATTCTCGTGGTTGTGCTTTTTTTAAATATTATATAATAACAACAACAGTGACAAACTACTGGTCCTACTGGACTCCTAGTGCTCGGAAATTCCTACTGGACTCCTACTGGATTCCTACTGGACTCCACTATACCCATTCCTTAGGAATCCGCAATTCCTTGTGATTTGGGACCATTCCAGTAGGAATTTACTAGGACTCCACTAGGACTGGGACACAAAATTTGTCACTTCAGTCACCCACCTTGACCAAGCTATTAGCTAGGAAATCTTGAAAAATTATCCAGGCTAATAGATCCTTTGGCCGGTTATTTTTTTGCCTCTGGAGAAAAATATATTATTACATTGGGCAAAAATGTTTGGCCTTCAATATTGTGACCAGAAATATTTGGGCTCATATTTTGTATTGAAAAATATCCTAGCCATCTGAAAGTGGTAGGAAATTTTTTAGCTGTGTGACACTGCTGAAAAATGTTTTGGCCATGTCACACTGCTAAGAAATTTTTGAACCATATCACACTGCTGAGAAATGTTTTAGCCATGTCACACTGCTTGGAAATGTTTTAGCCATGTCACATAGGCAAAAAATTTCCTGCCAGTGTCACGGAGTATCTGGGGTACTAGTTTCAAAAAAAAAACTTCAAAAATTTCTGACCATTCAAACTTTTATCTTCTGGATTCAACTTTTCTACAAAATTTATCATAAAGATCATTTTGGTCCTAAACTTGCCTTTTTAGTTTATATTGTATTTTTATTATAGAAAAACCAGATTATATATTGCATTCAGCTCTATCTATTGGTGGTATTCAGCTATTTGTTATATAGTTATAGCCTCTAAATTCTGCTCTATCAGATAATAAAGGTTGTTACTGACTGCTCTTATGTTGAGTGTATATTAATAACTGCCTATAATAGACTAGCCTTACTTACTGAATTATCACTGATGTCTATTATTCTTGCAAATTACCAGAAGTAGATATTGGCTGATGTGTGAGCCATATTTCTTCACTGAAGTATGTTCCTAAAGATCTAGACTAGAAAGAGTTTGGGAACTGTCAGATTGACTATGCCAGCTTTTTTTTTCACTTTTATAGAGGCATATTTCTGAGAACTGCAGAGAGCTCTGAGGATTGTCAGTGTCTGAAGTTATAAATATGTATAATATGATATGATATGATATGATGTATTCATGTCTGTTGACTATAATGACATGCTGACTACCAGTACTTTACTGTGCCCCACCTATTTCTGCAGAAATGGCTAGAATCTCCTAGAATTCTGATCTCTCTATTACAAATACTTGAATTTCCTTTTTTAGATATAGACCTTAGACAACAGTACCCAACAACAAATCCTATTTTTTCTCATTTTTACCACATTTTCTAAATGATTTTCATTTAAAATAGTAATCTTGCCTCATTTACTCTGATTTCAGCTCTGCAACATTATAATCAATAGTGACTACCATCCAATATTTTCTTTAATGTTTCTTGTATTTTATTGTAATTTTCTGGCAATATTTGCACAAATTACCTTATTTGGAAATATGCACAGACCACCAACATTGTAAATAACAGTTATAGCTGAATGCAGAATGATAAGCCACACCAGACTGACACATACATAGGGCAGACTGTCAAATTTTCAAAGCAACATGATGGCTGAGTTCTCACCAAGTTCTCACAATGAGTCAAATAATTGATGTCACTGTAGTACCACAGTAACATTTGAGAGTCTGCTCTATGTATGTGTTGATCTGCATGACCTATCATTCTGCATTCAGCTGTGATGGTATGTCTATTCTTTTTCTATTTTTTTTTCCTGTTTTTCCAGCTATATTTGTATCATTTACCATATTAGGAAATATCCACAGACTATGTATATGGTATCTAAATATTGTTAACAATAGTCTATTATTTTTCTCTTTTTCTTCTGAGTTTATGGCTATATTTTCATTCATTTACCATATTTGGAAATATGCACAGTAAACAGTACATCAACATTATCAACAACCATTTATATCATGTAAATTTTTTTTCTAATTTTTCTAGATATATTTGTATTAATTACTATTTTAGGAAATGTGCACAGACCATGTATACAATACCCCAATATTGTCAACAACAGTCCATTATTTTTCTCTTTTTCCTTCTAATTTTCTGAATATAATTTCTTATCAGGAAATGTGCACAGACCATCAACATACTCTATTATTTTTTCTCTCTCTTTAGTGACTTTTTAGCTCTATTTTCATCAATTACCTTATTAATTTCTGTGGCCAGACCTCATTACACCATATTACAACAACTACACAGAAATAACAAAAAATAGCAGTAGTGATGTTATAAGTGTGGAAAAAGAGATTACATGACTGCATCACATGGTTGTATCACAGGATACATCGTATGATATGTCACATGATCACATGATGATGTCACCTGACTCTTATATATCACATGACTTTATTATCACATGATTATATCACATGTCATATCATATGACTGTATCACATGATACACAACATAAACAACTATATAATGCATATGAGATAACTATTGTCACATATTTTTTCTCTTTTACTTCTGATTTTCTGGCTATATTTTTACTAATTACCATATTAGGAAACATGCACAGACCAAGTAAATAGTACATCAACATTATCAACAACTATTTACATTATGTGAATTTATTTTCTTATTTTTGGATATATTTTCGTTAATTACTATATTAGGAAATGTGCACAGACCATGTGAACAGTACCCCATCATCACCACTCTCCCTATTTTTTTCTGATTTTAGTCTGGTAAAATTCTGTATAGTAGAATGGATTATCTGTGCATCAAATGCAGGAGCTGTCAATGGAATATCTCAACCCCAACTCTCATGGTGCCTCAGATATCAGATGAGATGCAGGCACAGATCATTGTTTGCCATGATGAGCAACATCTATCAGTTACAGGCCTTGGTGGATGTAACTGGTCTCTTACTTCCCAATTTGTGGGTCACAATACAATACATATAAACATGATTCCTAAACTTCATTATGAAACAGCAGTGCAAAGCACTGTCACCTCTGCTACCTCTTGGGAAGTCCATGGGTGATTGGATACAGATGCAGGAAGGGATAACACCACAGATCTGATAAGACCTGCCCTGATAAACTGTGCTGACACTTGTACTCTGGAGTAATGTCAATATAAGTGTCTGGCAAGCTAAATGGTTTGTGTTATGGTGTGAAGACCTTGCAAGAAGTTTTGAATCTAAGAGAGTCTTACAGAGTCAAGCTAAGTGAGTAGCTACTTATGCTCTGGAATGTTACAAGTGTAGCTGTACTCACCTTTCCCAGAATGCTGCAGAAAGGTTTAGCAGGATCCTGCCAGAATGTAGGGAAGGGAAAAAGAGTCACAAGCTCTCCTAAAAGAGTCACAATCTACAGCTGACATTGTCACTCTATTCCTTCACTAAGCTTGATAAAGAGTCATGAAGACAATAATACTCTTATATGCAAGTGGAAACAGAGAAGATGCATGTACAAAGATGCATAAGAAGTGTGACTACTGTGATATGCATATATAGAATCCATTGGATAGGGAATATATCTGATAGCCTGACCCCTCATACATGGGACTACTACTGACAAGTATGGAAATGGCTGGCATATCTGGGATCTTATCCATCTTTTACATTATTTACTTTCCATTGCTTAGCTATTGTGTCACATGACTCCTTTTTGTACTTGTCAGTAGTAGTCATAAATACCAATCAAGGACATGCATGGATAGGCATGGAAGTAATAGAACAAATAACAAACAAACATCTAACTTATAGTTGTTCATGTTCTATGTCATGTGATAGGTCAGATGATGTGATTATGTCATAGATCATATGATGTGGTCATGTGATCTGTCTTTCCAGGAAAGATTTTGGCACTTACAATACCACCACTGCTATAAGAAAAAAAGGAGAAAAAATAATAAACTATTGTTAATGGCCTGTGCACATGTCCTATTCTGGAAATATATCCAGAGAGTCAGACAAAAAGGGGGGAAAAAAAAATAGATACATGGTCTGGGTACATTTCCTAATATAGTAATTTAATACAAATAGAGCTAGAAAAATAAGAAAGGAAATTCAATTTAGCCCGAAAATTTAGAAGAAAAAGAGAAAAATAATGGACTGTTGTTGACAATATTGGGGTATTGTATACATGGTCTGTGCACATTTCCTAAAATAGTAATTAATACAAATATATCTAGAAAAATTAGAAAAAAAATTTACATGATATAAATGGTTGTTGATAATGTTGATGTACTGTTTACTGTGCATATTTCCAAATATGGTAAATGAATGAAAATATAGCCATAAACTCAGAAGAAAAAGAGAAAAATAATAGACTATTGTTAACAATATTTAGATACCATATACATAGTCTGTGGATATTTCCTAATATGGTAAATGATACAAATATAGCTGGAAAAACAGGAAAAAAAAATAGAAAAAGAATAGACATACCATCACAGCTGAATGCAGAATGATAGGTCATGCAGATCAACACATACATAGAGCAGACTCTCAAATGTTACTGTGGTACTACAGTGACATCAATTATTTGACTCATTGTGAGAACTTGGTGAGAACTCAGCCATCATGTTGCTTTGAAAATTTGACAGTCTGCCCTATGTATGTGTCAGTCTGGTGTGGCTTATCATTCTGCATTCAGCTATAACTGTTATTTACAATGTTGGTGGTCTGTGCATATTTCCAAATAAGGTAATTTGTGCAAATATTGCCAGAAAATTACAATAAAATACAAGAAACATTAAAGAAAATATTGGATGGTAGTCACTATTGATTATAATGTTGCAGAGCTGAAATCAGAGTAAATGAGGCAAGATTACTATTTTAAATGAAAATCATTTAGAAAATGTGGTAAAAATGAGAAAAAATAGGATTTGTTGTTGGGTACTGTTGTCTAAGGTCTATATCTAAAAAAGGAAATTCAAGTATTTGTAATAGAGAGATCAGAATTCTAGGAGATTCTAGCCATTTCTGCAGAAATAGGTGGGGCACAGTAAAGTACTGGTAGTCAGCATGTCATTATAGTCAACAGACATGAATACATCATATCATATCATATCATATTATACATATTTATAACTTCAGACACTGACAATCCTCAGAGCTCTCTGCAGTTCTCAGAAATATGCCTCTATAAAAGTGAAAAAAAAAGCTGGCATAGTCAATCTGACAGTTCCCAAACTCTTTCTAGTCTAGATCTTTAGGAACATACTTCAGTGAAGAAATATGGCTCACACATCAGCCAATATCTACTTCTGGTAATTTGCAAGAATAATAGACATCAGTGATAATTCAGTAAGTAAGGCTAGTCTATTATAGGCAGTTATTAATATACACTCAACATAAGAGCAGTCAGTAACAACCTTTATTATCTGATAGAGCAGAATTTAGAGGCTATAACTATATAACAAATAGCTGAATACCACCAATAGATAGAGCTGAATGCAATATATAATCTGGTTTTTCTATAATAAAAATACAATATAAACTAAAAAGGCAAGTTTAGGACCAAAATGATCTTTATGATAAATTTTGTAGAAAAGTTGAATCCAGAAGATAAAAGTTTGAATGGTCAGAAATTTTTGAAGTTTTTTTTTTGAAACTAGTACCCCAGATACTCCGTGACACTGGCAGGAAATTTTTTGCCTATGTGACATGGCTAAAACATTTCCAAGCAGTGTGACATGGCTAAAACATTTCTCAGCAGTGTGATATGGTTCAAAAATTTCTTAGCAGTGTGACATGGCCAAAACATTTTTCAGCAGTGTCACACAGCTAAAAAATTTCCTACCACTTTCAGATGGCTAGGATATTTTTCAATACAAAATATGAGCCCAAATATTTCTGGTCACAATATTGAAGGCCAAACATTTTTGCCCAATGTAATAATATATTTTTCTCCAGAGGCAAAAAAATAACCGGCCAAAGGATCTATTAGCCTGGATAATTTTTCAAGATTTCCTAGCTAATAGCTTGGTCAATGTGGGTGACTGAAGTGAAATTTGTATGGCGATCAACCAACATAAAAATTGTCCCAGTCCTAGTCCAGTCCAGTAGGAATCCGGGAGTCCAGTAGGAGTCCGGTAGGAATAGGTGGAGGAGTGTAAAGAGCTCTATTTATGGGTTGAGAGGTCCTTCTTATTGCTTACCCTGTTTAGGTTAGGACATCGTGTTTAAAGGTCAAATTCTATTCTTCACCATTTGTGTGGACAACAATATGTCCAATACCACCCCCACCCCCGAACAGGCAGTATGCAATCATGAAAATGATCAACAAAAAAAGGAAGCAAGATCCCAATGAAGGCCAGAAAGTCAGAATAAACAAAAATCCCAACTGCCAATATGAAGGCAAAGAAGTAGGGGTGGTTCACAGGAATTTTAAAGGTTACCACAGAAGAATCAAATCTATGACCCCACAAGGAGACACACAGGTTGAGCTGAATGCTACAGCTATATCCACAATGAGAGTTGAAAGTTTTCCTCTCATCCATTTACACATTCTGTAAGTTCATCTTTCATCTTGATTTAATTAACTCATAGCTTTCACAGCCAGAAAAACAATATGCTTTTGGGGCCGCTGTCTGGACTTTGCAACATCTCCCAATTGACAGCTCTTACTGTTAAAGAAGCAGGACTGTCATCTCTCATATGCTTGACTCCTCTTCCACTCCCCAGAGATATACCAGGAAGTCCAGCATGGGACCCTTCATCAAGAACACCTCAGCAAAACCAGGATGAGGGGGACGAAACACCTCCAGAGGCAGTTCCATATTGGTTGGCTGATGAAACCTTCAAAAAGTACAAATTCAGATTGATAGTACATGATCCATCAAAATGGTATGAAGGGGGGATTTACCATGGCAAGTATGTGCAATTCTTGTCTGCAATTGGTGGCAGTATTGTGAAGGTCTCAATCAACTTCAAAACCCCAGAAATACCATTCCAATATCTGCTGCCCCTCCATCCAACGATGGAGGGGGAACTCATTGTGCCACTTAGTGGTCAGCTTCGTGGTGAGCTTCTGAAGGTCGCGAAGTACATTAATGGTTGATGTGCATTAAAAGATCCAAAAAAACCACTTCCGCAGCTCAAGAATTATGAACCACCTATCATGCAATCCAACCAGTTAGCCTTGGTGATGGGGATGATCTAGGGAATTCCCAAGTGCTGGAATGATCGCTTCTTATGCTTTTTTGGTCAAATCTGCCCCTAGGCTCATCAGTTTAGTCTACTTTGTGTATATATTCTATATCAACATGATTTAGTACATTCCAAATGCTAGTTCAATTGCAGGTGCAACACCTAGTTCTCCCTGAATTCCCGTGAGCAGGAGTGTGTGTTTGTGTGGTTTGGCGTCTATTGGCTTGAGTGACTTTTGGGTTAGGGTTAGCAATACTCAAGGAAAACCTGTCAGGGATGCTTTTCTGGTTGAACTAGATAATGGGATGAGTTGTATCAATAACATCTTGTTGGTTGATGTCCTCTCATGATTACACATAGGTAGCCATCTTTAAAGAGCAAGTCAATGTCATCAGCTTCAAGTATGTTCACCTTGTACTCAAGAAACAGCTGCAGCTTCCATGGATCCAAAACATATAAAGGCCTTTAGCAAGGTGAAGATTTCAGCTTATCATTCTTACAACAACTTTTCTGTTCATGCGAAGCTTTAGAAGGACTATGAAGAGGTCAAGGTCTCCATTGTCATTGCACTTGACATCAATCTCTTGTCTGTGACACCAGTCTTTTGGCCCTTCAAAGCGTTGTACGCGGAGTATGCGATGGGGAACTTCAGGAATGCTTCACAGTTTTTTGTGAACTTCAGCTGCAGCTTTGTCTTTGTCCACCAGGAGAGGTTCTAAAGGCAAGCTCCACATATCGACTGCCACCATCTTAATACCCATCTCAATATCCCTAAGAATGCTGGCAGTTGAAGGTACTCATATGTCACTATCCTCCCATTCTTGATAGCCTGCTGAACCAATTTTTCCAGATGTTGCTGCTGACTATGCACCAGGTATATTGACCAGTCTAGCACAAGTCCTGCAATGCCTCACAGCAATTGAGGCTGATGGAAAATTTGCCAGGGCCACCACCCTTAATTCAAGACTGATATTGAGAAATGTGTGCAATCAGCCCTGCTTCACCCTGCTCCATAAAACATCAATAAGGTATCTGAGCCATCCCTTCAGATCCCAGGAAGTGGTCAGGAACTTGCCAGGGGCTTTGTGTCTAACACTGACAGGGGAAGATTCACCGCCCCCAGCTGTTGGGGACCTACCTCTGAACTTCATGGCAGACATCACAACTTACACCAACCATGACATACTCCATCTTATTATATTTTACAATGAAATCTTTGGCATCATCGCAGCAGATGATGTGGCAACCAGTTGAATCAAACTCATTGAATACTTGTCTTACCATTAATGTTGGGGGAGACCCCTTGTGACCTCTGTATTTATGCATATGCATTGTTTGTTCATCCTTGATCACGTCTCTTTCCTCCTTTTCTTTCACCTGCTGTTTGCTAGTCTTTACTCCAAGCCACTGCTTTTTGTATATATACACAAAGTTTATTTCTCCTCACCTTAGTCATCATCACCTTCTGTCTGACTCTGAGGTGAGATCCTTTTTACTTACATTTATTCATCTGAGACTCACAATCTGTTTACCCCAGTTCCATGCATCTACAGGTGGATAAACTAATACACAGTCATAATCACCTTGTGTCTGACTCTGAGTTCCATATGTCTACAGGTTATGGGCCCAGCTGCGCTTTAATAACAGGAACTACAGACACCATTTTGCTACTTGTTTTACTACCCCACTTGTGACTTGTAAAGCCTATATCTTTGTACCCCACACACTCCCACAAAAATGTTGTCAACCACCAACCCATCTATTTTCTTGGAGACAGAGAAATTTGATGGTACAAACTTTGATACCTTCGAAACTCTCATTAACATTGCAGCCAGCAGCTGAGGCATTCTTGGCTACCTAAAAGGGACTATACTGAATCCAGCTTCCCAAAACACCACTGACTTACATTACACCCCCATTGTGCCAAACATTGATTATTAGTCTTGCAAACTCCATGAATACTACAGGACTAAATGTCAGGGTGTATATCTATATTGTATATATTCTGGGGCATATATATCTCCACTTTTACCTAAATATATTTTGTTGTCCAATGTCACACTAAATATATTTCCTCACTGGAATGGACTGCAAATATATTTCTTATGTCTGGACCCTGAATTGTGACTGTCACAATATAGAAATATACTGGGTTAACGAAGGATATATTTCTTCAGCCACAAAGGGTGTCTGGGGTCATATATTTAAGAGAAAAACTTGGGAGTTTTTTAAATATAAGGGATAGAGGATTTACCTATTATTTTGTAGGCAGAAAACCCTCATTGGGATGTTTGTTGACAGATATTTGCCAATAGCTTTGATCCATGTGTAGTATATGCTTTGATGTGCGCACTATTTCCTAATTGGGCCATTTCCTAATTAAGAAAAGCATTACACTTCTTTCTACCACACCTGATGTCAGGCACAGTGGGCATTTAGGTTGGGAACTGTTTCCCACACTTTTTGGGCCAGAAGAGTTAATGGCTAGCATGGTGTGGTCATTGTTAATGGTGATGTTCACATATTGCCCAATTCGGAAGCTCATTACATAATATCAGTTTGGTTTGTAGTGTCCACTTTATTCATTACAAAATTGTATAGTCTCCGCTTTTTTCATTAGAAATCTGTTCAGTGTCCCATTCTTTCATTACAAGAGTATGTAAAATTGTGTAGTGTCCGCTTTATTCATTAGAAAATTGTATAGTGCCCACTTTATTCATTAGAAAACGGTGTAGTGTCCGCTTTTTTCATTAGAAAACTGTGCAGTGTCCACTTCTTTCATTACAAAGGTGTGTAGTGTCTGCTTTTTTCATTAGAAGAATGTGTAGTATCTGCTTTATTCATTACAAAATTGTGTAGTGTCTGCTTTTTTCATTACAAGACTTTGTATTGTCCACTTTATTCATTCCAAAATTGGGTAGTGTCCGCTTTTTTCATTAGAAAACTGTGTAGTGTCCATTTTATGCATCACAAAATTGTGTAGTGTCTGCTTTTTTCATTACAACACTTTGTAGTGTCTGCTTTACTCATTACAAATTGTGTAGTGGCTGCTTTTTCATCAGAAATGTGTCCAGTGTCCACTTCTTTCATTACAAAACTTTGTGGTTTGCCTTTCTGATATCTTGTAGCTTCCTGGAAATAAGCTCAATGTTTCAGCAAAACTGACTCCAGCCAAAGACCCCTTCATCATTTAGAATTCATACACAAGTTGTGTTTTGACTGAGCATCAAGTGTCCTAATTGTCCTCTTGGCCAGCTTCAGTCATGTTGTCCAACATTCATTGCATCTCCCTAGGGACTCATCTCTGTCCATCTATGTCTGACCATAGCCAACCTCAACATGATCTCTTTCAAAACAGTCTCAGTGATTGATTTGCCAGCTGTTGGGGCTACAGTCAGATGCTGTTGAAGAGGAAAGTTAGGACACTTGATGGTCAGTCAAAAGATATCAGAAAGGCAGACCACAAAGTTTTCTAATGAAAAAAGCAGACACTACACACTTGTAATGAAAAAGTGGACACTACACAATTTTCTAATGAATAAAGCAGGCACTACACAATTTTGTAATGAATAAAGCAGACACTACACATTCTTCTAATGAAAAAAGCAGACACTATACAATTTTGTAATGAATAAAGTGGACACTACACAATTTTACATACCTTTGTAATGAAAGAATGGGACACTGCACACATTTCTAATGAAAAAAGCGGAGACTATACAATTTTGTAATGAATAAAGCAGACACTACACAATTTTATAATTAATAAAGCGGACACTACACAATTTCGTAATGAATAAAGCGTACACTACAACACTTTTCCCAATTCCGAAATAGTGTGCACATCATCACTAACAATGACAACACCATGCTAGCCATTAACTCTTCTGGCCCAAAAAGTGTGGGAAACAGTTCCCAACATAAATGTGCATTGTGCCTAACATCAGGTGTGTCAGAAAAAAGTGTAACACTTTTCTTAATTAGGAAATGGCCCAATTAGGAAATAATGCACACATCATCATCAACAATGACAACACCCTGCTAGCCATTAACCCTTCTGGCCCAAAAAGCATGGGAAACAATCCCCCACCTAAATGCGCACTGTGCCTGACATCAGGTGTCTCAGAAAAAAGTGTAACACTTTTCTGAATTAGGAAATGGCCCAATTAGGAAATAGTGCACACATCAAAGCATATACTACACATGGGTCAAAGCTATTGGTAAATATCTGTTAACAAACATCCCAATGAGGGTTTTCTGCCTACAAAATAATAGGTAAATCCTCTATCCCTTATATTTAAAAAAATCCCAAGTTTTTCTCTTAAATATAGGACCCCAGACACCCCTTGTGGCTGAAGAAACGTATCCTTAGTCAACCCATATATTTCTACATTGTGACAGTCACAATTTAGGGTCCAGACATAAGAAATATATTTGCAGTCCATTCCAGTGAGGAAATATATTTTGGGGTGTGTGACACACTAGAAATATATTTCGTGTGACATTGGACAACAAAATATATTTAGGTAAAAGTGGAGATATATAAGCCCCAGAATATATACAATATAGATATACACCCTGACATCTAGTCCCATAGTATTCATGGAGTTTGCAAGACTAATAGTCAGTTGTCAGTGGGTGACTGAAGTGATTTTAGGCTTGTTGGAAGCATGCAAATTGGAGCTTTAGAATGGGTCTAAGAGCCCCTAACATTTTGATAGTTACAATGACCTCCAATAAAATTTATCATTTTTGTGCAGATTCTTCACCAGTAATTGGTCCATAGCTCTGTGAGTTTTGAACTAAATGCTATGTACATAGACATGTTGAAAGGACAATGGTGTACTTTCTTCTCATTCCAGTCTTATTTTGATCATAATGATTCATATACAATAAGGAATGTTCTTTTGATTGAAATCATGGACTCCAGATAGACTCCAGATGGATTTGAGATGAAATTGTAGGTTTAAGTCTGCTCCAGATGGAGTCCATCTGGAATCTGTGAGGAAGGTAAAGTACCTGACCCATAGGCTATTTTGAATGGCCATTGCCAACCATCCTTGACTCAACTGTAATAAGTTCATTTATATCCAAGAACAAATGCCATTTCACAATAGATTTCATGGATGGTAGCTCTACCAGCGATAGTGGCTGACCCAATTATCAGTCTTCAAGTCAACCTCCCTCACTCCACTAGTGATCAAAGCCTCAGTGCATAGTATTGTTGGATTTGATTGCAATGGCTCTGGACTGCTTGGTATTTGATAGCTGCATTTTCATTTTTTTTGTTTCTTGTTTTGTGGTTACCATTTGATATTCTGAGAGGTGGCTGTCCTGCAATTTGTGAATATATTGTTCTATCCACTTTGGTAAGTTCCAATGTTGAAGTGAGAAGTGTTCCACATGCTTTTGAACCATCAAAGGATCTATACAAAAGTGTTGAAGTCATATCAATTTGAAAAAAAATAACATTCTGCACACACCATAAGGAACCTGTTCATGACACAAAGTATAATCCATTGTCCACAAAAACAACTGAGCATTCAAAGAACTCTGAGATTGCTTGAAGTTGATATTGTGCACAGAGACCACATGTTGCATCATCATCACAGTACAGTGGACTTGTGTAGTTGTTGCAACTGTAGAGTGTTTCACCAGAGGTGCCAAGTCAATCTCCAGCCACTGAGGCTTTCTCCAACTCCTGATAAAGATGATGATGGAAAAGATGTGCAATCTCAGACATAACCATAGAATCCTGATAATTTAAAAGTAAGATGTATAAATCACAAATAGAAACATACCTCTGCTGAGTTAAAGAGTGCATGTATATCTTCATGGGTGACTGCCTCCATGCCTGCATAAAAAGTATAACTGTCTCCAGATGCACCACCCATTGCAGCTCTTGGACCATGGTCCATCATTTGACCCATGCTATATGATTCAACTTTCTTTCCCCAGTTGATTTTTTTGACATTGCTAAGCTGGGAATGATGGTCCACTAAATGGCAAAGAGTGTCTTCATTAAAAGTATTGATATTATGGTTGGATTTTCTTTTTCTTCACTATCAATCATTGCAAATGTGGATCCTCAGGATTCAGGATTGGTTCAGCTTATGAATGAGGTTTTGCATGTGGTTCTAAAAATAAATTGAAATAAATAACCAAATTTTATAAATTTGATATATCTTTAATGGTTTGAGTTGAATCTCAGTATGTGCTAGAGAAACACCACACCTGATCACTGATGGATCAACCACTGTGAAAGAATCAACATAAATGGTTTGAATGCACTGTTCTTCCTCTGATAGATTGTTGCACCTTTTGCAAGGTGAATTCAGTCCCTAATTGAAATCAATTCAAAGAAAAGCAAGATATAAAAACTAATGCCAACCTGTTGTTTTTGTAAAACATGCCCAGAAAACTTCTTTCTTTATCAACCAAAATCAAGAGTTTGCTGAAATAAAAGTTTCAAAATAGGATTGATGTTGTTGTTTTGGTGTTGCATGATATCTTGAATATATGCCAATGCAGCACAATGAATTTGTTGGTTGGTCTTTGAATTTTAGAGAAGATAACTTCCATGATAAATTATAATCAATAGTACTTACATCATATTGTTTGGCCTCTAGTGCATAATCTAGCCAATATTTGATTGCGAATTGGAAGTTATAAAGGTTTAGAAATGAGTAAACTGAAGATGGATATGCATCTCTTGGAATCATGTCAGGAAATTTTGCAAGAGCTCTGATAAGCTCTTTTCCTGTAGACACTTTCCTCCAGGTTGGCTGAGTCTAAATAGAGTTATATAGAAAGCACCTCTATAAAAAAAACATACTATGAGTACAGGATAGTCAACTGTGCTTTCTTCCCAGGTGTTTTTTTTCTTCAATAGGAATCCAGGAGTGTATGACAAGACTTAGAGTTTCTGAGATGTGATTTTTGTGGAATAGTTGTTTGACAAAATCTATCTTCCACAAGGCTAGTCCTCTTGGATCACTCCACTGATGAACACTTTGTGGAAGATATGAGGCCTAAAAATAGGTTAACCAAGCTGGGAAAACAAAAATAAGTTCTACCTTGACACTCTGAATCTATTCAGGCATTTGATAAACTGATTTTTGCAGTTGGTGCAGCTCCCTTAGAACATTCACAATATTCTGATAATGCTGATCAGCTTGAATGGGATTAAGATCTTGTTTCTAAAAAAATCTATATTATTTTTCTTTCAGCATAGGCTTCATTGAGTTAGGTTACCCATTGTTAGCATTTTTTAGCCCAAAATCCATAATTTTCCTTCGAAAGGTGGTTCCATTCACTAGCATCTTGAGCATAAATGGGTAGTGCATCAAGAGCATCAAGAGCATCAAAGGTTAGAAATGTTCTGTCAGTAGATGTGGTGTTCATAACTTGAGCTCTTTTTCTTGGAGAGGATGGTTGATCAGGTTAGGCTGGAGTTGATACACTTTCCTCCAAAGATTCATCATCACCAACTTCCTCTAGATCTTTATCCATGTTAGAATTGGTCCCAGTAAGATCTTCAAGCCTGTAGTCCTGGTGCTGCTGAAGTTCATTGTCTCCAAACTATGGGCAATCAAGTTTATTGTGGTAAAGCTCCAGATATTTGCTTACCCTAAGACTATCAATATCTTTCTGAAGGGAAGCAAGGAGTAACTTTGCCCCCCCCATTCATGGCAATGGAAAATAAGGTAATTAATCTCCAGAAAGGTTTGGAGAAGTCCTGGCTGTCGCAAGTATTCCACTTTTTGCATACCAATGCATTTACTGAGATATTTGTGAATGCACCCCCACTAATAAAAAGTGAGCCAACTGAATTCAAATTCGCTCTCTCAGTCATTTCTCCCACTGTTTGATGAATGTCCAGGTCAATGATGATGATGACTTTGAGAGTTGTTTTAATGAAGTATTGATGATGCCATCAAGGTCCTCTGAGGCTTGTGCAAGTGGGTGTAGGATAGGAGTCCAGGCAGACATGCTGATAATAAGTGACTGAAGTGCCAGTGTGGCAAATCTTGTCCCACCCTTGTCATACAACAGTGCCCTCATTTTCTCATCCTTCTTTAACTCTCTTTCACATTCTTGTTCCTCTTGCAAAACTCTCACTTCTGGTGGTATGGCACAGTGCATCAGGAAAACATGAGTATCATCTTTGGGGTCTTTGGAAAGATCTAAAGACTTCAAAGACCTTGAGACCGGATGTCTTTCAGACACAGAGACCTTCAACAATCTTTCAGAGATCAATTGAGAGCTTTGTGAAGACTGTCTTTGGCTTTAAACACTATCTTTGCAAGTCTTTAAGTAGGCTTATTGTATCATAGATGCATTAAAATAGATCATATTTGAGCACTGTACATAACAAGCAGGTCACTACTAGTAATAAGATGGTGGGGGAACTAGAACAGCTAGTCAAGGTGATGGCTACATCATCATGAAGCAAGGTTGGCCTAAATGGTCACACTTGTCAATGTCCCACACACTTGTCAACATCCCACACACTCAGTACCCCCACAGATTCCTGCAGGACTACACTATAATTTTGGTAATTTTAAGTTGGAGTTAAAATTTTGTCAAGTCCTTAGGAATCCAGGAAACTGTCAGGCACTATCTTCAGGGTGTACTTTAGGGTCCATCCCAAAAAGGAAATCTCATATAGTTTGACCAAATAGTGAAAAAAAAAACAAGATAAAAATGATTCTATTTGTCAGGGACCATGTGAGGGGATGTTAGTCACATGACCAATTACCAAAAATGGTCAAACCCAAAGTTGTAGCCCTGCACTGTAGCTTCCCAAATCTGTTTGAATTATGTTCTGAAGTGCTCCTATTGTGGAGATATGAGGTAAAGGAATTTCAAAAGTGTCACATTTTTTGTTTTGTTTTTTGTGTTCTTCTCCATGAAAACACAATCAAATAACATGATTTCAGTATATTTAGAAAGCTAAAAGAAAGGGCTACAATTATTGTACCATGGTAAAAATGACCAAAAAAGAAAGGTGCATGCCCTCAAAGGGAAACTGACACTGACAGACTACAAAGTTTACTAATAGACTACAAAAGACTATGAAAATTGGACTTAGATTACAAAGTTTAGTGATAGAACTACAGACTTAGACTACAATTCTGATTATTTCCATATTTTATTTTATTGCTTTTTCATTTAGTATAGCCAAATCTTCTATGTTTGGAAATGCATACTGGACCCTGACAACAGCACACCAATGTTGTCACCAACAGTTACTCTGATTTTTCATAAAGCATAGCCATACCTTCTATATTTGGAGATGTGCTCTGGATTCTGAAAACAGCACCTGACATTGTCACCAGTAATGACTATTTTTATCCATACTGTATTACTATTTTCACTTAAAAGTGCCCATTTCTATATTTGGAAGTCTGCCCTGGACCCTGAAATCAATCACATGCTCATGAGTCATATTACTTATCATTTGGAT
The DNA here is from genome assembly GCA_018417955.1 of Laccaria trichodermophora. Taxonomy (NCBI): domain Eukaryota; kingdom Fungi; phylum Basidiomycota; class Agaricomycetes; order Agaricales; family Hydnangiaceae; genus Laccaria; species Laccaria trichodermophora. The sequence continues at coordinate 964,108 of JACTVC010000024.1, forward strand.
CAATCCTGGGACTAGTCCCGTCTGAAAATCCTCAGAACTGTCTCTTGTTGTCAATGGTGATGTGTGCTATTCTATATGGAAGAAAGCAGAGCACTTTTATAAATCAACCTGTAATCTGACCATATTATAGCTGTTTTCAGTGTTGGATCACAGAACAAATGACATCTCCCAGTTGTTGTGTTATTTATTTGCATCATCAATTCCTCTGAAAGTCTCCCAGGTGCACCCTGTAAGATGTGACAAAGCACACATAAATGCAGTATTGCTTGATGGTTACATCCTATCCACATATCACTTTGGGTACTATCCCAGTGAAGTGTATTGTTGGTAGCAGAGAGCAGCTTCCCATCTGCAATTGCTTTGAAAATAAATTTGTTTGAATCATCACTTGTAAGATCAGAGAACAAAGTTCCAACTCCTAGAGTTTCTATGTTTCCAGTTTCATTCAAAGTGAATCCTTCCAATGTATAGCCTAGAAGAACATTATCCTTCATGAAAATCTCTAGTTGGTCTCATTGGAGATGAATAAAGGATTTGAAGTTGGTGAAGTTGAACTCTTCATCATTCATATGAAGAATTTCATCAGAAATCCATTGCATATTTGGAGCTTTCCAGCTATTGTGCTGTGCTAAAGAGCTTCATCCAAGAGTAAGGCACAACATTCATCTCTGTTAGATTTGTTTTGCACTATTTGAAAGCAGATCTTCATAAAAATAACATATTAGATGAATATTGAAATAAAAAATTATGCTGCATGCTGTTCATGACATGGCTTCAATTTGCATGACACACTAACCATATGGTCTACACATGCACCTTACATGTTTTCTCTCTTTGGGATCTTGCCCCCTGATCTCATGAATCCAGATAGTGTTACCTTGTCCTTGGCAGAGATGATTATAATCAGGGTCAGTTCCTAGCTTTATCAACTCTAACTGGGCTAACATTGGTTTTTGTACTGAAAGGATGTCAACACCATTGGGGACCCACTGACCCATGAAATCTTTTTGCTTTGCCTCCACCAACTCCTTCATCACCCACATTTCATGGACAACCCTCTTGTCATTGTAGAGGCTGCATCAAACTTACAGCATCACCAAGAAAGACAAATTGAAGCAGGCATCATTTAGATCCTGCCTCACCTCAGGGAGGGCAACCACCACTGTGATGTAGTAATTCCCAGCAGTATCCTTTCAGGAGTTCTGCTGGAAGTGAGCTTTCCAAGTCTAGTCTGACTATGTTACACCTTTAATTGATTGGATGTATCATAGTTGTGCCTCACAACTCTGAGGCTACTTGGCAGCATGCCAGGTATAGTCCTCCTGCAGTTTGCATTCAACTTCCAAACCAGGGAGTTACTTGATATTTTTGCTCAGCATGTGGAGACTATACTGCAAGACACACTGGCCAAATACCCTTGCCTGAATCTAATGATCTGGCTTCTCCAAGTCTGTGTATTTCCAGGGCAGTTAGTAGGAATCACCCACCAACACTGAGAGCCCCAAACATACAAACAGGCCATAGTTGATGGTGCCTGCTGATGGGCTGATATGAAACAATAACCTGGTATTGATGAATTGGCTGATGTCATCCCCACTGTTGAGGTAGCAAAGGGTCGGCCAGCGACGTAAATTTAGCACAGTGGGATCAGCAGGAAGTAAACCCAGAGAGAAGTAGGTGGTATATCGGCTGATGGAGGATAGCTATGCAAGGTCAGCTGACAGTTTTGAATGTTCCTGGGTTCATGATTGGCCGAGAGCCTTAAATTCTGATTTGAGGGGTCAGCTGGTGGGATTCACATTATTGTAGTTACAGTTCAGCTGATTAGTTGAGTGAATGGATACAGCTACCCAGTCGGCTGACGAAAGTGGACAATTCATAAGCTCTGGATCAGCCAACTTTTTACCCCTTTTCTAGATGGATCTGTATCTGTTTCCCCTTAGCTTTTATTTTAGGCAGCCGAGCACGGTTGTTTGAACCAGACCTGGTCGTTCCTGCTTGGTCCATAGGCAAATTCACTTGTCCAAGACAACATCGGTCAGTATATTTTACAGCAGCTGATGGTCAGGACCAGAGTTCAAGTTCCAAAGGTGATATCTTTGTTTCTAAATTGAACATAATCTGGCCTTTCGAAAGTACTACTGCAAAGCACATTGTGGCTTTGACCTAAGCAGTTGACCTGGCCAAGGTAAAGCACTTTGGCAGAGTTCCCTGAACCTAATGCTTACCCCTCAGATTAGTTTTATTCCTTCAAGATTGCAGTACTTTTTCTCTTTTACAAAGAACATGACACAAAAAACCTATATATTCACAAGAAGTTACAAAATATGGAGTATGTGATTATTGCGGATCCCCATTAGTGGGAGTCATAGGATGATCATCTAACTGGCATTTAGATGTTGAATCATTACTATCAAGTAGGGGACATACCAGATGAAGCTATCAGCCGAGGAGACCTCCTGGTGCCAACTATGAAGGGAGAGGGTGATCTGCCGCGGTGTGTTGCACGAACTGGCTTTGGAGCCAAATAGATTGGAGCTGTGGAAATTGGAGGTGGGCTCGACGCTTGCACAGCTGCCGATTGAACTGGAGCTGGGCTCAAAGCTTGCGCTGGCATCGGAGCTGCTGATTGGATTGGGACCAGGCTCATTGCTTGGACCGATTCCTCTGCTGATATATCGGTGTTGGCACCAATATCCATAGTACCCTTCAGCATGTTGATGCCGATATTGGCCATCCCCTTGGTCACATCAATCTGGGCGTCGGTCATGACTTTGCGTCTGAAATGATTGAGGACAATTTGCTCCACAATCATTTGTCGGTTGCCAAGTTTTATCTGACCCTTGGTCAGTGTCCTATATGATGTGGTCAGAGTATCCTGTGCTTGCTCGGCCTGGTGGACTCGGTTCGTAAGTTTGGCCATAGACTTCTCAACCTGTTCTTGCAATGCAGCTGGCGTCACCTTCATCATATTCCTGACCTCCCCCTCAAAAGCTTCATGCTGAACCCTTATCGTGCAGAAGTCCATCTCATGTTGTTCGAGCCTGGCTTCAGCATCCTTCCACCGTGCTTGGTGAAGGTCTTCAAATTGGTCGATCCTCACGGTATATGCATTCATTCTTCTTTCCTCTTCGAACCACAACAATGTTTCCAAAGTTTTGACTTGTTCAGCCAGATGATCGCCAGCAGATTCAACATCTTGAAGTCTTCGGGTCATTTCCTCCAGGGAGGCCAGACATTCGCTGAGTGAAGTGGAGTTCACGAATGGGGGGAGAAGAGCGCTGGGGTCAATGCCAGTATGCTCTGACACGATGGTCACCTGAGCCTGTTGTTTGCTGAGAGTGTTTTGAATGTCGGTCTGATCTTGACCAAGTCTCCTGATCTCGTGCTGGATTGCATGCATGTCGAATGCCGGTGGCAGACTGAGGGACCTGAAATCCACCTTCTTGATATGCAGTGCTGTATCAACTAAGTTTTTAAGCAAATAAGTCCAATGAGAACATAAAAGAACTTATGATGAAGTTCTTGAGCATGAGGCGGACTGACGTGGTGTGAGTTCGAAAACGACTGCTTGGGCTCAACCAAGGTTGGACCACTATTGGCTACGATCCCCATGTCATTGGTGGGAGCTGGGATTGGGCCAGGCATCAGGGCAGCAACATCTAGGTTGGTTAGTAAGGAAAAACTAAGTTAATGGAGTCTTACCTGACGATGGCCTGAGGTCGGGCACGATGGACATTGCAGCACCTGCTGATTGCCCGAGGTTGGGCATGATGGGTGTTGGAGCAAAATCTAGTCTGGTTAGCGAGGGAAAACTGATTTGATTGAATCTTACCTGATGATTGCCTGAGGTCCCCTGCTGCTGATAATTGCCCGAGGTCAGCCACGATGTCTGATGATTGCCTGAGGTTGGGCATGAGGGAAGCTAGGCTGGTTAGTAAGGAAAAACTGATTTGATAAACTCTTACCTGATAATTGCCTGATGTCGAGCATGGTGGGCATTTCATCCATGGCCAGACTCAACTTGAGTTGGACTGGGGGTGTTGGTGTTGGTCATTCAATGACAATGGCTGGAGTTGCCTGTGCCTTGCCTTTGTCAGGTCGCAAAGAAGTACTGACCTCAGCATCCCTGCTGAGGTCATGTCGGCCATCTCTGAATCCTCCTCCTTTATAGACCCAAAATCGAACGTCTCTCACTCAGAAACCTCAGCCATTTCTACATCCTGCTTCTTTGCCTTCTTGGGTTTTCGAATGACCACACTTTCCTCCTCTCCCCTGTCCTCAGCTCCCTCTGCCATTTTGACATCCTCCGACTTCTTAGCCTTCGATTTCTTGGTTTTCTTCTTTCCCTTCTCTCCCCTGTCCTCGGCTTCTTCATCCTTTGCCTTGTGCTTCTTGGTTTTCTTGACCACAATCTTCATTTCCTCTTCCTCCTCCCCCCTCAGTCTTCTTCTTCGAATTCCCCCCTGCCTTGCTGCATTTCGTCTTGCCCATGTTGCAAGTGAAACAGATGGCGAGCCCATCTCTGGTGCTCTCTGCACATGGGACGGTCTCTTTGTCCTTTCGTCTACTGCAGGCTACACAGGGCTTGACAGCAATCTTGTATTCTCCCGTTTGAATGGCTGCATCCTGCTTTTCAAGCTTCTCTGCCGATGCCTGGGCCTTCAGTGCCACCTTTGCAGCTGTCTCTGGGCTAACCCAAGGTGCCGCTTTGGACCTGGGCTTTACAGTTATCTCGACGACTGGCTGTTGTTTCGACCTTGGCTTGGCAGTGTTGCCTGAGTTTCGTGAATTGGGTTTGGGCGTTGTCTCTGGTGTGGGCATCTCCTCAGCACTGCTTTCATCAAGCTTTGCACTGACAATGCGGGTCTTCCTCGGCCAGGCATCCAAGGAGTCCCCTCTCCTCTTTCTCCCACTGCTTGTGTCGGCTGCGGGTTTTGCTCAACTTTGTTGAGGTTTGGGCTCAGCTGGCTTCTTTTCTGGTGCTGGGCCAGCTTTTGGAGTTGATTGGTGTTGGGGAGCATTTGGTATCAGGACAGATATGTCTGCTGATATTGGGGGCAACGAAGATTGGGCTGGGAGTGACGAATTCGGTATTGGGACAGATGACGCTTGTGTGTCTGATGATAGCAAAGATTGGGCTGGGAGCGATGAATTTGCTGATGTCGGAATGGTTGATGTAATGGGAGGAATGGGGGGAGAGGGGCCCTCATAACCTTCCATGAAGAACATAGGGGTGGTGGTCTGTGGGACTGCATACAGTCTGTTCCAATCAACTGAGGGCCCCCCCATGACTCGCAACATGTCGGTGTATACCCAGATCCTTGCGGGATGGAGCCACTGGGATTCCTCACACCACAGCTGCTTGCCTGACAAAGTCTTTACCAATGTTACCTTGGTGAAACTAAGTGTCATTCAACAAAATATAAGGTAGTTACTTACAGCTTTCTCCAAGGCACATGCTTCTAACGTCGGTTGGTTGGCATCATTGGAATTCATAAGAGCCGCTTGATGTCGATTGAAGAACCTCAGAAGCGATTCTGTTTGGAACCTAACATCATCCAAAAACCCAGGGTCGAGATTGTGAGCTTTAGCTTCTATGGTGAGGGTGGAGGACATTGGAGTTGGAATGGCACGAATGGTTAGAATGGGACAATGATGAAAGTTGATGTCAAAAAGTTGTAAATGGAGTCATGTGGTGGCATCAGAAGAGGAGAGATCCTCAGAATGTTCCATGGCCGATCATTGGTAGCTTTCCTTCCCACAGTTGAATTTTTAAGGGCCATTGCAAGGCTGAACAAAACAATGGGTCTTTCTCTTGAACAACGTTCATTAGCAACTGCAATCCCTGGAAAAGCCATTTACTCCATGGCTGATATGTCTTTGACAAACCCAGGTAGGAGAATGTCTAATCTTCCAGGCAACCATTGTCACTAATTCTTTTGAAGCAGAAGTTGTAATGAAAGACTTGGACGATAGGGAGGTGCAGGAAGGTATTTAGTTTGGGCTTTTACTACCTACACCGTTACAACCTTACCTCAGAAATGGCCCAACATCAAAAAGTTCTCCCAAGTACGTCTCATAACCTGACCAACCTTCAATCATTATTGGGTGAACAAGACCTACTGAGCGACGATGGAATGCAGCCCACTGAACAAGCAATGGAAGTAGATGTGGATAGCATTACCCAACATTAGTTGATGGGCCGAGCTTTGCAGATTGATATTAATGTGACCTTGATTAGAACGTCAAGAGAGTCAATCGATGTCCATTGATTTGACTGTTTCTCCCCTGGCCCCAGCATTCGACAAATCCATTTTCAATTTTCAAATGTCTAGTTTTGATCAGTCCATATTTGATTTTACAAAGCCCACAGTGTCTTCCCCCTCTCCCCCATCCATCTTTGAATTTGAGAAACCCAGAATCACTTCCAAGGCCGAAGACCTTACTTTCGACTGGTCCATATTTGATTTTCCGAAGCCCACTGTGTCTTCCCCTTCCTCCCCATCCTTTGACTTTCAGAAACCTGGAATCTCCTCCCTGAGCTCGGGCATAAAGCCCACTTTTGACCAACCGAAACTCTCTTTCCCCACCAATGAAGTTACTTGCAATCAAGCAATCTTTGATTTTGACAAACCCAAAATGTCTTCCCTGGCCGAAGATGTTGGTTTGGACCAGGCGATGTTTGATTTTATGAAGGCCACTGTTTCGCCACAGTCGATCTTCAATTTTCAGAAACCTGGAATGTCCTCCCCGGCTTCAGGCTCTCATTTTTCCTTTGAATTCAACAAGCCTGATGCCGTGATCTCAGGTTTGTACATTTAATCTTTACATTCAAAACACATTTTTTAGCTCACACAACATCCCAGATGTCTTCTCATTTCAACCATCTACCCCTGCAACAAGCAGCCAGAAGCCATCCAGAAGAAACCCTGGGTCAAGTTCAAAGCACAATTGCCATGGTGCCAAGCCAGGTTTACAGCCCCCAAATGAACCCAAGGAAAGCCTAGGACCAATTGAAAGCATGAGGGCCATTGTACCAACTGCCTTTGGTCAGGCCATGGCGTACGCTCCATACCTGATCTTCATCCATACACATAGTCAGTCGTCGTCCATTGAAGTGTGGCTGTCCTCGTCATCCACTGACATGTCGTCGTCGTCATCCATTGTCATCCATTGTCGTCCTCAGTGGGTGGTGACGGCGACAGCAATGGTTGTGGCTGGTGGTGGCATGGTGTGCCCAGTTGTTGTCGATGACGATGGTGGTGGTTTGAAGACATACATTGTGGATTGTTTGATGATGTGAAATTGAGCCTCGGCGTTTGCTGAGACTCGATTTGGGCATGGGTATATTAATGTTTATTAATATTATTGATTAGTAATGTGTATTCCAGACATTGAATTCTGGTTGCATTCCTTTTTGTCCATTCCAGGGACCATTCCAGGTACTAATCAGGAATGACATCATTCTTGAGGAATATTTGTCCCCTGGAATGTCATTTTGGCTGGTGTCTCTGCCAAATTTGATTCCTCTGGATTCCACTGGATTCCACAGGAATGACCAGAATCCGGCAGGAATCAGTGGGGCATGATAAAGACCTCCATCAACAACAGTTTATTATTTTTTCTCCTTTTTTTCTGATAGCAGTGGTGGTATTGTAAGCACCAAAATCTTTCCTGGAAAGACAGATCACATCATCACATCATCTGACCTATCACATGACTGTATCACATGACTACATCACATGATATAGATAAGATCCCATATCTGCAGTAGTCACATGTGTGAGGGGTCAGGCTATCAGGTATATTCTCTATTTAATGGATTCTATATGTTATGTTTTAGTCATGCTTCTTATACATCTTTTTACATCCATCTTCTCTATTTCCACTTACATATAAGAGTATTGTCTTCATGACTCTTTATCAAGCTTAGCAAAGGAATAGAGTGACAAGGTCAGCTGTAGATTGTGACTCTTTTTTGGAGAGCTCATGACTCTCTGTCTTTGTGTCCTCATTGATTTTCCCTTCCTGACATTCTGGCAGAATCTTGCTAAACCTTTCTATGGCATTCTGGGAAGGTGAGTACAGCTACACTTGTGACATTCCAGGGCATAAGTAGCTACTCACTTAGCTTGATTCTGCAAGACTCTTATATTCAAGACTTCTCACAAGGTCTTCACACCATAATGTAAACTGTCAATTCCTCTTTAGCTTGCCAGACACTTATATTGTTATCCATGAGAACCTCATAACACTCCACTACCTTGTAATTAGTTCTTGCAACATGCTTACTCCTCTACCACCACTGCATCTATTGCTTTCAGGTGTGTTATCATAGTTCACTCTGATAGCCAAGTGGTATTGTGTATTATCAGGTCACTGACATTACTCTAAGAGTACAAGTGTCAGCAAAGTTTATTAGAGCAGGTCTTATCAGATCTGCAGTGTTATCCCTTCCTGCATCTGTATCCAACCACTCATGAATTTCCCAAGAGGTAGCAGGGGTTACAGCACTTTGCACTGCTGTTTGCATAACAAAGTTTGGAAATCGTATTTGTATGTATTGTATTGTGACCACAAATTGGGAAGTAAGAGAACAGTTACATCCACCAGGCCTGCAATGTCTACTGAGGCACCATGAGAGTTGGGTATGCAAACAGGAATGCAAAGCACTGTAGCTTTGGATTTCTGGAGCAGTCTCAAACCTTGCTAAAATATGCCTACATCTAGTCTCTTTCCCTCATTCTTCCTCTCTTTGGACTGAGCTGTAAGCTCAGTCACAACTCAGTCTTCACACCATTGTCATTCCAGCTTGCCATACCACTTTCATTGACAGCTCCTGCATTTAATGCACAGATAATCCATTACACTACACAGATTTTTACCAGAATAAAATGGGGAGAGTAGTCTACTAGCTTGCCTCGGACTTCAACTCTGATGCTGAATCCACCTTATGCATAGTTTATCTTTGTTGTCAGTTTCCAGCAACTCCTGCTGAGCCCAATCAGGTCATAACCCACAATGGTGGACGATGGGGCACCCAGAGGCAGATTCGACACACCTGTATGCTTCTTACCAGCCAATTCAGGTCCTTGCACCATTCCCCATCCTCGCACACCATCATGCCTGGGGTGGCATGCTGCCAGTAACATCAAGGTATGCATATCAACCATCAAAACTTCAGAATGTTGCTGAACAGTGATGCTTACATAGCCTACCTCTCAAATGGCACCATCTCCTCTGCTACCATGAAATTGACAAAACTGATCTGTGTGGCTGGTGGCACTGTGTGGCTCAGACACCTGGGCTTGACAAGGTATCTGCTTCAGGTTAGCTTCAAATGATAACATAACTAAGTATATAGATTACCACTCACATGAAATGATGTTTAATTTCTAACACCTTTTTCAAAGCAAACTTGCAACTTCAAAGTTGAAAAAGTACAAAGACTACATAGCAAAGTGAAAGGTGAATTCCTAAAGTGAAAGTCAACCATAAAGTACAAATAGTTACTCAAAGTTCTCATTACAAAAGTCTAAGTTGCCAAAGTGCAATTGGATGTTTTCCTGATGGAGGCATAAACGTTCTAAGAGGGGTAGTGTGCATAAGTCAAGTGTGAAGGAGACTGGGATACTAAGGAGTCATGTGCATTACTTGTATCTGACCACACACCAGGGTTTAATTCTTTGAGGCACTTTTGGATCAGATCAAGGATCCTTGGCATGTCATTGTCCATGATCAACATCATTGAGTTTGTCTCCAGAAATGCTTCCTGCAGCACCAGGGAAACATCTGACATTGTTTCTTGGTGAATGGTCACCAGTGGAAAACTCTGAAATGGCGATGAAGGGGCCTGGTAAACAAAGGATGATTCAACTAGTATACAAATACAACTTGAAATTTACAAAAGCTACAACTCATCATAGTCATGGTACAACTCCTCAAGATGGTTGGTTGGAAAAGATGCTTGGCAGTCAAATTGAAAGAGCTGATCTTCAGTGATAGAAGTCAGCAGCATAAGAAATAGCTCCCTGGGTAACACATTTTTCAGGATGTGATCAATGACCTCAATATCAAAATCAGAATGTTTATACAATCATATGGATTGATCTTACCAGGGTCTCTCCATAAGCTTCCATATGGGGAGATGAGGAGCAAAATCTTGAATAAATTTGTGGGCTCCATCCTTGGGGCCCTCAACATAGGAGACTCCTCAAGTGATCAAATATGTCAATAACTTTTGAGTTGTGGTATTGACATGGCTGCCTGACTGCCTTGCCTTGTGTTTAGGTGGTGCACAGTCACCACCTTTGGTAACTTTGATCCTGATGTCAGTGGACACTTGATCCTCTGGGATCTGAAAGTTTACATTAGATTCCCACCTGGTTCCACCATTTTCATTCCCTCAGCACTTATCATTCACTCCAATCTTCCTATCAACCTAAACCCTGAAGAAAAGTGGCTGTTGATGACCCACTATAGTGGCAGCTCTCTCTTTAGATCATGATATAACAATAGCCACACTGACAAAGTGTTTGACCAGAAGGCATCTAAAAAGGAAAAACTACAAAATGCACCTGACGATGAAAGCAGGTGATATGAGGCTTTGAAATATTTTCCTCATGTATAATTTTGTAGAATGCAAGACATGTAATCAATTTAGCTGGTCTCCAAACATTTCTTGGGTGTGATATACAATTTTTCATCCATAACTTTCACAGGCACAGAAAGAAATTGTGGTCTAAAATCTCCCAGATAAATGGGCAAATGGATTTCACAGTCTCAGTTGCAAATACAATACAGGGATCCTTATATACAGATTCTGAAATACTAAATAATGCATTTTGGATGCATAACAACACTGAAGATAGGGATCACCTCCTGACATAGGGGAATTGGACCCAGTGAAACACCCTTCAATTGGGTCAACAGCATAACACATCTGGACATTTGCTGGTGGTGGGAGTGGTGCCAAAAGGGGAGCTGACTTATGGTGAACAGGATAATCCCAAGTGTGGTGTTTTCTAGTCAAAAAGGCTGCAACTCCAAATCCTGCTAATCACAAGTCCACAACTCAAAATCCTGCAAATCAAAAGTCCACAACCCAAAATACTGCTATTCAAAATCCCACTGCAAAGACCCAGGTTAACCCAATTCTGCAACTCAAAACTGTACTCAATGGTCTGCCAATTCCCCCTTCCAAGCTCTGCATTACTACAACATGTGCAAACATTAGTTGCAAGTTCATCCCAAATTTGTCACAACAGGTCCTCCTCCCCCAGAAACCCACAACAACACCTCTTTCTCACACAATGTCATGTAGAATAAGTTGTACCTTGACTTGACTTTGTGGTTCTTGTTGGAGGAGAGGAGGGGTCCATCAGGAGACAAGGAAGATCAGGTTGTAAATCTCCTAATGAGACTGATAGAACCAATGGAGGGGTTCCTCAAGACAAAGATTAGATTAAGTTGATATTGTAATCTTGGATATAGCATTTTGAAACTGGTATTTGTGAGTGGAGCTTTGTATTGTAAAATTATGTAAAAGTTAATATGGCTTGCATCCAGTGCCAAGCACAGTATGAGGAGAGATTTTGAAGGGGAAACCCCTCTCTGGAACAAGAGAACATGATGGAGGGTGTAAATGTTGAGGTGGAGGAAACAGTAGATGACAATGAGGAAATGGTGGATGGAGTTGATGGCCTGGTTGGCAAAGGCTTGGAAGAAAGCTTCCTCATCTCTGCCTGTGGGAACAGAATTAGGGCACAATCTTTATTGTAGAGTGTGAGGACTCAGCAGGGCTGTGGATCATAAATTGTATGTAAGTGGCACTAACTCTGAAATGCTGCCAGTTGCACTGGCTACTAAAGCAGGAAACTATTCACCACTGAAATTGGGATAATATTTTGAAAGATCACAAGTGAGTAGGTTTCTTTAACAGAAAGTTGAGTAGTTGGTTCTCACATTTTGAAAAGGACACAGCCAGAGGGACATGGGGGAAGTATAATAGCTGCATGGCTATTTTTTACAGAAGTTCAGGATAACAAATGAAATGCACAAATAAGGCAGTTTCTGTGAGGATCCATCCTAAGAGGGAAGTTCTCATGCACCTGAGGGTTAGGCGAAGGTGCAGAAGTGGGTTGCAGAAAAGGTAACTTGCAGACAGACAAGGAACTCAGAGTTGGGAACAACATTGGAGAAGGTATGACATTGGAGGAGGTACAACATTGGAGGAGGTACAACATTGGAGGAGGTACGATGTTGGAGGAGGTATGACATTGGAACTGACTATGGCATCAGAGGAGGTATGGCACTGGAGTTGACCACGGCATTGGAGTTCGTTGGGTTGATGAAAAGAGATATGTGTGTAGGACGAGTTCTGGGTGGAATGAGGTGTATGAAGGGTCATTAGAAAGGTAGAAAGGAGACAAAATTAGATATAGAGAATGCAAGGGGCAGGGAGGTGAAGGGATCGAACACAAGTGAGATCATGAACTGAATCGGACTCTGAGGCATTGCCAGGTTAGTAACAAGACAGGAGCAAGGCTCAACCAGAGCTGGGAGCTAGAGGCTCAACCACACAGGCCTATAACTGAGAGCAGGGCTCAACCAGGAGACAGAGACAAGAGACGAGAAACAGAGAAACAGTTCAGAGGTGAATCTGTAATATCAAGGATGAGATAGTAAGTACATGACAAGCTACCTAAATACCTAAAGGAAGGATACCAAGGCAACCAAGGAAGAACAAGAAGTACAATAAGGATGGAAGGAGACAAGGGAACACAGAATCATAAGGTAACAAGACAATAAGGGTTGGGATGGAGAAACAAGATATCATGGTGAAGGGTTTGTCTTGGGAATGTCTCAGCGTAGAGCATGGGTGTGGGATGGTTCGTGACAGTTTCAATAGAAAAAAGTTGAATTGCTTCTCAGATTTTGAAATGGACACACCTGGAGAGAGGGACATGCAGAGTGTTATAGAGCGAAGGACAGAGGCAAGGAGGTTACCAAATAGGGAGATTATATGTCAGCTTATCTCCTTATATAGTGGAATGGGTCTAGTGGAGGAAAAGAATCTTACTATGCCTTACCAAATAAGGAAATTTATCCACCTGCAGGATGTGGCACATCCCCACCATTGTGAAGAAGATCTTGGTTCAATTTGTTGTTATATGATGTATTTCTAACCTGGTACAGACTGTACAACCCAGAAAATGTGTGAGGGCATGCAGGAGGTTACCCTCCCTCTCCATCTCACCTGGTGACTGATGTTTCAATTGACCTCTTGTTTTCTTTTCATGGGCCAGATGTTGGGCTCATCAAACACCAAGTTGAGCAGTACAAGATGAGCTTGATTGTGAATATGTACATATGTATGAACAAGTTCTGAATTTTTAACACATATCTCACAGGTTGGCACAGGATATCACTTTTTACCATATTTAACTGAAACATACCCCCACATGCAACCAAGTGCCAGAACTTCAGCAAAAGGTCCACTTCCACTTCTACAGTTCTGGACACAACTCTCCTGATGAAGTACATCATAAAAGGATCTGAATACAATGTATAAAATAAATGAAATAGAACGTAACATTAAAAAAAGTCAAATCATACAAAAAGGAAGATATCCAAAGTCAATTTGTGCACCAATGTTCACCTCAAACCCTCCAAATCAGTCGCGAACTTCCCTTCCCCATACCCACCCTGCCCTCCTCTTCCTCCCCCTCCCCCACCTCCTCCTGCATACTCACCAACCACAGGACTCCCTGAATCACTCCCCATATATGCACCAATATAATCATACTCATCATCCGCCGACACCTCCCTCTGATGTCCTCGCTGCTGTTGTTGTGCAGGATAAAGTGACGCAGGCACAGGTAACGGTAGTGGTTTCTTCATTGACACACTCAATGGCGCCGTCCCCCCTGCACCCAACGAATCATAGCTTGTCGATTTATGGGGTATGGGCCTTTTGAAAGCGGCTGCTGATATCGTCCTCGCCCCACCAGCAGCAGCACCTCCAACCAAAGAAGGGGTACTGCCCAATGTCCGCGGATATTCCCCCGGCGTTCGATACGACGCGTCCGAGAGCGGTGACGAAGGATGCTCTCCAGACGACGGAACCTGCTGGAACCTAGGCGGAACAGGCGAATTTGACCTTGACGACTGGAATCGTGGCGGAACCACCACCGCCTCTCCCCCTGCCCCCACACCAGACTGAGATGGTTGTTGTTGTTGAGACTGCTGACTGAGCGCTTGTAATCTCGGCGGTAAATTCGAATTTGTGCGTGAGGGGTACGCCATGGTATTGTTATCATGTGCGTGTGGGTTATCAAACGGATTCGACGTCGTATACTGGGCTGTTGATGAGGGTGATGATGAGGAGGAAGCGTTTGGGGGTGCTTGGGTCTGATACGCCTGCGCGTACGCCTGTGCCGGACTCGTTGGTGCTTGCTGTTGTTGGGTGTACGAAGGGTATGGTTGTTGTTGTTGGGCTTGATACGATTGGACATACGACTGTGCCGGCGTCTGCGTCTGCGAATACCCTCCTCCTCCTCCCCCCGGATTCAAATCCGCAAACGGATGAGGCGACGCAGCACGTTTCGCAAACGGCGCAGAGGGCGGTAAGAGAGGGTATGGTTCTCTGCTCAGCTGTTGTTGATGTTGATTCCCACCACCAAGGAAAGGCGGTCGACCACGTTCACGTTCGCCCTCGGGATCCAGAGTGCTCGCCACGGAAGCCAAAGGGGGGTTAAACGTCAACTGATCCATCTCCCTGCTTATCTCTCTCGCAACAGCTGCGTTTAACGCCCGTTCATCTTCCCCTCCCACTTCTTTTTCTTGTGCGTTGAGAGAGGGTGGAGGGATGCGTTTGCCTGTCGTGCTTTCATTGGAGGTGTCCGGGTTCGTATTCGAGGTTGGGGGAGACGTTGGAGTAGTTGTCTCAGCTGGTAGACCTATCAACATCTTCGATCAGCGCTCAGCCCACACATTAAACTCAAACCAACAAAGCAAAACTCGCCTTGTTCACGCTCCACCTTCCCCGTCGCATGCGGATCGGACCTCCTCTCCTCCAACGACCGCCTCCACTCCTCCGCTTCACCAGGTTCATGACCAGTCCCACCACCGAACCGAACGTGTCTGCTCGGTTCCCTCTCCCTCTCCCCGCCTTCGTCCTGTGTCGTGATCGCGATTGGGGCAGCAGCCGCACCTCCATTCGTATTAGAGCCACCCCCGCCCCCATGGCCACTCAACGGACGTCGATCCCCATCATCCCCATCCGCATCAGCGTCCGCATTCAACATATACGCCAACAGCGCATCGTCGTCGTCCGACACGATCGAATGGTTCGATACGTGTCTTCCTTGTTTCCCCACTTGCGCTTGTGTTCCAGACGGGCTGAGCGTCTGTCCTCCCACCCCCAAACTCCAAGGATTAACACCCTCCGGAACAGAGGCGGGCGCAGCGCCAGGCGGCAAAGGCTGTATCGCCGACGTAGGCTCACCCTCACTCATAGTTCGTGCCCACGGCTGCTCATCAACATCAACCCCACCACTCCCCAGCGCCTCAGCGACGGACATTGAGAACGACACCCCTAGTTCATGGCGCGTGTTCGTGTTTAACGAGGGCGGCTCCGTGTTGAGTGATTTCGAGCTCGACAAAGGTTCGTCGCGTAGTGTGTACCCCACACCACTACCATCCCTATCCCGAGTCTTAACAGGAAACGTAGCGAACCTCCCCGCACCTCCTCCTGCTGTATCGATCGATGAGCGAGCGGGGAGAATGCCGAAATCGTCTACGGTCCCTTGGTGTGGTGGGGCGTGAGAGAAGGGGGAAGAGGGTTGTGATTGGGAGAAGAACGATCCCCCCGTAGTCACTATCGGAGGGACGTAACTCGACGAATCTTCCGGTGCCCAAACGTTACTGCTACTCCCAACGTCATCGGCGTCCTCAGTAGGTAAGCTGGGAAGCTTAGCGTCGAACCGATGTCGAGGCTGCGTCAACGATCCTGGGACGGTGGATAGTTGGACGTCGGAGAGTGCGCGTGTTGCTTCTACGAGTAGTGATTCGGTTTTCGCGTGTCCGTAGTATAGGCTTCGTGGTGCGCCTGGTTGAGTTGTTTCTTCTGGGATTTCCTGTGTGGTTGTTGTGAGTGAGGGGAGGGAAGAGAAAGAAAGGGAGGGAGGGGGACGTACGGCGGTTACTAGTTTTCCGTATTCACCTACGATCTATTCCATCCATCGTCAACCAACGAAGATAGAGGAAAGCGAGAGAAAGAAAAAGACTTACAACACCCTTCTCACAACACTCAACCAACCCCCCAAACTTCAACCCCATAACAACCCGAACCGTACTCCTCTTAAAATCACCCAACCCCGTTTCCTCACTCATAATCTCCCCATCCATAGCCCTAATCTCCCCATTCAACCGATTCAACAACTCATTCTGCATTTGTAAATGCTTATGCTCCGACCCCATCTTTCCCAGCTTCTTCTCTGCGTCGTCTGCTTTGCGGTGGACGGTCCGTCGACGGCGTTTGAGATCTTCGAGGGACTCTTCGCGCGTTCGGATGGCTTTGAGGTTGTCTCGGATTAGGGTGTGCGCGTGCGTGCTGTAGTGTGCTAGGGCGGTGGAGAAGTGGGATAGGAGGGTTGTTGATGCTGATAAGATGTCCTGCGTCGTCTTGTCAGTAGTCGTTGAGTGGAAGAGAAGGCGGAAATAACGTACACCAAGATCATCACCCTCACTCGTACCCCAAACGCGTAAGGCTTCAGCGGCTTTCGAGTAGTCTACCGAAAGCTTTTGTAATCTGTACCCGTATCCAGTCAGAGAAATGGTATAGTGAGATAAGAAGAATTGAACGCTACAAAGTAAGAACTGCTTTTTCAGCAGTTATCAAGTCTTGTAAAGGCCTTAATTCCGTGTTTCCGCCCAACGCTGGGATAGTCGAGTTGTGTGCGATTTTCTTGAACATCGTTCGTAGTGGAGATGGAGTTGAACAAAGGCACTTTTGCTTACATATGATTCCGAGCTCGTTCCGCGTCCGCAGTCCGACTTCCGATGTACCCGCTGTGCCACTGCTTCGACACTGCTTCCATACCATAGAATGACGCCAACGCTCCACCGCCTGCGCCCGCGCCCGACAGTTCGAACGGGCTTTTCCGGACTTGGAGCCTCGAGGCGACCCTAAACCTTACACGTTACACCGCCGATTGCATGACCCCTCCCCAAAAAATTTTCAACCCATCACCCGCGCAGACATACTTACTTGGTGAAGACGAAACAATGAAGATCAAGGGTTCGTTCCAATGTCCCTCCACCTCAGCACCATTCATATGATTCATCCGACTCGCGTCACTCAGTCAGGCGTAATCCATTCCAGGGTGACATTGTATGCGCTCCCCAAATCAAAAGTCGTACGTTACCGCGCCAAACTGAAGGGACGGGATGGAGTGGGTGGATGGGTGGATACTTATAAAAGGGGGTCCCGTTGGCTTCATAACCGACATACTCATTCCTACCCCGATTCACATCCATGTCTTCAACACAAAGCCCAAGGTCTCTTCGCGTCCTCCTCTCTCGCTAATGCCTAATACTGATTGACTCCCTAGCAGTGTCACTACGCCCGCCCAAGACTCTCCCACTCCCTCCGGATTCCTCGAACACAAAGCCAACTCCACATTCACACCCACCCCAACTGACGTCCTCTCCCTCCGCCAAACTCTCCTCCACTTCGTCCCCCTCGAACTCGCGGACATCATCATAAACGACGCAGAGTACTGGCCAGCCCTCACTTCTTCTCGCGACGCGTTCTCTGGGCCCGCTCTCGTCTCCGTTCCCTCTCACTCTCACACCAAAAACGACGCAGAGGAAAGGGAGAACGGGAAAGAGGGGTGGTGTTACCTCGTTTCCCCCGCCGTACCCAAGTCGGATGATGTAACGTACTTGAAAGTGCAGAGGGTGAAGTTTAGCGTTGAAGTGTTTTATGAGAAACCTGAGGGGGGATGTGAGGGTACGTTTCCTTTCCTTCTTTCCGTTTCTTTCTTGCTTTCTTACTCAACTCGAACTCTACTTTACAGGAGAATCAACAGGCGCAAAATCCTGGCTCGAAGCTACCATCCTCCCTCCGTCTCCCTCTCCCAACGACGACCACATAAAATATCAATACCCAGAAACCCTCCCCACGCCACACCCTTCGAAAAGGTGGTTCATCCAAAGTAACAAGTCCATGACCTCCGAGACGGCCTACGACATCACTTGGGACTCGGACTCGGACGGCAGCGGCGGAGGGTTTGTCGATTTGTTGAGGAGTGGGGATAGAGTCGGCGTTATGTGTCGAGATCTCGTACGTTGCTCTTTTTTTTCTTCTACATCAAGGAAACGAACGCTGATGAACACTCTTTTTCTATAGTACAAGGGATGGGTGAATTGTATTTACACGGTTAGGGTTGACGTTTTTTATTCTGTTTAGATTTTTTCTTTCTTTTTGGGATCTGGGCGTTTGGCGGTTTTTTTTTTTAGAGTCTAGACCTTTAACATTATCACGCGCATGGCCAGTTATCCTTATCCTCCGTTATCGGTATTAACGCTCTCGCTCTAGCTTTAACCTTAGACTTAGATATATGGCTAGCTTAGATATGTACGAGCATAATCTACCTCTTATTCCTAGCACCCGTAGAGTTTGCGTCTTGCGCTCATTCCAGAATTTTACGTTACTCGGACAGCTGTTCACGTTCACGGTTCACGTTTCGCATTAACATTGCAATGGCAAATTGGGATGCATCCCCTACTTACCTGGGTACAGCTGGGCGCGCATGTACTTATGTACATGAAAAAGGGACTCTTCTCCAGCGCATTAGTGGGGTACTTAGTGGGTTGCAAGTTGCCATAAACCATAAAATGGGATCGACCCGCTGGGGGTTCGATTCCCCTCAATTGCATTAAAGCTGCATACATCGAATTTTTTCTTGCAAAGAGGTATGTATTTAAAGACACGAACAGGTCTAAGCATCTTTGAAGCTTACCCGCATGCATGAATTACGTTTCGCATGCATTGGCAAGTTAAAACGCATCTCCTACCCCCCTACCTCCCGCAAGGGGGTAGCGGGACGTGGATCCCGAACCAAGGGTAGGTGGGGGGGTGGTCCGGCCGAAGGCCGAAAAAAAAAGTGACTACCATCAATTTGCTGGTCGAAGTGGTCAGCGCTTCAGCGATGTGCCTTTTGGAACTTTGGATGTTCAATTAGTAGAGTTTGAGATGCAGCAACGCACGGATTTCCGTGGATGACGATGCATCCGAAGGTAATGGTCCAAGGATTTAGAGTCCCTGCCGCCGTACTTGCGTTTTTGGTTGGTTTTTTGACCGTTTACACCGCGTGGCAATCCTTGCTCCATGCACCACCCCACGCGCAACGGAAACTCGATTCCTCGACTCCCCATTTACCTGAGGGTTTTCCAAAGATTTTCATCACATATTAATGCTCAGAAAGAAACGCCGTCTCATTTTGTCCTTACTGACCATACATCTTTGAACAAAGTCCATATTTTAAAGCCGTTTTGTTTAGCTTAGACAAAAGGTGGCGAACCGCCTGTGACTCAATACTTGACTTGTTCCACGTAAATCGTACAAATTAAATTTTAAAAAAACATGAGTGTGGAAAAAACATACTCTATTAGGAAGGTAGGTGGTGGGGGGGTGTCAAGCCGAACTCTGAAAAAGAAAAAACGAGTGTTGGTCTCTTTTCCACATTCCGCCACCCCCTTGACCTCCCGTCACTGAAGCACGCAACAGGTCTGGTCTACTTTGGCGATTTGAACCCCCATCAATGCATCACTAGCAAAGAACGTACGTTTTCAATGTTCATTCATGAAATTGGAAGTGAATGTTTCAAGCTTGTTTCTACTAGTATGTACTCGCGCTCAAAACGCGCTGTGACGCGTTGACGTTTCATCTTCCTGCTCCCTTTTTTTTCCCTTTTTTTGTTGAGTCCTCAACGAGGACCGACGATATACGCTTTCATGAGAATAAACTTTTCCAGGATTCGGAGCTCTGGGTCGCGCTTTCCTCTGAATTCGAATCAGTCAGCGACCAACCTTGTTCCATGGCCCAAGCCTTGTCAATGCCATTACCTGTGCATGCAACGTGAATTTGATGATAAATTTCACGATTTCAAGCTATTCAACCTTTTAAAAAAAAATAACAACAGAGGATGACGAACACAAACATACATCTTGGCCCTTCAGGCATGCGGGCGCACTGTGAAGTTCATCTTCCTGCGAACGAGGACCGACATGTATGTTTTGTATATATGAGCAATAATAAGTATACGCTTTCATGAGAAGTAAGCTTTTTCTCATTTACCAGCATCTGCGCATGTGCAACGCGAACTTGATAGATTTCCCGCCGCATGCCACGGTTTCAAGTTCCCACTTTTTAAGCTCTTCAGCATCCGGAAAAAAAGGTTTTTGTGAACTACAAACGGAGGATGAAGAGCACCGACATACGTATGAATGAGCCACATACGCCTCTGGCCCTCCAGGGCCCAGGCTTGCGAATCATGCGCGATCTTCGTTTGCTTTATGGTTCTAGCTTCTGTATAAGGTGAAAAATCCCGAAGGGCTGGTTACAGTAGCCTTAGTCGCCCTTTACTACAGACGTAAAGAGGCAAATCTCCCCGTAACACGTATCATCGACCACTTAACGCCAGGCAGTTACGTTCACCCTCCCAAACATCAATGCGACATCCATAGGGTGGACGCTGAAAAGTCTATGGTGTATGGAAACAGTCTTCCGCCAGCTTCATTTTCGTAAGCTATGATCTGATTTATAAGCAGCGACCCCAGAAACCCCGTTCAGCTACATCAATATGTCAAAACTTTGGACCCTGAGTATCGTTTTCCACAACAAAATACCTACTCTCAACGGATGTGGAGGCCCAGGGTGTTTTCTGGCCATAGGTATGTTCCATATAAATCACATTAAGTTACATAGAACATTTCTGTAAGGCATCAGCAACCAGGAGGTAAATTGTGGGTACCATACTGGATCTTGAGAAAGACGCGTCCAAACTCCATTCCACTGCAACCATGGTCACTGCCGTTACTCGCAGTTGCGTTTTACTCTATCTGGATGATGTTCACCCACCCCGTGCAGGTAGGTACAATCAAAGGTCAATCTGTATATGCATGGCCTCTTGTCCACTACCCAACTCTCTTCAACGGCAAGTACACGCATTGCACAGTGCACTACGTTGCCTCTCTTTTCTATGATTCATGAATACCACGCCGTGACACCATCACTGGACAGCTTCTGTGGTCGCTGAGCACTGCGTCCCTACTTTGGTCTGAAATTAGGTGGTGGGCGCCAAAGGAAGACATAAAGTTGACGTGAACGATTGCGAACAAACAGTTTTTTTTTCCTCCACCACCTTGCTCGTTGTCTCAGCGGCTCAGCGCTCAACCATTGCACATGTAACAAAATTCGGTTTGTGATTTTTTTCGATTGCTGCTCACAATTCTAATTGATTTTTTGCATTCAGGGAATTGCTGTCACGCTGAGGCCTTCTCATGTAAGTTTAATGTGTGTTCCTGTTGTTACTAAACTTGTTGCAGGCTTTTTCCTAACATGTTTCTTGATTTTTCAGAGGCCGGCGATGCACGTTGGCACATCACTCGCCCAACACTCACCCACCTCGTACACCCACGCGGATTCAATCTTTGAACGTCCGAAGATCACTGGGTAAGTTTCTATACAAGTAACACCCCTGTCCACGAAGTAATAACACTTTCTATCGTTGTAGATGATCTAATTCGATTTTTCGATGTCTGCGGGTTGATATGACGCGGCGTGCCAGCCAGTTCCTTCAACCTTACCTCAGGATTGGCCCGACGCAACGTATTGCATCCCAAAAAACGCGCTTTTGCCGAGGCTGTGTCTTTCAAATGTACGTTATGTTTCTTTAGTATTTGTTCTCTTACTAATTAATCTTCCTAGACATCTTTCCATGTAATTCAATATTTCAACACCTGGTAAACGCTATGTGGAAGGACGTAGAGCCTCTGCCGCATTTGCATTTTATGACATACTCCCTCGCCGCGGCCGGTATCAGGCAAGAAATTGGTTGAGGGCTTTAGATCGTGACCATACGGGACAGTTCACCACATAGTCAAAATCGCGCCTGGCACGTCTTCGTCACTAGTATCAGGCTGGGTAGTTGTTGGGTAGTTGCGGCTCAAACCTTGACTTCAAGAACTATTCGACGCCGAGCCCCTTTAGTCGGAGACAAGCTCAGCCTGAGCTGCTAAGATACTGATGCACGAGAAAAGGTCCTGCAAGCGACGAGGCAAGTGAGGTAAAAAATTCAAGATGGTTGTTAGCACAACCTCAATTGGAAGATGCGCGCACGCGACTTGGGTTATCTGAGAGTTTTCCTTTGCGATTTTTAGGACACATGACGAATGGCTACAGTAATGAGCAAAACAACGAGCCAACAACGAGCTCATGCTTATAACGTTCAACATATAAGAAACTCACGCGATATCAAAGGGGATCAATGTAGAGACATCCCTGAAAATACGAGTTCTTCGTAAGTGGCGACGTGCATTATCCATAGGTGAAAGAGCAAACTATGCGTTCTGTATCTTGCCGCCTGCGGGAGCATTTGGCGTGTAAGGGTCCAGCTTTGGCTGTATTGATTTTGGGGCTTGAGGTTTCTGGGGTCCCTGCTTACAAATTGACCATCAGCTTACGAAAATTGAAGCTGGCGGAAGACTGTTTCCATAATGGTGGGGATCTATCGTGTTTCGCGTTCGGGCGGAACCTGTTTTGATCATGGGAGACCAAGTACTTGGTTGATTTGTTAAGGTTTCTCCGAAGCTCTCACCATTGACCCTTGGGAATATGTCCCTTTTTTTTCTTTCTGTTTATAGCAATTTTATGTGATCACAAGTCAAAGCTATGCTTTGATCAGCGAACACGCTGTTTGAACTTTGAAAATCCATCTGATTTTATTGAGGCCCAACAAAGCTTCCAGTTTTTTGTTATGGAGATATCGCCTCCGGGGCGGGATAGCCCTGAGGTTGAAACAACGTGTGTTAATTTGTTAAATTTAACGATGATGTTCCTGTCAGGGCGTCGCATGGCGCACGCCATAAATTTAGCGCGCGTGGGAGCCTGTCAAACATCTTCCATGTCGACAAGATAAAATTGTATGGTAAAAAATCTGAAAAGTGTCCAATAGCACGACTTACAAAAATTGAACAACTACACCGGACTATAAACAGGCGGAAGTTCGGGAGGACCAGTAAGCATCTCCATATCAATCGAACGCATGCCACTATCAACGTGCTGCACTGGAGGTAAAAAGGTCGAGACAGTAACCTCCGACGGCTGGCGCAGCAAATGCCGTGACTTTGAGCTCGCACCAGCGGACGTTGGCCGGCCGATACCACTTGACCCCGCGAGAGATTCAGCGAACCCAGATGGGTCCACGCTAAAATTTCCATGGCTGGAGGTGCTCATTGAATTCGTGGCGTGGTGAAGGGACGATTTTTGCTGCGGGGCAGGTGCCCAGCTGCTCGAGGAGAGCCTGCTTGAATTGTCGATCGAGCCGATGGCTCTGTAGCCCAAAGGAAATGGATCGATGTTGGCTGAGTTGGTGTCGAATGGTGAGATGTAGTCGGCGCTTGTTGCTACGATGCGGAAATGTAAATTGCGGACACCCTGACAGAAAAAAAAAGGAGACTCACGAGATGAGGGATCAGGATCGATGTCGGGTTTGAACTGCACAACCTTTCCAGAATTGTTCTTTCGCCTCCGGTGTCTCCATAAACATAGCAAAAGAATGAGGAACAAAACCACCCCTCCGATAACGCCACCCAGAATTCCCCCCAGGTTGCTCTTTTTACTCGTCGGCGCCGGCGTCGCTGAGCCCGAGTTCGTTATTGAGGACGCGGAGGTTGTAGATGTCGATGTTGTCAAGCTCGTCGACGAAGATCCAGTCGAGTTCGCAACGAAGTAATCAAACCACACAGTCCCCTCTTCAGACTGAGATTCTGCATTCACCTTTGCCATCGTGACGTTGAGTGTACTGGTTTCAGTCAGCCTCAAGTCAACCTGGGAGGGTGCAGGAGATCATATACTCACTGCGCGCCAGACTGAAGAGTATCCGACTGCCAAAATTGTTGTTTGTACATATCTCCAGAGCCCGCTAGTGATACGGCTTGGCTGACGGCGCCGCCGTCGATGGAATAATTGGTCGTCACGCCTCCTGATGTAGGGTCTATGGTGCCATACACGGTAATTGAGTTACCTTCACGCAAAATGGGTCAGCATTATTCAAGAGTGAGTTCACCAACGCACTCACCTTGAAAGGAGACTGTGAAAGAGTCGCCAACAACAGTCGAGCTACTAACGGTGCTGTTGTACTCTGCAGCGGTTCCCCCCGGACGCCAAGAGCCCTTATACGTCACTCTCGTGGGGTCTTGGTCGTCGATGTAGGTTTGGGACATCGTTGGTCGTGGCAGGTGGAGGGCAGCATTGACCGAGGTTTGTGGGCAAAAATACTGGCCCTGCTCGGCTTAGCAAAGATCAGCGAATCTTATCGGCCCTTTGATTCTTTGTCTTGGAGAGGCATTCCGGGTGTCATGGTGCTTGATGTTGTGGAAACAATCCGAGCATTATCCGACCTTTCAAGGTGTGGGTGTTGAGCAGGGGAATGCGAGCAATAACAGTCCACCCACGTGCCGATCGCAGTTTGCTTCAACATTTATCCACCACCTCTCGAGTGTTGAATATTTTTGCCCAAGGTAAGGGTCAATCGCCTATGTGCAGAAATGACCAAGTTTGGCCACGCGGCTTCGGTGTCACCAGAAGACGGTGTGATTCCTATCATCCGTCCTATAAGTCGTTTGCAATAGCATGTGCAAAGAGATGATCTACATCGGATCCCAACTTGGAGCAACGTATGGAAGTTGAACTGGGTGACGAGGCTTGGACGAGGTGAGCACGAATTCGGTTTGAGGGAAAAGCCGAGGGTTGGTGTATATTATTTGAAATAAATAGCCGCAAACACGAACAGGGCTCTATTTTATTTGATCTTATGTATCTGGACCGCTCCCCCGCCTAATCTTCTCTTTACATATTTGATTTGCGCTCAGGGGAAGTGAGACTCAAACTGTCTCTCTTGCCTGACACTAGCTCGAGTGAGTGTTCAATCTGTCACTGCTCATTGAGGGTAAAACTGACACACAAGCTTCTAAGCGGACCGCGGTGAAGGCTTTGAAACGGCCGCTGCATAAGAAACACAGGGAAAAGAGTCGGCAGCGCCGTATCTACTTTTAGCTATTCTGGTTCTTTTTCGCTTACAACCCTCTGTCAGTGACGTCGGTTTCCTTGTGTCCCGAGAACGTTTCACCGCCGTAATCCTCGTCTGCGGATGATTTGGAAACCCGCATCAACCACCTCTCAAGTGAAACGCGAGATGGATGAAAACGGAGAGGGAGTTTGGTTATGACATGACGGTACGCGTCCTCTTTCATCAAAGGGCCCATCTTCTGATCATCCATCCTACAGTTCGCCTCGCGTGCTTGAACTCAGCGCAGGGGTTTTGGGGAGGTTCTTGGACCGGAAAACCCCGTCTAACAACGCGTCCACGACGAACGATGGAGCGTAGGTATTCGCGGCGCATAGGGGAGGTTAGTCGTGCAACGGTGAATGTCTAATAAGTGAGCAGCCATGGTTCGGCTGACGCTTCCCTTTCTAAAGCACCATCACCAGAAGGTCGTTCACTCACCCATACCAACTTCGGAACGATTAGTTGCCCCTTGCTTTGGGACGATGCTGTCCTTTGGTCACCACACTTAGATCTCAGCACACCGGCGCTCTAACAACGGCTCGCCTTGACGACAAAAATGCAAAAGTAATGTAGTGCAAATCACATCGTGTACGTGAATTGGGTTGTATTCATGATTTACGAAGCTGGTAAGCATTCGTTCCTACATTGGTGTGCGGCATCCGCAGTTAATTGTCTCCCAGTAATACTTGTCTTGATGATAATTCCTGGAATTGCTTCCTGTAAGACCCATACAATTATCTAGTTCGCCGCTTGCTCATTAGCTGCCCTTTCAGATCGGAGAGGAGGGAATGATGATCTGCATCATGTCATATATAGCGAAGGTAAGATATCAAATTTCACTTAAAGAGATGCACCTAAATCGCGTTCAAACATAGGAATAATATCTACCTTGTTGGTAAGCTGGCATGGTCGGCACGACACATTCATTGTGTGCTAAAGCAGCAAAAGCCCTTTCAATAGTCCACGTCGTAGTTGTGTGTGCACTCTCTGTGAGCCGATACAGTGCATTTGCGTGAACCAAACTAACCACTTAACTTGTGCAGAGAGACTATCTCGCCGTTATTTCTAAGTACGTTTATGTTCTGCCTCGACGTGCAAAATGACTGATCGAGTCAAGTGTGGAACGCGTACTCCATGCGCTGTTGACGAGTAGGGTCGTGCTCCATATTCGACAATACATAAAAAGGCCTCAACCATCGTGTACCGATGGTCTTACAGACCTACACGTCGACCTGGATGCTAGCCAACCGAAAAACCGATTGCAAAAACGATGGAGATTATGATACACTCTGACTACGGTTTTGTTTCTGGGCGATGTCTGATTTTTGGAGCGAATGAAATCTATCACGATACCTTATCTTAGTTTCTGAGAATGACGGGCGTGAGGTGGTGTTGGTATAGATAAATAAATTACGTTGTGTGGACGTTAAACGCTACAGTCGTGAAGCTGGGAGACTAACATCCTCAAACTGGCGGACAGAAACGGGTTGTCAGTAAGGTGTACGTTAGAACCATCCAGACTCACGAAACTTCTGTGAGTGCAAGCGAGTAGTTTTACTGGCCAATTGCGGCTCTCACTCGCGACGAAAGAACGATAGCCTAGTGTTCGTAATAGTGTTGAAATTGCAGTCAGTTTGCCGAAACTGTGCAGCTGACAACAGAAGTTCATTCAAGTTGACATCGGAACGGACTTTTTATGTACCTTGAACCTGTGAGGAGCCTGGGGGCTCCGGAGTCTGTTTAACGAGCACCGATGAGCTCTGATGAAGGGTCATGATGTCGTTTATCCTGTGGTCCACCTACAACTTGAATAATTTACACAAGTGAGATAGGAGCGATTGGCTTCTTGCGCTGAATGACATGCTTAATAGAGAGGCAGCGAATGAGTGGAATTGAGCTTACAACGAAGAATCAAGATGAAAGGGAGCTAGGACACCGCACACAAGTAACAGTCCGAAATACCGTCAGATTGTCACAACAAACATCAACTGAGACCCGAGAGAGACGTTGAACTGATTGAAAAACACAGGGGCGAATAGACGTACCAATTCCGATTGAACCAGGTCTCGGCATGGTTTAAAAATGGGAATTTTCAAGGTTCAAGCCTGGGTCGAGCAGCCACTCATCATAAAAAATGGGTGGGAAGCCATGATCGTACTGAGGACGAAAAGTAAGCCATGACAGATCACGGAGGGCGTGGGGATGGGGTGGGTAGATGGCGCTGACGATGATCTGACCTGCGAGGACAAAACCAACAGTCTTTCCGAAGAAGATGGGCGGGAATGGTGGCTCAAAGAATGAGAGTCCGCACCTGCAAGATTTACCACAGTAACTTCCGCATGCGATCGGGTACTTGGAAGACCAAACGCTTAACAGACGGAATACAACATATGGGGGAATGATGTAACTACCCCGCCCACATTAACAGATGCCCCTCTAAACGGCGTTTCCGTGCCGGGCTGGTTTTGGGGGAATGATCGCCATGGGCGTGCCTCCACCAGTACATGAGGGGATCTACAGGGGGTTAGGCATAAACGGCATTGGGGCCGTAGGTAGTTTACTAGAATGTAACGTCTGACATGGGGCTCTGCCCCGATGGACTATAAATTTGACTCGAAAAAAAAAAAAAAAAAAACTTCCGCATGCATGACTATCATTTCCTTTACACCACTTCTAAGGTCTCCCCATCGCTATTCGCCCCTAAGCAGTTGTTGAAGTTGCTTGGGTGGTCGTAGAATCACCCCGAAACCGAAAAACTGCGTCCAAGAGACGCATTTCCTAAGATACTTGAGCGACTGGCAGACGGGGCGAGGATTCTGGAATGTTCCACCTTGATATGATTCTAGTCGGCGAGCTGAAATTATTCGTTAGCTATGCAGAGAATTAGAGGGTTAGAAGACTCAGCACCAGCGAGATAGAGTTGAACGGAACAGCCGTCCAGCGTTGTCGGTGGTTGAGGACGAAAACATGTTGATCAAAGTTTGGCTTCGTCACTACTCTTTCCACGACCCACTATCGACAACCTTAGGACTCAGAATCGCCGCTCCTAGTCAACGAGCCGCGTCAATTGATTGAAAAAAGAAAAATGCAGAAAAAAGATTCTATTATATCTTTCTTTTATTTACAACTTTGCCGTAGCGCAAGCAAGCCCACTCCCACAGGCAATTATGGTTACCTTTTTGGCTGGCACGTGTTCCAATTGATACCGAATTCTTGCAACACGCGCGAACTTAGACAACGCCCCCATGATCACCGTCATCCACTCCTAAGCCTCGGGAAAGCACTCCAAGAATCAAAATAACAAAGTGCCGTACTATCGCTTCGTTCACTTTAACTCGGTCGCGATGAATCAAAACATTACGCCAACTGTCGGCCCAAATCAGCCATGCAAAGCGACCACGCAAATAGATTCACCATATGCATCCAATCTCCACACCAATTATACCCCTCCGGAATCAGAAATTCCCCAAATTAAGGAGTTTTTGACCGATCCGCTCAAACGTTTATCTAGCCTTGACGCTGAGATCAACAGGGTGCAATCAATCCTCCACGAGCTACTTCACGAGCGTTCTGCTCTGAGTGACGAGATCGAGGCTCATCGAGCACTAATCTCTCCTGTTCGGCGACTCCCGCTCGACGTTCTCGGGGAGATCTTCGTTCATTGTCTCCCTGAAGGTCGAAATGCCATCATGAGCTCTCAGGAAGCTCCAATTCTGCTGGGTCGCATCTGTAGCGCGTGGAGGTCCATCGCACTATCAACCCCGCGGCTTTGGGCGAGCCTTCACATACCGACACCTATGCAGATCGCCGAAACTGGGCAAGTCCTTGCTCAGCCAGATCCCACATTTATGGCCAAGATGGAGAGGCGCTGCGAGGGGGCACGGGAATGGATTGGCCGTTCGGGGGAGAGCCCCATCTCCATCTCCGTCAGCATCCCAATGCACGTCTATTTCCATGCATTGCCAACCTCCAACGTGAATACTTTTGACGTTGCATTAGCGCAGATACTCGCTTCCAGCCACCGATGGAAAAAAGTCGATTTTAGGGCAACGGAAGACTCATTTACTCGTCTCCAACAGCTCTCAGAGGATGATGTGCCACTGCTAGAATCTCTGGTCATCACTGGCGGGTCTCTGACAAACGCATGGGATTCGCTCGCATCAGATTTTAGTGGGCGCTGGACGAAATTCTCAGGTCTTCTGTCAGCTAGGAAGTTGCGGAAGCTGTCCTTATCATATCTCAAAGAGGACCTCCTCTCATTGCCAGTGCGTTGGTCGCAGTTAACCCACCTCAATTTGGACCTCGATGGCCCAGTCCAACTCATAGGGATTTTGAGGGGTCTCAGATATAGCGATGTTGTCAAAGTGTTGAGGAGATGCCCACTGCTTGTGAGCTGTGGCTTGAGTCTGGGAAGCACAACATCTGACGCCGTCCAACAAGCCGATCATGAAATGCCCCTAGCCGAATACACACTGACTCTTCCCCTTCTCGAAAACCTTTGTCTCAAGCTCAGCGGGAGGTGGGACGAGTGTCATTTGAAGCATCTTCATCTTCCAGGACTGGGTCATTTTGTAATTAAATTCCACGACACATTTGGTGCGAGTCGGGCCTCGTGGGTAGACTTCCTTTTGCGTAATGGTGGATCTGTGAAGCAATTATTTATAGATATCCATTCATTGACTCGGGATGAACTTTTTGCTTTCCTCGAATCGGTCCCACTTCTCATCCACCTCCATATCACCAACTACTCCGGTCCATTTGTCGTCGATGACGAAGTCATTGATCGCCTCACTCCTTCCGGCGAAAATTCCGATTGTCTGTGCCCTATGCTTGAAGAATTTCAATGCGATGGGAGCCGTTGCGCGAGTTTTTCCGAAGCGAAATTGCGGTCTTTGGTTCAAAAGCGGAGTGAATCTGAAAAGGGTGGAATGCTGAAACGAGTCGACGTCTCTTTCAATCGCCGCGAACCAAAGAACTTCGATGAATTCCTTGATTCGCTTACTGGGATTGGGATGAAAGTTTCTCAGCGGAACTTGACTGGCGCCGTCATTCACTCCGAATCAAACAACACCAAGCTATCTACTGTCGTAAATTTGAAATACGCAGAGTGGCCATTACAAACGGATCCTTTTTCTCCTTGGTACGGTCAGGATCTGGAGGGGACTCCAGGTTCGACGCATTTTAATTTGAACCATTAGTTTTACTTACCCAACACGACATGTATCTGTGAGTTGGTAAGGGGTCAAAAATGAGCGAATTGCTCTCCCTATGCCACGGATTCATCTTGCATATGCAGGTGCATACTTGCCGGTGTACTAACAAAGACATATTCGTCAATAAGTCAAGCGCGTTCTTGACGAAAAGAAAAAGTAGATGTTGGGTGTTCTGGGCGATGGGTCTGATAAAGCTCAGAGACTGTACGATCATCGCTGCCACTCGGTTCTCACATCCCTTCAATGTCCAGGAATCAAACCCAGGTCTAGCTCGATTCGCTGAAACAGGGGAGAGTGGCCAACATACTAACAAAGGTATCTGTTCGTTATATTGAGAACAGGCATGCAAAAAAGCGCTTTTGGGATTCCGCCAAGTAAAAAATGGGGACTAAAAAAATTGAGTTTGGAACAACGCATATAAAGTCTTCGTTAGGGATTCGAACCCCCCCACGATGAAGATCGCCTTGGTCCGGAAGTGTGCTTACCACTGAACCAACGAAGATATATGCTTCGTACTCAGTCAAGCGCGTTATTGACGAAAGACATGTTGCCAATCAGCAGCGAAAGAGATATTAGGAAAAAGAAGATGGCCTGAATGAATATAAGTATGTAGGAGTGAGGAGGTTTAATTACCGCTGTAGTAGATGAGAGTCTGATCGTTAAAGAAAATTTGTTGACTGTGCTACGGTAGGATTTATTTTGTTCCTCGTTTACCGCTTGGAAGGGTTCGGAAATACCTTGGGTATGGGCCTACACTCAGGAGGCATGAGCAGAAATCGGCGACGCAGGAGATGAAAATTCGTTACCATCCACATTTTATATCATCCACCTTGCAACCACCCCAAATAGGCGTGGCTTGCCGGTTTATCAGTAAAGATATATTTCGTCAAGTTTGAAAGGGAGGGAGGATGGTGGGATCCCCTTGAGGGTAGGAGGGCGGAATCTGCAATTTTTAGAGCTTACAGTCGGGCGAAAAATTATGTTCCCAACAGAAATCTCTTGGGGATTCGAACCCCAGTACTCAGTTCTCATGCCCCCACTGCGTTCCGCTCAACAGATGACCGACTACAGTGAGGTAGTATACTGTATACAGTACTCAAGTACTTTCCGGTGTACTAATATTAGAGATATCAACAAACCTCCCATATATCTATGATTGCGCTCAACAGGAGGCGAATACTGCAGAAGTAACGACAAGCCGTACCGCCTGAATTTGTTTTCAACTAGAATAGGGTCACGTGAAGACTTACTTAGAAATACACGTTGAACTTGAACCTGACTTGAAGCCAAATGGTTGTTTTTTCTTATTGCGCCGCCCTCCTTGAAGTTGAATCCGAGCCCCTATTGGTCTCGCGACAATTAAACAGTTCATTTGCCTCTTATCAGCACTTAGCGTCCGCCAATTGGTGTTTCCGAAAGCACCGGACATCGGATGTAGCCATATTCGGGAGTACGGGCCTTGCAATTCGAAACAGCTTCTTCAAGCTTCAACCACGATCACGACGATTTCTTCACCGCCAAACGACCCACAGCCAGAAATGGCCACCATACCCGGCTCACCCAGCTCACCCAACGCCACGTACCCGCTGCACGGCGACGAACTCGAGCCTGGCCTCCTTTACGCCGTCCTCACCTACCGCGGGGAACTCGCCTCTTGGAACTGGTCCTTCTTCGTCCCCAATCCAGCTGTAACCCCAATCGGCAGCAGCGGGACCTTATTCCACGTCGTCGACAATGCGGTGCGGGAGTGGAAGTTTGAGATGGAGGTCAAGGATGTCGTCTCCTCACCACATGTCGTCGCCATCGTGCGCCTCGCCAACGTCAGTTTCTTGGGGGAATACGAAGACATCGTCGGCGACGACAGTCTATTACCGATGTTCAAGTCCGTTGCCATTCCGCCCCCTGGCTCGGCGGGCGTGAGCGAGTTCTGTTCACGGACGTGGTTCCTCGACGCCATCTGCGTTTTGCACGACTGTTGTGTGGCCCAGTGCGACGATGTTTGGTTGTTGGAGAGGGAAATCAGGCGGTGTGCGTTCTCGGCGATGGATAAGTTCCTGCAGAACAGTGGTGAGTCAGAATACCCATGCGATCTGTCACTGGACCTGATCTCGTGCCGCAGGTTGGACAGCATACCGATCTGAACGTTGCAACTAATTTCGACTCCCTTTCTTGGTTCCCTTGCGTGCCTCTTCCTCGTTAGACCAGCAAAACACACGGACCTCACATCCGCGCCCCCAGCAGCCATATCGCAGGGCAACCGCCATCATCGAAACGCGCGATCACTACTATCTCTCTTGTGACCTTACTTTCCTCTCGGTTTTCGTGCAGATACGAATACATAGACATCATCCTCTAGGTATCGTGGCATTTGAATGGTTCTCCAATTGTAATATTATAACGTGTACATCTTGTAGCATCACGAAATGTTTGTACCCCTATTTTACCAGCCTAGTTAATCTGCGGAGTTTCAGGAGCAGGCTCAACTAATCCCCTCAAGCGCGGAGGCAACTTGGCACGAGACAAGCTTTTATGCGAGAATAAAGTGCGCCTCTTCCTAGCTCTTCCTCCGAGGTCAGATGTGATCTGATCTAAAAATAATCTCAGGCGTTTACCAACAAGTTGACAAGTATCTGCGACGTCATTGACATGGCTCCACGACTTCCGCATATCATTCCTCGATTGCCAAGCTATTCTCCAAGACCAAGCTCGCCTCGAGGTCTACAACGTTGACGTGCAGGTGAAGGCCGCACAGCATATGGCATGGCTCTATAAAGCGCAAGTCATGATGATCCGACGTCGGCGTGTCGCTTCTACTTACTCGCACAATGAAGTTGTCCGCACCACTTTTTCAGATATCGTCGAGTGCACTTTTATGCGCTCTCATGGCGCAAGCGACGATACTCTCTCGTCAAGGGAAGACGACCACGCCTGATAACACCGTCGTCGTCGCTGGGACTGATAACTTCTGGTATGCTGCCTGCCGTTCCCCCGTTTCGTACTAACCATCGCGCAGCCTCGTCGTTCCCAAGTACGTTTTATCTTCGGTACGCATCCTACTCCACGCGACTAATAATGCTATCAACAATAGGGACGCACACACCAACGTCGGGGACAGCGAATACCCAGGCGGCGA